>MU260210.1:15000-75000 GCA_020310875.1 Ceratopteris richardii | reverse complement strand
TAAAGCTAAGGACAACCATAGCCAAATATTATATGCAGGTCGAGGTAGAGGAAGGAACTTAAGAGGAGGCTTGAGAGGAAGAAGCTACAACAACACAAATTCCAGCCAACACAACTTGGAGGACAACAAGGACAACTCAAATGACAACATACATGGAAGAGTTCGAGGAAGAAATAGAGGAAGAGTTCGAGGTTCATAAAATACTCATAAAGGTATAACATGTTATCGTTGTGGTAAAATGGAACATTATGCAAATGATTATTCGCAAAAGAGTGTAAGGTTGAATGGAGACAACCAAAGGTGCCAAAATAACTATGCGAGTACATCAAATGAAGGAGACAAGCAAACCATGCTTGTTATGAAGCATGAGTATAACAGCTCGAGAAGTGATTATAAAAAATAGTTAATAGATTCAGGTTGCAGCAATCATATGACATGTCAAGGAGATATATTCACAAATCTACAAGCTCTAAGTGCAAAAAGATTGTGTGGAGACTAGCGATGAAACTCAACACATGATTGAACATCTTGGAGAAATCAAGCTCGGAGACAAGAAGGTATCGACTGATGTTCTTTATGTTCCTACTATTGCAAAGAATTTGATTTTAGTCAGACAAATGGTAGAGAAAGGATATTATGTTATCTTCATGAAAAATATTGCTTTATAAAGAATCCAAAAGAGGGATTCAAGGTCATTGCTCGAGGAAGGAAAGAAGATAGGATTTTCATTTTGGAGATTCAACAACCGCATGGAAATGTGATGTATATTCAATTTGGAAACAAGAGGATTATTGAAATCGATTTGTGGCACAAAGGTTTGGATATATCAACATTCCCAAGCTCAAGGACATGAACAATAATGAAGTGGTAAGAGGTCTTCCAAGATTCAATGATATTGGACTACATGAGTTTTGTGAAGCATGCCAACTATTCGACAACCATTCAAAAAGAGCAACTATATGGCAAGGAATATCCTCGACTTGATACACAGATGTATGGGGGCCATCACAAAAACCATCGATGGTTGGTAATAGATATTTTGTCACTTTTATTGATGATTATTCAAGAAAAATATGGATGTTCTGCATAAAACAAAAAGTAGATGTGTTCTCTATGTTCAAGAGATTTAAAGCATAGGTTGAAAAGGAAACAAGATGGTACATAAGGATTTTGAGGTCTGATGGAGGAGGAGAATATTTCTCCAAAGACTTTTCAAATTTTCTTTATGAAAATGGTATCAAGCGACAATTTAAATGTAGGTACATGCCACAACAAAATGGAATTGTTGAAAGCAAAAATAGACATATCACAAAAGTTGCAAGATGCATGCTCAATGAGATGAAGGTTCCACTAAACTATTGGGCTGAAGCAGCTAGTACGGCTATTTATTTGATGAACAAGTGCACAAAATCTAGAGTGCATAATTTAACTCCTGACGAGGCTTACTTCGGTAAGAAACCTGACTCACACGTCTCAAAGTTTTTGGATGTGTGTGTTATGTTCACATTCCTCAAGAACTAAGGACAAAGATAGAGCCAAAGTCAGATAAATGTATTTTTATTGGATATTCATCGGAGCAAAAAGGACATTTGGTGCTACAATCCAGTGACAAAGGAGCTATGAGTCTCATGAGATGTGGTATTTGATGAGCTAAGACCATGGTTTGGGGACAAAGGGAAAGAGAAAATTCTTGAAGAAGATTATGAAGATGATGGAGGTGCTATCCAAAAAGAATTTCAGCAAACAAGCGATCAAATGTCAGGTCCAGAAGCTTCTACATCACATGAAGAAAGCTCAACATGGAAGGGAGTCATTCCTCATCACCAACATCAGATTATGAAAGAGTTGAAGCTAAAAATGCTGCCCAAAGTAGTGATTCAACAAGAGCTTGTTAATCCACATCGCTTTACAAGTTGCAAAGGCTAATCCTCTATATTCAACTTCTATAGATGATGGTGCAACAGTAGGTTTCTTCTTCGAGCTCCATGTGGTAGGTTTGCTACCTATCGTGAATACATAACCTCAAGTGGATCTTCTGTCTTCCTTTGAACCAGCCCAATCAACATCACGAAAGCCTTTCACTTGCAATTCTTCATCATATCTATAAAACAAGGCATGATTGACTGTGTGCTTCACATATCTTAGCACTCGTTTGATTGAATTTAAATGTTCACTTGTTGGAGTTTGCATAAATTGAGAAAGAACTCCAACGATATAAGACAAATCTAGTCTTATGATCATAGCATAGATCAATGACGCTATAATACTCCTATATGTAGTTACCTCATGTAACTTATCTCCATCATTTGAGCATAGCTTCATATTTGTGTCCATAGGTTGAGTGAGTGGTTTGCATTCACTCATTCCATATCTGAAAAGAGCATCCAACAGGTACTTTCTTTCCATCGATTTTAGATGCCATCTTTCCCAAGACTACCTCAATGCCTAAAAAATATTTCAGATCACCAAGATCTGAAACTTTAAACTCCTTACCGAGTATTTTTTTTATCTCTTGTATTTTTGCAACATTACTTCCTATTATGATGAGATCATCAACATATATGTAGATGTATACCTGCTTGCCATCTTCTTTTTCATGTAGAGAGAAGGATATGCACTACTTGGACTATACCCGCACCTTGTGAGTTATTTTTTGGTTCCAAGCACGTGGTGCTTGCTTCAACCCATAGAAAGCTTTCTTCAATCTGCAAACAAAATATGGATGCTTTTTGTCCTTAAATCCGATTGGTTGACTCATTTATATCTCTTCTTGAAGTTCACCATTGAGAAAAGCATTTTTTATGTCAAATTGGTACAATGGCCACGTCCTTGCTACACTTATTGCAATCAAGGTTCTAATTGTTCCCATCTTTGCAACCGGGTTGAAAGTTTCTTCATAGTCAATGTCATGAGTCTGCTTGAACCCTTTTGCTACTAGTTTAGCTTTATGTCTAGCTAGTGAACCATTAGCATTTATCTTTATTTTAAACACCCATTTATTTGGAACAATCTTCATACCTTTAGCCTTTGGAACTAGCTCCCATGTGTGATTGTCCTTGAGAGCTTTTATCTCTTCTTGCATAGCTTGCTGCCATTCCTTTTGTGTACATGCTTCTTCATATGCATATAGTAGGTCTTTGACCACCTTTGTTATATATGCAAAATGTTTTGCAATAAAACTATCATAGCTCAACCTTTGAATTGGATACCTTGCTCTTGAAGACCTCCTTTCATTTTCTTTTGAATATTGCTTCTTCCACTGGTTTAGCTTTACCTTAGGTGTAATCACCTCTTCATACTCTTCTTCACTTGCATTCGAATCACTACTTTGGGCAGCATTTTTAGCTTCAACTCTTTCATAATCTGATGTTGGTGATGAGGAATGACTCCTTAGAAGTTGCAACTCCATTGTTTAGGACTTTCCTTCAATGGATCTTGAATAATTATATTTCATAGTGGGGGCATGATGACAATCTCATTTTTTTCCCATACTCTCTTTTATAGTTGGGTAGAGTTCCTAGACTGATATCATCATCCACTTCCATGCTTGGGTTTAAATCACCTTCTAAGTTAGAGCTAATTTCTAATGGATGTAGACCTTTGGTGGCATCTAGTTCTATGACCGAAGGTTATGGTTCCCCTTCCTTCTTCCATCTACGCTCTTGCACTTTAGCCCAAAACTCTTTTGGCCAAGACTCATCCACTTTTAGCAACATAGAGTTATGTTCCTCACGTCATCCTCTGGTAGCATTCCTCCTTGAGATAAAATTTCTAATAGGTCATGTTTTTCATTCCTCTACATGCCAGATTCTTCATTTTGGATATATTCCTAGATTTTTTTCTTCTAGAATTCGAGTTTCAAGAATGGGAGTTCGAAGTTCTTCTAGTAGTACTTGAGAAAATTCTATCAATATTTATATATTTCTACTCATTCTTTTGCTAATTCCCTCTTGGACATCACTCTTTGTGTTTTACTAAACATTTGTTCCTATTGCTATTCTTAATTGATAGGTTTTTAAGATCATATTTAAACTTCAAGCTTTTAATCAACTAGAATTGATCCTACTTGGTTTTCCAATTGTTTCTCCATAATTCACTTCTCTTTGTGTTTATATTCTCACTTCCATCAAGTTAATGGAGGTTTTCTTTTGGTTGAGAATTTCCTTCTTCGGACACATCCTCTTCCTTAAGTAGATGTGCCCATTTGTTTGTGATCTTTTTTCTTTGATCCTTCCATTTTTTAGCGTTCTTTCTTTTTATTGAATTTGATGGCTCAATTGAGTCCTCAACTATCACCAATATTGAGCTCTTGGAGCTTATGCCCTTAGCCTTGCTTAGATTCACATCAATCTTCATCCTTTTGGATTTGTCTTTAATAATGGCCTTTAGTAGTACTATGCTTTGCATGTCACTCCTTGGGGGATCAATTACTTGAATCACATTGATTTGTGTAGGAGGTTGCAGTTTAGATGATATTTTTGGATAATCTCTAAAGATATGTTCCTTATTACAATCGGCACAATACCCTTCCCATGCCTTCATTGGTTGTGGGGTTGCAATTTCTAATGAAAGGATCTCTTACATCATTATAACATGGTTCTCTAGGCACTAGGGGCCTTGTGTTTTGGCACACCAAGGAAAAAGCTCTAGGAGCATATATCACATCCGTATACTCGGTTCCATAATCTCTCTAATTAGGCAGAGGTCCTTGATACTATTGGTACCAAGAAGCCTTTCTAGGTTGGTATCTCAATGGATAGACACATGGATTGCATTGGTATTGTTGGGACTGTGTTACTTGTTGTCTATTGTAGGGATAGTCATCTATGGTGTGATTTGTATACTTTTGCCAAATCTAGAAATTATAGCCTAGCCCTTGAATCTATGGCCTTTGATAAGCGGATGGGGGTGGATTGGAGGATTCTCTACATGTACAAGTAGATAATCTCCACTGCATTGTACACATTGCTTGATAATCGGTACCTTCATAGATTGATGAGAGTACTACTTAGAACCAATATGATTCTGCACCCTGATCTTCTTGGCTACTAGTTTTGGTAGTTCCTCAACCAATGGTGTATGTGAAGAGGGAACACTTGAAGAATCTTATGAACTCAAATATGAATGAGGTGATTTAAGTTCATTTGTTAGATTTTCTTCTATGTTGATACACTCTTTTAGTTATGCACCTAAAGAGCCAAGTCACTTTACATAGACTAAGTTCATTAGTCCCCCATTCAAAACACAATCGAGAAACAAGGAAAACATTCTAACTTGGGCAAGTTGTTCTACCTCAAGGCACCTATTACACATATTGCTTGAATTGTTTGGTCGGTAATTTCATGATAATATTTTTTTAAAATATGAATTAAAAATGGAGTGTTGTACCTATCTCCCCTCTTTGCAAACTCACCAATAAATTCTTTTAGAAGTCATTCTATAGTGGAAAATTCACTCTATTTAACGCTTGGAATCAAGCCAAGGCTTGGCCTACCAACATCAAGCCAAATGCCATGTATTGAACAAATCATTCATCAACTTTCTCAACTCTTGGTACTTGTTTAAATTATGTCATGCAGTCATTGGGGTCTCTTGAAGCATCATAGTGGTTCTTCATGCACTTTGCTATTTTTGAGGGTCTCAATCTCTTACCTCCATCAATAGGTATCTATACTATTTGCACCAATGGATGCACACCTTGTTCATAACCCACTGATGTTATATTTGGAAAAGGTGGTCTATTATGAAAAGGTCATCCCAATATTCGGTCTAGCATAGTAGCAGCAACAAGAGGAGTGAAGTGCATCTATGTTTGAGGAGGGAGATTGGTCCAAGAGAATCGCTATCAGTTAGCCTTCCTTGGATTTCCATGGTTCTCATTTGTATTGCTTGCAATAGAGATACATTTCTTGAGAGGAAACATCATCTTTGAGTCTAGAAAATCATTATACTTCTTCTTGATTTGATCTAGGTATGTGACTCGGATGGGGATCATGTAGTTCATAGATTGTGGTCGGGCTAGGACCAACTCCCTTGAGGGTTGGAGACACATACATGAACTTGTCAGACCCATCAATCAAGTAGGGTTTAATTAAGTCTTCATCCTGAGGAATACACCTCTCATGATATTGACTACTATTAACTTTCCCCTGAGTGCAGTAACTTGGTCTTCACCTTCACTTGCTTTATGTGGTGGCACTTCTACCACAATGATATCAACATCATTCATCTTTTCTGAATGGTTACTCATCATGTAGAGAATCTCCTTCTTGTCTATGTGCAAGCGGGATTTCAGCTTTTTTGTCTCTAGGGAGATGACCTCTATTTCTTTTTTATCTCAAAGTTTCACTACTGATCTATTAAGTCTGTTTAAGTACACAATGTCTCCTAGTGGGTTTGTTGAGACAAAATCCAAGGAGGTGTGGTATTCACATGTTTATGGGTATGCATGTTCATGTTGTACATGCATGCACACATTTATGCTTATATAATGTTATTTTGGTTCATGCAAGTTATGGTTATGTTATTATTTTTATGATCATGGTTATTCAAGTTCATGTTGTAGAGACATATGCATACATAGGCCTACATAATCCTACATAGGCACAAGTACCCTTTTTGTTTCTTTACTAATTGCTATATAAACATAGTCATGGCTATATCAACAAATTTTTTGCTATTGTTTTATAAATTAAAAAAAGGGCTTTTTATTGCATTACATTTCAACAATCATATAGAGTATTGTTTTGACCTTTATACCAACAAACGCATCTAAATGTTATTGATGTTGATTTAGATGTGTATATTGACCACTACATCAACTAGACACATAAATACAAATGCACATTTAGGTGTGTATTTCAATGCCCATGTCTTTAGTAACGTTTTCATATCGATCTATATATAAGTGTTGCTAAATATGGAAGAGATCAAAACTTTAAACGCTGATTCTATTGTAGTAACAAGAACTATATGAAATCACAATTCAAGTGAGCTGATGGTTACTCCAAGAATTTAGAGTAATATGTTTAAAATTCTTTCAAATGTACACTAGTGGAAGATATGATTCCAACATATCCATAAGGAAATTAGCACACATAATGAACACTCTTAAGAATAACTATGCCTTGAAGAGAGTCGTTAGAAAATTACCACAAAGGGAAAAATATGTCTAAGTGAGAGTAACTAACTAAGATGAAATATATCTCATAGTTGAGATTAATGGAAAAAAAATTCATTCTTAATAAGTTATATTTGGGTTTGGCAATTATCCTTGTCACTCTTTCATTAGAGAGAAGAGACAAAGTGGACGGCATGCTGAACTCAAATGAAGCTTTAGGGTCTCTTTCTATAAGTAAAAAGAATAAGACTTGTTTCTTCACAAATCAATTCACCAAATGGCAAGAGAATTTTGAAAGATAGACCTTTTCCATTATGCTAAAGTAGCATTCAAGAGTACTTAACTGTAAGAACTTGGAAAGTATAACTTTATAAAGTCACATAAAGAGATAATTTTAATGGATACTTGGAATCATCTAATGTAATAATCTTCAAGGAAACATGAAGATGAAAACCCAAATGGTTTTAGGTATTTCAGAGAAGCTTCCATTAGAAAAAATTCAACTTAAAGAAGTTATTTCCAAAAGGAAAAATTTAGGACATTGATTGAAAAGTGATACTCATGAAGGACCCTTAAGGGCACGTAATGGGAAAGAAAAGTATCAAGGGGCTTTCAAAAATCGATCAAAGTAACTTTATTTTTTAGAAAGGGATCCATTTCATTAAGATAAATTACATTTTATCAATGTCAAAGGAACATTGAGAGCCAACAAAAAGTAAAGCTCGGGTTCATTGAACAAGGTTGCATTGATAAGATATTCAGATCATACCTTGAAAGATTCAAGGATTCCTACTCTTTAGCTCAAGTAGAGCATCAAGACATGAAGTAAACTACAAGATGTGATAGTAAGATCCAAGCAAAGTTCACTTAATTTGGAATATGTCTTCTGTAAGGAAGAAACGATTAGGAAAGTATCAAGAACTGAAAAGTCTTTTGAACGAAAATTTCAATGCAAAAGACTTGGTTGATCCTTTTAGATAAATATTTATCCTTAAAAAGGATTAACCTTGACTTATCAAATTGAAGTGAGGAGTATTTAAGGATTCAATGTAATGACAAAGATGGATTAACTCACATGAATGACATTCATTAAAATAACTAGAATCCAAACTTACTCTATAAATGCATGGAGTATAAAATGTGGATTTTAACATTAACAAAATCCACACATCTTTGTTGGATGTAAGTATGGTGGTATGGGACACAAAATGTTACACTCACATAGGTCTAGGAAAGATGATATGGAACACCAAACCTTGAGATGATGGGTATCTTTTAATCTTGGAATTATTTCAAGAGGGTTTAGACTTAACCCTAAAGAAAGACCTAGAAGTGAAACTAACCATCTAAGTCAGTTTGAATCCATTCAAGGATTGAAACTCCTTAAGATCATACGATTGAAAAAAGAGATACAGGTGACTATAGTTTTGAAGTAAGCTTTGAACCATGGAGAGTGGTACTTAACTCTTGTGGATGGTATAACAAAAGGGTGTTTCAATCCTTGAAAATATTCCTTAGAGTGGAGGCATGAATAAATTCTTAGACTTGAGTGGAGGGGAAGGTCTCCTTGAGGTGATCTACAAGCTTTATTACTTTTGCCAGATTCGTAGGAAATTACCAGACTTGGAACAAGGTTATCCAAGTGATTACAAATGGAACTACTACAAATTCGGCCATAATAAAAAGATTTAAGATTTACCTTGTAAAGCATAGATTCCCAAATTTGATTGAATCTCGAGAATTTTTTTTTAGTGAAATATATTATAAAGAGCCAATCAAGAAGTATCATAGAAATATGAAAAAGGTCTAGGAAGTAATTTGATTAAAGGAACTTAAGCGTAAAGGTCAAAGAGGCAATCTTGGTGCTTTATTTCTAAGCATAAAATGAAAAAAGTCAAAACCTTTGAGAAATGTGTCATATAGAACAAGGGCTTTAGATGTTAGAAATTGACATAACGATTAGTTTCTAATTCAATGTTTGAACTAAATAAAACTTGATTTCACGTTAAAATTTTGAGTACATTGATAAAGGTTTGCTAGTTTAGAACATAAAAAAATTGACCCACATAAAACATGTATAAAAGTCCAATCTCAAGTATTTCCTAAGTCAAAGTCTTGAATCTAGTTTAAGAAAAGGTGCTCTAAGGAAAACCCGGGCCTAGAAGGATTAAGAAAAGAATAAAAGATCGTCTATAGAACTATTAGATGATAGTTCAACCAAAAGTATTCAAGCAACAAAGTGTTCAAGAAGGATACTTTATAGAAGTATGAAAATCCAAGCTAGGAATGTATCCAAGAAAGAACATTCTGAAGGAACTTAAAACTATAAAGGGACTTTAGAAAATTTCCAAAATTAAGAGAGAATAGGAGGTGTTGTATAAAAATTTAAAGGACCAAATCAAGGCTTTAAGAAAAGAATTGGCGAGCTAAGTTGATCTTGGTTTATCTCCTCTTGCATATTAGCTAAGAATCCAAATATGATATCAAACCTATGAGTCCTCATATGGATATATGGTTGGTAATAGATAGAAGGATTTCACCTATAGGGAAAAGGACACGTTGGATAGATAATAACTCAAGAGAAAGACATCCATATCAAATAGGAAAAGTGCTACCCGATTTCTTGAAGTTAAGTCAAGGAATTTTTATTCTCAAAGAAAAGTTGATCTAAGAAATTAGATGTTGTTTAACAAAAGATAAGAAGAATAAATTTTCAAAACTAAGTAATTTTTGAAACTTATATCTAAACATTGAAAAAATATAACTTAATACTAGGGCAAGGGTTTATCACAAGGCCTCTCAGAGAAATTCGCTTAGTGGTTCAAAGCACATTTTGGTGTACCAATCTTACACATAAGTGCCTAGTTGAACTAAAGTTTTGAGCCAAGATTTCTCAAATAGCTATGAAGGCAAGGTAATGCATGAAACAAGTAAATGACAAAAGGCCAAGAACATACCTTCCAAGTTCACCCTTATTAGTTCACACTTTGCATTAGAATTAGCTTATTCAGGTGCAATGAAGGTTAAGATTATGATTTAGGTAGAGATTGGACCACAAAAGGATTCCCCTCTATTTCAGATGAAGTCTATTGATGTAGTCTCCCTTGGAATAAATAGGTGAATCATAGATATGAAAACCATGCTCCTCATTTTGGACCCCATGGCCTAAGGGAATTCACTTATATACTTAGCTCACAAGTTAAAGCATATTTTCAAGGGAAAAAATAGTTCTTCAATGAGAGGAAAATGTTGTAAAGTTACTCATCCTAGATGCTAAGTCAAGATTAACGTTCTCTAGAGTATAGAAAACATAATAGCTTAGCCTAGTGTTTTCGTTTCATGGATAGGAAGCAGGAGGTCTTGGGTTCAATCCCCACAACTACATTGGGGAGAGTGTTTTGATAGGATCTTTAGAGCCTTCTAGAATCATCCACTTGATTTGACTTGAGATAACTCAAGAGGAATGGGACAATTTGTGGGCTTACCACTCCCGTGGACTCTAGAGATCTAGGACACATGGATCACATGTGTGTACTTTCCTAGAAACACTCTGCTTGGTTAGATTTATTTAATAGATGGTTGAGGGATCATTAGAGGACATCTCTCGTGGAAGCTAGGTTCCCTTGATAGGTACTCCTGTTTACTTTTCAGTTGTGTTGCATCCAATTCTCCTTCTAGCCATCACTTTCTTCATTTCAATAGCTTGTATCCTAAGGAAGTGTGCCTTTTCCACAACCTCTACATTCTCCTCAAGTATCTAGATGACATGAACTTGTGATGAGCTTAAAAGGGAGAATCTACTTGTAAATAATAAGCTAAATCAAAATATGTGTGGATGTTGGTTTCCTTGAAGGTTATGTGTAATAGGCCCATGAGGTACTTAGATAAGCTACTCCAATATGATGTGGAATATTTTAAACAAGACTTCTTGAGTATAGATATTGTTGAAGGAGATGGTGGATAGATTCTAGAGATGAAGTGGTGCTGCAAAATCCTGCTTCACACTAGCCAAGAACAAGTCGTGGAGAGTATAATAGACCCCTTGAACTTCCCAACAATCACAAATAATCACCTATGTGCTCTGGAGCATGATCCTCTAATCAATGGATCAAAACAGATGAGTAGAAAGTTCAACTATGAGCTATGACTTGCTATTTTTGTCTCTACACATATTCAATAAAATGAATAGTGCTCTCAACCTGGTAGCAATTGACTAAATTCCTTTTGGGAGTATCTAATTAACTTAGATAGCTACCATTCATGAATTATTTCAATAGAATTGATCAAATGTACACTTAGAATGATGCTTAGCAAGTTAGAAGACTAGCTTGACATTTTCGAGCTGCTATAGTATGTAGACCTGTGAGAAAAGATGTGAAGATTTATCAAGATTAAGAAAACCAATGAAAATGAACCTTTGTAGCTATAAAATAGACAATATCTTGAATCTACACCACTTTGAATCACATCAATTGATCAAGTATGCACTAGGAACAACCTCTCAGAAGTTCACTGTTTTGAGATGATCATAGCAGAGAAGAGAAGTAGAGATGTGATCAATGTATATGTATTAAATCACATATAAATACAGTGACAATGGCAATGTATAATTGCACAATGGGAGGGTAGTGAAGTGGCTGTAGAATGAGCTCACTAATCACACAAATCCCTCTCAAAATGATCTCAAACCCATACACGCGAGATTTTGACCCTCTTTTATAGTTTGGAGTTGGAGACATTTTTGAATTCAAATTCAAGTTCTCACCATAAAGTGAATCCTAAACTATAGGACTTGCTTTCTCATCAATCAACTACCAAGTAATTCGAGATTTGATTCCTCCTAACTCCACATGAGAGAAGTGTAATGAAAATATGCACTTTTACAAGGATAAAAGTAAATTGAGTTTTACAAGGGAATAATCATAAGTGACTATATGAGATAAATGCTAATTGCCCAAGTACGTAGGCTTGGACTCATTTGCACCAACAGCTCCCCCTCAAGCCTAACATGCATGGTCTTCATTTCTCTTTGATTTCCTGCAATCCAATCATCATCTTGAACCTGTTCATCTTAGTTCCATCCAAAGATTTTGTTAGCAAATCGGCACATTGCAAATTGGTTGATACATAGGAGAATTGGATGTCATTCTGCTTCCATTGATGACAATGCCACAATTGGTTGTTTCTTTGATGATCATGAAATTAGCTTTGAACCTACAAAAGAGAAATAGCTAAAATTGCTCCTCCTATCATCTTTTGAGCCATCCCAATCTGCATCAAAATATAGCTTGATATCCAAGTTAGATGTGAAAGGATAAAATAGTCCTTCATTTATAGTACCCTTTAGATACTTTAAGATCCTCTTGGTAGCTTCCATGTGAGGTTTTCTTGGTGTATGTATAAATTGGCTTAATGTACTTACTCCATAACATATGTCTACTCCTGTTAGGGTTGCATAATTGAGACTCCCAACAAGTCTTTGATAACCTGTGATATCCTCAAGGAGTTCTCCCTCATGAGAACGAAGTTTGTGATTGAGTTCCATGGGTGTACCTACAACTTTAGTATTGTCCATCTTGAATTTTACTAACATATCATGAATGTACTTCCTCTGAGTAATAAACACTCTAGAATCTGAATATACAAGTTCTAATCCAAGAAAGTATGTTAACAAACCAAGGTCACTAATTTTAAAATCTTCCATCATCTGAGATTTGATTTGTTTGATGCCATTAGAATCATTACCTATAATGATAATGTCATGCACATAAACACATAGATGAATAGCTTCTGAGTTAGTCTTCTTTATAAACAAAGAATAATCTCCTTTGCTAGCAACAAATACTTGATCCTGCAAATATGTGACAAGCCTATGGTTCCAAGCTCTAGGAGCTTGCTTTAAACCATGGAGTGCTTTCCTTCACTTGCATACGTAGTCTGAGTTGTCCTTGTCTTCATACCCTGGTGGTTGAGCCATGTAAACTTCTTCTTAAATCCATCCATTTAGGAATGCATTTTTAACATCTAATCGATAAAATTTCCGATTCTTTGAAGCAACAATACTTACTAAAACCCTGATTGTTGACATCCTAGCCATAGGTGAGAAGGTCTCCTCATAATATACTTCATGGGTTTGAGCAAACCCCTTTGCCAATAGCCTTTCTTTATACCTGTTTATTGAACCATCTGGATTCCTCTTGACTTTGTAAATCCACTTGGATCCTATTACCTTCATACTTGGTTTCTTGGGAACCAAATCCCAATTGTTGTTTTCCTGAAGTGCTACAATTTCTTCCTGCATAGATTCTCTCCATTCTTTCTTCTTATTGGATTCTTCAAAAGAAGAAGGTTTTTCTGACATAGAATCTTTATCATGTATATAGAGTGCTTGGTGACTAGTGATGTGTTAGAGCCATGCCTTATGGGTTTATTACTCTCCCTTTGAGATCTTATAAGTGTTTGATTGGATGGCTCTGGAATGTCTTCCAATTGCTTGAATTTTTTCTTGCCCTTGGACTTCCAAGCTTTGAAGTCAATCTGCACTTCATCTTCTGAGTTGAAATCTTCTGGTATTTGTGGACCTTCTTGAGTCAGAGTTGGAAAATCACTTTCCAAGTCATAAGATAGCTTTATCTTCCTACAATCATCTCCAAACCATGAATTATTTTCATCAAACACCACATCCCTACTAACTGTAAATCCTTTGTTAGTGGGATTGTACAACCTATATCTTTTTTGGTTTTTATCATAGCCAATGAATATAGACTTTTCAACTTTTGGATCAAGCTTCCCTCTAATCTATGAGGGTATATGTGCATAACCAATGCACCCGAAGATATTAAAATGTTCTAAGGAAGGTATGCTACTATTCCATGCTTCATAAGGTGTCATTCCATCCAAGGATTTGAATGGGAGCCTATTATTTAAGATTGTAGATGTGGAAACAGCCTCTGCCCATAAGTAGTTTGGAAGTTTCTTTTCATTCAACATTGATCTTGCAACCTCTACTATTAGTCTATTCCTCCTCTCTGCCACTCCACTCTGTTCAGGAGTGTATCTTGTTGTAACCTCTCTCTTTATGCCTCTGTCTTGTAAGAATGAATCAAATTCATGTGAGAAATACTCAGCACCTCCATCAGATATGATCCTCTTCAAGCTTCTACCTGTTTGGTTCTCAACCAATGCCAAATAATTCTTGAAACAAATGAAGACTTCATCTCTATGCTGCATGAAGTAAAGACTTTTGCATCTACTATAATAATCTATGGATGAAACATAGTACCTTGATCCTGAGATTGATGGCTCTTTGCTAGGACCCCACACATCTATGTGCATAAGATCCAAGTAATCTTCATACATGTATCCTTTTGTGTTGAATGGTTGCCTGTGAGATTTGCTAAATTTGCATGCTCCACATTTGTAAATCATGTGTTTCTTAGACACATTTGGAATGCCAAGCACATTCTGATCCCTGCATATTTGCTTTAGTGTTCTTTCATCTATATGACATAGCCTCTTATGCCATATCTCTAGTTCTGATAGGGTTTGATCTTTGTGATTGAAGAGTGCAATGTTTCTCGTATCTTCAACTTCAAATGTAAAGAGTCTACCAGATTTCTCACCTTTTGTAATCATCTTGAAGCCTTTTTGAGGCTCCTCCACATGTGGTCCATACCTTGTGAATCTAACCTATAAGCTCTTTTCAACAATCAGCCCAACATTGATTGGGTTTTTTGTTATGGTTGGCACATATAATACCTTACTTAAAAGGCTCATGTTACCACCAGATGCTTTAACATTTCCAATCTCCTTAACAGAGTGTCTAGTGTCATCACCTGTCTACACTTCATGCTTCCATTTAGGTTCTTTAAGATCAGATAGTAATGCTACATTTCCAGCCACATGATTGGAAAAATAGAATCAATATAGAAAAGATGCTTATCATCTTTACCTTGCTTGGATGTCATGTTCATGATCAGTAGAGAATCCTGTTGGTCTTCTGTATAGTTTTTGTGGTCTCTTTTACCTCTAAAACATCCTTGATAGTTTTTGTTGTAGCCTTGGTTGTAGTTGTGATGGTAATTGCTTCCTCCATTGATATACCTACCTCTAGATTGTCCATAGCCTCCTCTATGGAAGCCTCTTCCTCTTTGATTCCTTGTGTTCTTGAAACACTCTTGAGTGGTGTGATTGGTCAAGCCACATATATTGCAAGGTGAAGAGTTGTAAGGTTTGCCTTGCTTTCCACCTCTACCCCTTCCTCTAGTGTCTCTTCCTTTACTTGTGAAGTTCACTTGAGAGGTACTTGCCTCTTCTTCATTCATTTTACCTTTGTCTTTATCTATACTCTTATTTCTATCTATGTAAAGGGCAGAAAATTGATTACCTCTAGAGTTGTCTCCATTCTTGTTGAGCTTTGTCTCATGTGTGAAGAGTTTCCCCATCAATGTGTTGAGGGAAGGTATCTGCATGTCCATATATAGGTCCATTACTGTGGTGAAGGACTCCCACTTATCATCAACCTTGATGTCATTTATGATTTGCCTTACTATTTGCTCCTCTTCTATCTCTTCTCCAATGCTCCCAAGTTGGTCAGCTACATATTTCATCTTAGTCACATAGTCAACTACACTGCTTTGGTTGCTTCTTCAAGGTTGTGAACTCCATCCAAAGTTGGTTCTTCCTAGCCCTTGTATTTGATGAGAAGTATGAAGAAAGTACTTCCCAAGTCTCTTGGGAGGTCTTGCAATTCCTAATGTGAGGCAATAAGAAATCAGATATTGAGTTAAGGATATAAAACCTGGCTAGAGCATCCTTTGCACACCATGTAGTTAGCTTCTGAATATTGGCATTTCCTCATCTCTAGAGATGTATCCATATAATTTTTCCTTTCAGATAAGCTTGCATCCTTAGGGACCATGCTGGAAAGTTGCTCTTGTCCAATTTGTCAATGAATGATGGAAATTCGTCTCCCATTTTGCTTGTTGTTGCTCTGATACGGCTATTGAAGGAGATGGTGGATAGATTCTAGAAATGAAGTGGTGCTGCAAAATCCTGCTTCACAAGAGCCAAGAACAAGTTATGAAGAGTATAGTAGAACCCTTGAGCTTCCCAAAACTCACAAATAATCACCTATGTGCTTTGGAGCATGATCCTCTAATCAATGGATCAAAATAGATGAATAGAAAGTTCAACTATGAGCTAAGACTTGCTATTTTGGTCTCTACATATGTTCAATAAAATGAACAATGCTCTCAACCTGCTAGCAATCGACTAAATTTCTTTTGGGATTATCTAATTAACTTAGATAGCTACCATTAATGAGTTACTTCAATAGAAATGATCAAATGTACACTTAGAATGATGCTTAGCAAGTTGGAAGATTAGCTCGACATTTTCGGGTTGCCATAGTATGGAGACCAGTGAGCAAAGATGTAAAGATTTCTTAAGATTGAGAAAACCAATGACACTAAAACTTTATAGCTATAAAATAGACAGTATTCTAAATCTATACCACTTTGAATCACATCAATTTATCAAGTATGCACCGAGAACAAGCTCTAAGAAGTTCACGGTTCTGAAAAGATCATAGCAGAGAAGAGAAGTAGAGATGTGATCAATGTATATGTATTAAATCACATAGAAATACAATGACATTGGAAATGTATAATTGAACAATGTCATGGTAGTTAAGTGGATGTAGAATGAGCTGCTCATTAATCACACAGATCCCTCTCAAAATGATCTCGGAATAGGGCTCCATACACGCAAGATTTTGACCTTCTTTTATAGTTTTGAGTTGGAGCCATTTTGAATTCAAGTTCAAGTTCTCACCATGAAGTGAATCCTAAACTATAGGGCTTACTTTCGCATCAATCAACTACCAAGTAATTCGATATTTGATTCCTCCTAACTCCATGTGAGATAAGTGCAATTAACATATGCACTTTTACAAGGATAAAAGTAAATTGACTTTTACAAGGGAATAGTCATATGTGACTATATGAGATAAATGCTAATCACCCAAGTATGTAGGCTTGGACTCATTTGCACTGACCAATATGAGCACATTATTTGTGCCCTCTACTTATCCATTAGGTCTCATGCACTAGGGAGAATATGTTTTCTAAAACATCTTACACTTTGTAAATAAATAAGTCAACATATTATCTTTAAAATGTTGACCTTCATCACTTGTAATCTCCAAAGGGTGACCTAAGAAACAAAAAATATCTTTATGAAGAATGAAGCCATTATGTCTATTATAGGATCCTTATAGTATAATGATCTCAACCCATTTGATAACAAAATAAGTTGCCATAGCAAAATACTTTTCTTGGTCTGATTGGGTAATAGGGTTTATAGGTCCTTGAACATCTGGTTGCCAATACTAAAAGCTACCATGCCATAGACACACACAATAATGACTCCTCTATTTGGTAGCTTAGGAACATACATCTAGCAAGTATCACACATTTTGTAAAATGTGTCACATCTCTAAACATATTTAACCATCATACATAATGGTAAAATATTTTCAATATTGTAATGTGCCCATATAAGTAACCACTTGTTTCTCCTCCACATGAATCGTGCACGATCCAATTTTTTTTCTATGCTATATTCCATCTAATCAACACATATTGAAAACATTTTGTCTGACTATAAATCTTTTTACCTTTTATTGAGATCCTAATCTCTAATGGACCATGAAGAAGACTCCAAGAAGGAAATCTTAAGACTTTTGTTGAGTGAAGACTGTGGGAAGTAGCTTCCCCCTTTGTAGTTCTATAATTATTTCATTCCTTAGTGTATATCTTTCAAGCATGACACAAAGGTTGATCCAATTTATGTTCCTTGCAAGGTTGATCCAATTTATGCTCCTACTGTACTATGACCAACATCGACATAGATGTGCAATGTTTTGGACTAATTAGGTGTTATTCGAGATGGGTGTGAAAGTAGCCTCTTATTTAGGTGGTCAAATGATGTTTGCCCTTCAAGTACCCAATAGAATGGAACACTCTTACTTGTCATAGAGGGGTCTGGAAATTTAACATACAAAAGAACTTTTTATGATGTTATGTATGAACAAGGAAATTTTGTACTTCTTTAACACCTATATGTCTAAGATTATTTAAAATGGAAATGATATTATCATGGTTTTGAGACATACCTTAGGTTTCTATTACATTTCATAGAAACGTACCTTCCATGACTTAGAAGTAACATTTTTTTGGGTTTTATTCCATAGTCAAGGGCACAAAAGCATACACATATTGATACCTCATTTGAGGATTTATTTGGGGAAATCACCATAAAAAGAAGCCCCTTTTAGTGCTCTGCTAGAATAATTCTACTTGCATCTTCCATTTTTTGGCTCTCCTTCTTTATTGCCTCGACATCTCTTGGGGTTGATGCAATATATCTTCTCTCATTCTAACTTAGCATGCTTGGTTAATGGTATCTTAGGTAACCCTAAATTGCACAAAAGCTCCACACATGAAGGAGGATACCCTTTATGAGAAAGTAGGGGTAGTCTCATAGCCACGATGCCACTAGAATGGCCTTTGGAGTGTCTGAAGTTCTAAGTTGACTTCCTTGACTAGATGCAAATGCACTTCCTCTATGAGCCCTTTGTTTTTATGTTCACAGTGGTCTAACTATTGTAGGAGTTTTTCTAAGAAGGCAAGTTATCTCATGCATGTTTCTTCTTTCTTCCTTATATTCTAGCCCCATTGATGCTTTCTTCCTATCTTTCAATCTATAATGGGTTTTTTTGTTCCAATGGAGTCAACCTCATCTTCCTCTTGGACCTACACAATAAAAACACTTTAGGACTTTGCCACCTCCAACCATTCAAGAACTCATCTTCATACATTTCCCTTAATTCCATCTATTGTTCCGTACTTCTTTCTTAGTGGTGATTACATGAAGCATGGCTACTACATATATACCTCCTTCAAAGAGAAATTGTATTTTGATAGTATCTAGGAAAGCCACCCATATATTTTCATTGCCCTATTCATGAATGTCCATGTTTTGTCTCAACTATGGTCCCCCTATCCGATTCAACCTTGTGCACTTGGTTATAGAGGTCTTCTTGCACTTTTTTGTCTCGTCTACTTAAGGTACTTGGACTAATTTTCTCTTAACCTCTCTAGAATAGCTTATGGCCTTGCTAATATGCTAAATTAATTTTATGACATGTAATTGGAAAGACCTATTGTACTTTCTAAATTTCCATCCTTGGGATTGTATTTAGTGTAGTGGTCTTTTTGTGAAGAGAGATGGTGGATGCAATCTGAAGATGAGTGAGTTGGTGCTGCTACAACCGGATTCACACCAGCCAACTGAGACTTCATATTTGATTAATAGAACCTTTGAGCTTCCTAAATCCACCAAAATATCAGCCAAGTACTTTGGAACATGTATCTCAAAAGTTTAAGTCAAGACAGACTAGTTGCGAAATGACTAGCTCCCAAAACTTGCTATGTTTGGACATACACCTGCTGGAAAAGCTGAAGAGTGCTCTCAACCTGGTAGGAATTAGATAAATTCCTTTTGGGCATAGCAAGTAGACTTAGCAAGCTTGCTACTCCAAGTTAAAACACTTCAAATGAGGAACGAAGGACTAAGAACACCTTTTAACAAGGTCTCGAACATGCCCGCCATTCTCGGGCTCTACAAACATAGACCAGTGAGCAGTAAAATGGAGATTTCTCCCAGATTACAAACTCAATGACCATGAAAATTTATATGCACGAACTAGACTTTTAGAGCTATCCAACACATGTTAAAATATGGAAAATGGATGAGTATAGCTTGAGTTATGAGCTTCTAAATTTACTGCTCTGAGTGAGTATAATAGAGAACAAAATAAAGAAGTAGATAATGATGAATGTATAAATTCTCATAAGATTACAACCACATTGGCAATGATTATTTGCACAATGGGAGTAGAATGATAGAGCTATGGAGTAAGCTCTTCATTCCTACAAAATGACATGAAGTGGTCATGTACAAGGCTTGCCAATTGCCTCTTCCACTACAAGAAATAGGGGGGTGTAGCGACACCCTCGAATTGAAAAAAAAACGAATACCCTCGCTTATGCGACGCTAGCATCGCATAAGCGACAGTGCTGTTTTCAGATTTTTTTTTTGGGCATTCGTCGCATAAGCGACGATAAATTAGTGCATCGCAAATACCGTCACTAACTAGCGACGTTATTTGCAACGTTGGCAAACTGGACAGTGTCGCATATGTGATGCTCTGGAATGTTAAAAAAAAATTCGATTTCTCCCGGCACATTTGTGCCGGGATTTGGACGCGAGAGCAAGAAGAGACCGAGAGAGAGAGAGAGCGCAGGAGAGAGAGAGAGACGCATCTCGTTGAAGCAAGGTATGCACGCACACACACACTTACACACACATACATATGCATACACACATATATACACACATAGACACACACACACATACACATAGACACACACACATACACACAAATACACACACATATACACACATACACAAATAATGTTGCATACACACATGCACACATAATGCATACACATGCACACATAATGCATACACATGCACACACATATACACATACATATACACACACATACACACATACACACATACACACACATGCACACACACATACACAAACACATACACACACACATACACACATGCACATACACACACACATACACACATACACACATACACACATACACACATACACACACATATATGCATACACACACATAGAGAGACATGCACACACATACACATACATGCATACATAATGCATATGCATATGCGTACATACATACATACTTACATGCATGCATACATAATGCACATGCATACATAATGCACATGCATACATAATGCACATGCATACATAATGCACATGCATACATAATGCACATGCATACATACACATACATAATGCACATGCATACATACACATACATAATGCATACACACATATGCATACATAATGCATACACACTCATACACACACATATGCATACATACATGCATACACATACACACATAGACACATACACACACATAGACACATACACACACATAGACACATACACACACACATAAACACATACACACTCATAGTATACACACACATACACATAGACGCGCACACACATACACACACATATATACACACACATACACACAGACACATACACACATAATGATGCATTCACACACATACACATGCATACACACATACACACACATATACACACACATACATACAAACACATATATGCATACACACACACATAGAGAGACATACACACACATACACATACATGCATACATATTGCATATGCATATGCATACATACATACTTACCTGCATACATACACATACATAATGCATACACACACATACATAATGCATACACACACATATGCATACATAATGCATACACACACATACACACACCTATGCATACATACATGCATACACATACACACATAGACACATACACACACATAGACACATACACACACATAAACACATACACACTCATAGACGTGTAGCGACACATACACATAGACACACACACATATACACAAACACATAGACACATAGACACATACACACATAATGATGCATACACACACATACACATGCATACACATACATATGCATACATACATGCATACACATACACACATAGACACATACACACACATAGACACATACACACACATAAACACATACACACTCATAGATACACACACATACACATAGACACACACACATACACACACACATACACACATAGACACATAGACACATACACATGCATACACACATATAGACACATATACACACACATACACACACACACATAGAGATACATACACACATATACACATACATGCATACATAATGCATATGCATATGCATACAATGTACATACTTACATGCATACATAATGCACATGCATAGATACATACACAAACATAGACACATACACACAAATAAACACATACATACTCATAGATACACACACATACACATAGACACACACACACACATACACACACATACACACATACACACATACACACATAGACACATACACACATAGACACATACACACATAATGATGCATACACACACATACACATGCATACACACATACACATGCATACACACATACATACACATATACACACACATACACACACATATATGCATACAAACGCATAGAGAGACATACACACACATACACATACATGCATACATATGCATACATAATGCATATGCATATGCATACATACATACTTACATGCATACATAATGCACATGCTTACATACACATACATAATGCATACACACACATATGCATACATAATGCATACACACACATACACACATATGCATACATAATGCATATGCATATGCATACATACATACTTACATGCATACATAATGCACATGCTTACATACACATACATAATGCATACACACACATATGCATACATAATGCATACACACACATACACACATATGCATACATAATGCATATGCATATGCATACATAATGCATATGCATATGCATACATAATGCATATGCATATGCATACATACATACTTACATGCATACATAATGCACATGCTTTACATACACATACATAATGCATACACACACATATGCATACATAATGCATACACACACATACACACATATGCATACATACATGCATACATACATGCATACACATACACACATAGACACATACACACACATAGACACATACACACACATAAACATATACACACTCATAGACGCATAGCGACACATACACATAGACACATACACATACACACACATATACACACACACAAACATACACACATAGACACATACACACATAATGATGCATACACACACATACACATGCATACACACACATATGCATACATACATGCATACACATACACACATAGACACATACACACACATAGATACATACATACACATAAACACATACACACTCATAGACACACACACATACACATAGACACACACACACACATATACACACACACATAGACACATACACACATAATGATGCATACACACACATACACATGCATACACACACATATGAATACATACATGCATATACATACACACATAGACACATACACACACATAGATACATACATACACATAAACACATACACACTCATAGACACACACACATACACATAGACACACACACACACATATACACACACACAAACACACATAGATACATACACACATAATGATGCATACACACACATACAAACACATATACACACACACATACACACATATATGCATACACACACATATATGCATATTCACACACATAGAGAGACATACTCACACATACACATACATGCATATATATACATACATAGATAATGCATATGCATATGCATACATACATACATACATACATGCATACATACACATACATAATGCATACACACACATATGCATACATAATGCATACACACACATATGCATACATACATGCATACACATACACACATAGATACACACACATAGACACATACACACACATAAACAAATACACACTCATAGATGCACACACATACACATAGACACACACACATACACACACATATACACACACACATACACACATACACACATACACACATACATGCACATACATACATACACACATGCATACATACACATACTTAATGCATACACACATACATATGTACACGTATATATATTGATTTCTAACCATTTTGTTTTATATGTTAGGTATTATGGATCCCAATAGAGAGAGAAAGGCGAAAATCATTCTCATAAAAAGTCTTATGAAAGCAAGAGTTGCGTCTGATACTCTAGGGGCCATCATGCATGATTACTCAGAGATGTCTGATGAGGAGCTGGACTGTACGATCCAGATACTTACCCAACGATCAGACGAGGGCTCTTCTGCGGCTCCACATGCAGGAAGAGAGCTATCTGCTAATAGATATGTTTTTTTTCATAAACTTTTTTAATGATATTATAACACATATTTTTATTTATTTTTATCTATCTATTTTTAGGACACCTATACCACCTCCAAATTGTGATAGCAGAGCAGAGTTGCCTATGAGGACATACATAGGAGCCTTAGGACTAGAGTGCGATATAGAGCCAGAGGGGAACATTGTGTACATAGGGAACGGATTGGAGTTCAAGAGAAGAATGCGGGCACTATGCGACTCTTACCTGCGCTTTGTCCACTTATCGTGGAAGTAAGTAAAAATTTTACATATAAATTGAAATAAATATCTTATGTTTTATTTACATTATGTTTTTTATTTTTGTAGTGAGTTGGATGAGAGGGATAAAAAGTATGTACTTAGTTCACTTGAGACAGAGTTTGGGATAGGATGGTCGCTTAAGTGGTGTCTAAAAGAGATGCGGACACTTATGGATCATCATCGCGATAATGCATGGTATGCACTGCATTTATGTATATATATGTGGATATGAGTATGTGTGTTTATGCATGTATGTATGTATATGAGAGAGAGAGAGAGAGAGAGAGAGAGAGAGAGAGAGAGAGAGAGAGAGAGAGAGAGAGAGAGAGAGAGAGAGAGAGAGAGAGAGAGAGAGAGAGAGAGAGAGAGAGAGAGAGAGAGAGAAGAGTGAGACTAGAGGTATAAATACACACATACACACACATATACATCATACATGCATATTTACACACATATACACATACATGCACATTTATACATACACACACATACATGCACATTTTTACACACACATACACATGCATGCAGTTACACACATATAATGAATACACATAGACACATACACATACTCACATACACGTACACATACTCACTTACACATACACATGCATAATCATATGTACACACACATAGACTCATATAATCATATTTACATGCATATATACATATACACATGCATACACACACACACACACACACACACACACACACACAACACATGCATATGCACATATAGATACACATGCAATACACAACACATGCATACACATAAATAAATAAATAAATAAATAAATCCTATTTCAAAAATCCTAAATTGAAAACACTAATTTCGATATTAGGGTTTTAAAACCCCTAATTTTAAAACTCTAATTCAACCTTTTAGCCATATGTTTGAAGTATATGTACACATTGCATCTATTCCTCCGACGTCCTACTAGAGAGATGTCTCTCCTCCCAACCTTATGCCTCTATATATAGCTACTCGAATCAACGAGGATCATAATATATATAAAGATATATACACATCATGTAGATAGGATACATAAATATAAAATGGAGTAGATATATTATGCATCACACGTACATGCCTATATGCACACATAAATAAATATATATACATGCATACATATTTACATGTACACATTTACACATAGACATATATACATATATACATGTACACATCACATATACATGCCTACATGCACACATAAACATATATATACATGCATACATATTTACATGTACATATTTACACATGGACACATATACATATATACATGTACACAATTATAAACACTTGCATATATTACATGAACACATGAATATTTTACATAAATGCATATGCATATTTAACACATGTATACATATATCACACACATGCAAACACATACATATACATGAAATACATATATATGCATACTAACATATGTATACATATAATACACATGAATACACACACATATGCATACATACATGATAAAAATTTGCTCCTCGAAGATAAAGCTATATATAAATTAATTAGGCATACCCCGAGCTTCATGTTCTAACTTAGAAGAACATGATTTCATCTCTCTAGTAGGATTCATCGTTATTCAAGTTAATAAATAAATCTATTATCTGATATCCATTCAAAAGCTTCAAGCTATTGATCAATAACTAGAGTAGAATTTACTATCTAATCTGCTCATACGTTTTCATTATTGCCATCATTTTGGTAAGACATCAATATAGTCTCTATTGGAAGTCAATGTCCTCATTGGTCCAACAAATAGCTTCATAAGAAGCTTTCTCAATAGTCTTCCAAGCGGGCGCATCATACACACATAGAGCTTTTCTATATTCTTTGAACAAGTCACAATGGATGTCGACTTGGTCTAGCCCATCGTTTCTAAAAGCTTTCTCAAATAGACCACGGTTCAAATCTCGTGGGCGGCATCAACATTGCGAATCGATTTTTTGATAAAGCAAATCTTCATAAAAAGCACACGGATGGACGGCTTCGCTATTTTCGATGGCGTGTTTTTTCCATTAGCGATCGCGTAGTTATTTCGTAGCTTTAAGCTTTCTTTTAGCTTTTCAAAGAGGAGAACAACTATATAACAAGGCCTTGGCTCATTGTGTAAATCACTCACTCAAAGATCTAGAGCTTGGAGATCTTCTTGAAGACAGAGTGTTCTCACACTCTTGAAGGAGGTGAAGTTTTGGTGAAGGAGAGGCTACTCTCATTGCAGCAGGAAGTCTTCTACGAGGTGGTGGTAACTATCTTTTGTGAGTTAACCTTGTGGTTGATTTAGAATTTCATTACACTATTTTGTTAGCTTCGTTGCTTCATTCTCTTCACACACACTTAGATTATTTCGATATAATCTAAATTTTGTATCATCATCTTCTTATTCTTCCATTAGTGAGTGCACCACTTTATATGGTTGAGTAGTACTCCCATGTTGTAATTTGGACATCTATTATTTTTAGTGAAGTAAGCATCCAGCTTACGTTCCCTATCCTTGTCTCAAGATCTCTTTCTTTCTCTATCTCACTTATCATCTTATCAATTAAGTTGTGTATGCTCAAGAAGTTTTAGTATTGGAACGATCTTGGGGCCCCAAATTCCAACAGTCTCATCTTTATTATCTTTATTGATTTCATTTATTTCTTCTATTGTTAAATCTATGTTCTCATGAATCACATCATCTATTGATGGATTAATATCTATTTCTGGTAATTCCTCTTCCTCATCAGTAGAATCAGCATGTAGAGAATTATCCTCTTCATCAAAAAGATTAGTATCATTATCACGTATAGTGATTCTAATTTCTAATTCAGATGTTGATGTATCGATATCTGATGCTGAATCATCAAGAGGACTTTCTTCGATCTCTCTAACAATAAACTGTTCAAACAATGACCTACCTCTAGGTTGCACATGAATGACTTGCCACCAAGGATGAGCATTTGGGTTTTTATAAAAAAATTCTTGTTCAATATGCCTAGGAAGAATATATAGTTCTTTAGTAGATCACATTACCTTGGAAGAATCAATTGCCCAAAACCTAGATAATTCCTTTCTTAATGTGGAATTACTACCTTTATACTTGGCTCAAAACCAGTCAACCTTCAAAATGACCTATCAAAATATATAACAACAAAAACCCATTATTAGGTGCTTAAAAAAATAACTAACTCTATAAAAAAAAACATAAACTTTTTTCTACCTGTTTGAATGTACAAAATGAAATTTCGTAGATACCAACAATAGTTCCTATGAAGTTCGCTATCTATAAGGTTCGTGTCTTTTGAGCTAGCACGTGATAGTTGCTTGAAAGAAGCAACAATACTAAAATCCTTTGTTTTACGTAAAGAATCAATGGCTTTGATTCTAATATGCTGTCCAAAAGCCCACATATTAGTGAACATTCGAGCCTGCAAAATAAATTCAATTAGTAAATAGAAACTAACATACATATATGAAAAAAATAAAATATTATTTTAATAAAATTACCTTTCGTTCACAACCTATCATTAACTCTCTTTGCTCATGTGAGATTTCTTCATTATTTGCGTTGGCGCGTTGCAAACAACTATATAGCCAATCCATGAAAGAAGGTATATCGTATCGAGATTATGTCTAAATCTTTTGTTTTTTTGCCTTTTACTTTGGAGATTTTGAAGTTCCTCGTACTCGCTAAGGAATGCTTGCATGCATTTCATATATATATATATATATATATATATATATATATATATATATATATATATATTATGCTACAAAAGTAGAAACATCATTTTTTTCTTGAGATATAAATAAGAATGGAACCCCCTTACCTGATAATACCTCATCTGTTATTTTTCAAGAAGGCTCGTTGGTCCATGCACGTGGAGCTTCTTCATGAACTCTTTCAAGGTACTCACTAACGTAATACATGCACTCTTCAAGCATCCAACCCTTTGCCATGGATCCTTCTGGTTTCGATCTTTGTCGCACATAACCTTTTAATATTCCCATAAATCGCTCGACCCAAAACATCCATCGAGTGTTGACAACACCTGCAATCTCTATTTCATCTACAAGATGGACTAATAAATGAACCTGAATATCAAAAAATGAAGTAGGAAGTTCTTTCTCCATCTATACATATCATAAAAACAATTATAAAGAAGTTAATTAAAAAATAAAAGATATCCAATATTCATACATATTAAATATAAAAGTATCATAATTACCTTATAAGTGATCCAAGACAATAGATCACATCTCGTACTCCTTTCGTTGTACATCCATTGATAACCAAAGGTAAAATGTGTTTCAAAAAGTTATGCCAGTCATGGGTCTTTAACCCAGATAAGCTCTTATCATCCATAGTAAACATGTTTTGAAAAGATGCTCCATATCCTGTAGGAGTCTTAATCAATTGAATTCTATTGTTGATAGTCTGTATCTCTTTTGTTGTAAGTACCCAAGGAGCAGGTGCATAAGTCATTTCTTGTCGATGTCTATCAAAAACTGGCCATAACTTTGGTTTGGATTTTTAATCTTTCAAATCATTCTTTGATGTTGTGGTATCTTTTAGTCCAAAAATATGCTGCCATAGTGAATAACCAATATTTTTGAATATATGCATAGGATCAAGAAGATGACATACTTTTAACTCTTTCCAATACTCCAAAGAATACCATATTGATATGTTCTCTGCGAGTGGCAATTTTCCTTTACCTCTGTTCACATACTCATTATCTGAATCAACACTAAAGATTTCTGATTCTGGATCTATCAGAGGTCCATCTATCCATTTTTTATACTAATCCATAGGCGTCATAGGTTTTGGACACTGACCTGTTTCAAGCTTTCCATTAAAATGTATCGCTTCTCTTTTAGATCTTAATGGATGATCATCAGGCAAGAATCGTTGATGTCGAAGATAAATATTTTTGTTGAGATTCTTACTATAGATTGATCTCAACCAATCACCACAATATGGATAAGCTTTATAACCCTTAGTAGATATTCCTGCATCATGGAAAATGATAAAAATATAATTAGTTTAAATCATATTTATTTACATGCATATTGAATAAAAAAATTACATCAATACCTGAACAAACACCATATCCTGGAAAATCGTGAATAGTCCAAGCCACAATACCACGAACCGTAATATGTCTTTCATTGATGCTTTTCGATACATCAATGACATTAATACCTCTCCATAACTCTTGAAGATCGTCCATGAGAGGAGCAAGATATATATTCATACCTTTAACTTGTCTTTTGCCTGGGATTAAAATTGAAAGCATTAAATGCTCCTTTTTAATGCTAAGATATGGCGGAGGATTGTAGTTTATGACTACCACTGGCCATGTTGACCATTTACTGGATTTCATGGAGAATGGATTAACCCCATCTAATGCAACTCCTAACTTTAGATTCTGTGGATTTTGTGCAAATTTAGGCCATGTAGAATCAATATACTGAAAAGCAAAACTATCGTGAGGAATTATGATTATTCCATCAGTACTTTTGTGATCATGTCCCCAAGTCAAAAGCTTTGATAATTCGGGGCTTTGAAACATATGTCTAATCCGTGGAGCCAATGGAAAATGTCTCAATACCTTTTTTGGGATTTTACCTTCTTTGCCCTTATATCGAGGAGATTGACATTTGGGACATGTCAAAGAGTCTGCATATTCACCTCTATATAAAATACAATCGTTAGGACATGCATGTATACATTGATAATCTATACCAAGATTGTTGATTATCTTCTTCATTTCATCATGTGAGGTAAGAAGAATATTCTGACTTGGTAAAAACTTTTCAGATAATAACCTGTAAGTTTATCTAAAAAAGATATATTAAAAAAAGTATATATATGTATATATATATATATATATATATATATATATATATATATATATATATATATATATATATATATATATATATATATATATATATATATATATATATATATATATATATATGCATATAAATTTATATATATGTATGTTTATGTGCATCTTTCAAAATATTTGCGAAAAAATTGATTGTTTTGGATGGCAGGATACGATTATTTGTTTTGGAGGATATGAAGTATGTACCTTCATTGAATGATTTGTCGATTCTATCATATGTTCAGTTTGAAAGTGTGAGAAGCGGGTTTATAATTACTATTCAAAGAATTTAGAACTGTTTATAGGCCATACAATGGTGACCTGGATGAGTCGCATGCACATAGGTTACTCAAGTTAGAGCAACCTGATCATAAGGGACTAGTGCGAGCATGATTCCTGGGGTGTGCAATAAAACTCTTGCATGTCAATGATAAGCATCTGAACTTTAGGATACAAAGTGGAAATCATGGTGGCTTGAGAGGATCACTTTTATACAGCTTGTTCAAAGAACTTCAGGTTTATGACACTGAAGTTTTTTGAACAAGCTGTATAAAAGTGATCCTCTCAAGCCACCATGATTTCCAGTTTGTATCGTAAAGTTCAGATGCTCATCATTGACATGCAAGAGGTTTATTGCATACCCTAGGAATCCTACTGACACTAGTCCATTATAATCAGATTGCTCTATCTTGAGTAACCTCTATGCATGCGATTCATCCAGGTCACCATTGTATGGCCTATAAACAATGCCAAATTCTTTGAATAGCAATCATAAATCCGCTACTCACACTTTCAAACTGAACATATGATAGAATCAACAAATAATTCAATGAAGGTACATACTGCATATCCTCCAAAACAAACAATCGTATCCTGCCATCCAAACAATCAAATTTTTCGCAAATATTTTGAAAGATGCATTAATAGTTTATATATATATATTTATGCATATATATATATATATATATATATATATAGATAGAAAATTGAAAATTATACCTTAATAGTGTCGAAACAGATACATTACTCCATCCAAAATGATTTTGAAGGTTGAGAATAAGTAAGCTCGCACTTAGTCATGTCAAATGACTTCCTTCATATACATGCTTTAGACATTCCTGTCGAAGATATTTCTCATTTTTAGAAATATCAATGCTCTCACTGTCATTTTGATACCAATCCTCTATAAAATCTGCCATGCCATCATCTTCATCATTGTCACACAAATCTTGTTCTTTATTGTCTTTTGAATATAGATCTTTCAACTTTGCATATTGCACAGGATTAGTTTTGCGTAGCCTCCTCATGGAAGCTTCTGATAAATGAGGTCTTACTAGTAATTGTGAATGCTGTGGATGAATATCATCAACATCATACGTTGGAATCTACACATATAAATAAAATTCATTAGTATTCCATAAATGAATAAAAAGTAAACTTTAGATATAAAATTAAGTATATAACTTATTAAATATGGATAGAAAATTTTTATTCTCTCTAGCTAAAAGGTGCTCTTGGAGGTCTACGCCATCCATAATTCACTAATAGTTCATCACCGACATGTAATGTAGTAATAGCATTGACAACTATGTATCTTGATACATCTCTACTCATGTATGGTGATTCATGACTATTTTCATGCTCTTCAAATGTGCAATTATTCCTTGAACTATTATGTAACCCTCGACTACTATTTATTAAACCTGCTATATTTCCATGTGTGTAAGGTCTTCCATCAATATATAATCTTTCATTTTCTACATGTAAAATCCTTCTACTAGTAAGGGATGCTGCGTTCAAGCATATTCCATAAGTACTCATGCTTTGAACATAACGTGAAAGTCGATGCCGATCTCCCCATCCATATATAGGACCACAAAATGACAAAAGAGTGACTTCAGAGTTCGGAGGCACATACAAATCCTCTACAATAAAGAGACCACGACTAGCATTAGTAATAGTGGATGGAGCAATCATATAGCGATTACCCCAAAAGTTGAAAAGGTCTCCATCTAAAGGAAGTGGTCCTCTATTCCATCCTCCATATCTTCTTCTATCATATGTTTGTACTAAAGAATGATCGGGAGGTGGCAATGGATAATCTCCAGCCGTTTCATTCTCTAAACCAGGAGATAGAGGATTTCTAGAAACCTCTGCTTGTAATTGATGAACAGCAAGTCCATGACGTGTACAAGGTATATTAATATTAGAAGAAAAATTATCATCATCATCATCATCGAGTAAGTAATCCTGTATATCAACAATAATTTATATGGTTTTTAAATAAAATAATGACATTAATATATATAGAAAATACATACCCAAGCATTATCACGTTGACCAGGTGATGGTGCATGCTCAAAAGTACCATACTCTGCCTCATGTTCAATACATTCCAATCGTGGTCTTTGATACGTGCCATAACAAGAGTTACACCAACATATAATATGCTCTTCATAGTAAAATTCATCATAATTGGAGGACACATGTGAAGTTGCTGCATGGGTAGGAGGTGGTGGAGTACCCTTTGATTGATCATAATCTGCACATCATAAGAAACCAAAAAGAAAAGTTATGTATCCATCAAATATATTTAAAATTAAATGTTTGATATACTTACAGTATAAAGTCATTGCACGATGAGGAGACGGTGGTGGAGTTCCATCTGATTGATCAGAATCTACAAATAATGGTATTCGATATTAATAATCTGATTATCTACATACACAAAAAATTCACATATAAATATTTACACATACACACATATTCACATATACACAACTACACATTATTGTGGGATAAATGCATGTATTTTGTATGAATGAGTGTATATGCATGCATGTGTGTGTACGTATATATGTGGATATGTATATGTGTGTTTATGTTATATGTATGTATATGTGTATATGTATACATATATGTATGCATATATGTTTGCATGTATATGTGTATGTGGGTATGTGTATGTGTATGTGTATGTGTGTGTATATATGTGTATGTATTCTTATTTTTTTTTTTGTTTGAGATTAAATTAACAGGAGATATTGTATGGTGAAAAAAATAAGAGGTGAGATAACATAACACCTGAGATGTGGTAGTTTTTTCGTAGACAGCTACGTCTTCAGGAGTCATTTCCTCAGTAGAAGGTACACAAATTAATAGTTTATATTTATAATTTTTATATATTTTAGTAATTTTTTACATTTAATTTATGTATTTTTTTTCTTGAATAAACAGGCTGCTGCAAAGAAGAGAGTGGAGTCGGGCCACACATCACACCTAGGCCAAATGGGCCATAATGGTTTTGTAGCTACATTTGTAAGTATATGTGTTATTGTGAGTATATTTTTTATTTTAGTTAAAATGCAAGCAACTAATCTTTTTTATTTGTTTCAATGCAACGGAAGGATTATGGCCGATATCCTACGAAAGATGAAATCGAGTATGCTACACATTTTGGATGTCAGCGTTTGAGCGAGTATATGCAAGATCATCCTGATGCCTTTGTGAGTATTTTTAAATTTTATATAATTATTTTATTTTTATGAATGGTTTAATTATTTTATTTATTTATGTTTGTTATATGTAATACAAGAGTATTATGGAGAGACAAATATGGATGAGGTGGAGAGACAGACACAGGAGGGACAATCTCGATCCTCACAGGGTGATCATGACGATGAGGATGAGGAAGATCGGAATGATCATGATATTGCTGATGATGATGATGATGATTAAGATTTTAGTTGATTATGACATTGGATTATATGTATTTACATGGATATATATATATATATATATATATATATATATATATATATATATATATATATATATATATATATATATATATATATATATATATATATATATATATTATCTATATATTTTTCATTTCAGTTATGTTTTGAATTGTGTGTATGGTATTAAGTAATGAAGAGTTTTGTTCTATTGATTGTTATTATTGTTTATATTAAGCATGTGTTTTAATAATTTAATTGTATAATTCATTCATATGTGTGTACCTAAGTGTATATGTATGTGTGTGTATATGTATGTATGTGCATGTGTATGTGTGTGAATATGTATGTATGTGCATGTGCATGTGCATGTGCATGTGTAAGTGTATATGTGTGTATGAGTATGTGCATGTGTATGTGTGTGTATATGTATGTGCATGTATATGTGTAACTCTATGTGTATATGTGTGTATGTGCATGTATATGTGTATATGTAGGTATGTGCATGTGTGTGTGCATTTGTATATGTGTTTTAATACTTTAATTATATAATTCATTCATATGTGTGTACCTAAGTGTATATGTATGTGTGTGTATATGTATGTATGTGCATGTGTATGTGTGTGTATATGTATGTATGTGCATGTGCATGTGTATATGTGTGTATGAGTATGTGCATGTGCATGTGCATGTGTGTGTATATGTATAACTCTATGTGTATATGTGTGTATGTGCATGTATATGTGTATATGTAGGTATGTGCATGTGTGTGTGCATGTGTATATGTGTTTTAATACTTAATTATATAATTCATTCATATGTGTGTACCTAAGTGTATATGTATGTGCATGTGTATGTGTGTGTATATGTATGTATGTGCATGTGCATGTGCATGTGTAAGTGTATATGTGTGTATGAGTATGTGCATGTGCATGTGTAAGTGTATATGTGTGTATGAGTATGTGCATGTGCATGTGTATGTGTGTGTATATGTATGTGCATGTATATGTGTAACTCTATGTGTATATGTGTGTATGTGCATGTATATGTGTATATGTAGGTACGTGAATGTGTGTGTGCATGTGTATATGTAGGTATGTGCATGTGTGTGCATGTGTATATGTGTGTGTACGTATGTGCATATATATGTGTATATATGTGTATAATGTATGTATATGCATGTGTATATGTATTCCACATGCATGTGTATGTGGATGCATTTCCATTTGCATCCATGTGCATGCATGTGGATGTGCATATACATGTATTTGCGTATATGTTCATGTGTATATATATATATATATATATATATATATATATATATATATATATATATATATATATATATATATATATATATATATATATATATATATATATATATATATATATATGCGATAATGCATGCATGTAAGTCTTTTTATGTGGTTGTAGAAATGTTTGTGCATATGCATGTGTATATGTGTGTATGTCTAAGTGTATGTGCACATGTATCTATGTGTTTATATGTGTGTGTATGTGCATGTGTATATGTGTATATGTGTGAAAGTGCATCTTCATCATGTATAAGTGTATAAGTGCATATCAATAAGTGTGAGTATGCTATCTAATGAAAATAACACAATTCAAATGATATACAAAGAATAGAAATTGTACTTACAATGGTTAGACATACTTTTTGCTTGGTTAGCTTCTTGAATAACCTGCAATAAAAAGAGAGAGAGAGAGAGAGAGAGAGAGAGAGAGAGAGAGAGAGAGAGAGAGAGAGAGAGAGAGAGAGAGAGAGAGAGAGAGAGAGAGAGAGAATTCAAAGAGAGAAAGATGTAAAAAGAGAGAAATAGAGACAGAGGGAGACAATAAGAGAGAGCTTAGGCAAAACAACAATTCTGCATATACTTGCTTCAGCTCGTAAGCGCAGCGCAATTGCGAACATTGGAGAGCTCTTCAATCATATGTGTGAAAATGCCGATCGAAGAGCCTCAAATGTTTTAATTTTTTTTCGTCAACAGACCGTCGTGTAAGCGATGCTACGCGTCAAGTTGGTGTCGCATAAGCGACATGTTGCTAGCGTCGCTTATACGATGGCACAAAACGTCGCTTATGCGATGCAAGTAAGCGTCGCTTATGCGACACTATTTAAAACTGTCATGTTAGCGACGCTGTATGGGAGCGTCGCAGCCTCGTCGCACCACAAGTCGTAAAAAACGTCATTTGGTTTGTCGTTTAATCGACGGTCAGCGTGCGATGCTCATTATGATGCATGTTGCAATTTTATAGCGACGAAATTATGTCGCCTTAACCGTTGCTATACGCCCGCATTCCTTGTAGTGTCCCTTCTTGCTCTTTTTATAGCTATTATTGGAGGGATTTTTGAATTCGAATTCGAATGGATCCACCTAAAAGTGATCCCCAAAGTTAGGAGATATTCCCTCAGCTCAAAATTCGTGGTTTTAGGTAGTTAGAGCGAGGACTTTGCTTTTACATCATGGATGAGGTAAGCCATCCTTTTCCTTTTTCTTTTTCACAATTACAAGAGATAAAATGTAATCTTTTACAAGAGGTGTTCACATGACTACACATGTTGTTGGAGACCTTTTAATCTCCAAAGGTTTGATCTACACTGACTTAAGAACACTTCTATGTCAGCTATAAACCAAACTTTACACAAACAATGTTCCTTTTTACCAAAACTTCAAGCAACACTTCTCTGAGTGAAGAAGTGTCAATTTCAGAAAGTCTGCTTCAGATATCAACTTCTTTACCTGCACAAATCTTCAAATTTCTTCAAGTAAATGATGCACAAGTATTAGCAATACCTTTGCGCAATCATACTAGCCATTAGTTCTCAAAACTAATCACCAAAAGTTTAATTTGATCATTAAGATCAAATACATGTCAGAAAATGACTCTCAGAAGTTGCGCCTTCGACATAGTCAACTTCTTAACTTGATTTCTCCCAATCTGGAACCCGTTTTGCTAAATGCTTTTAGCCATAGCTTCCTCATCTTCTAACTTAAATTTTAAGTGCTCACTCATCAAAAACTTTACAGTATACACTCAGATCTGATCAAAATACTGAGACGGAAAAGTGCGCTACTTTTTGCTTCAGTTCTCACATTCTACATATGAATGTTCCTAATGATCATTCTCACAGTAGGAGAGGAATTAGATTCTGAAACTCTAGACATAGCTTCATTAGCTTCTCAATTAGATGTGTACAAAAGGATTTCTGATCCACATGATCAGACAGAGAGCACTCAGAGAAAAACCCGTCGCTATTTTCTGGGAAAAAACTCTCTACACATCTTCCTCAAAATTGTCATCTACAAAATGACTCTATTACTTTCTCTCATACATTTCTTGTCATAATTATCTTATATATACATGACTTTGGACTCATCTCGCGTCTATGACTCTACTTCTTATCATCCTAAGGATTTAACTATGGTAGCTTACAAGATTCTTCACTTATATGTACATATGTGTACAAGACATCATCCTGAATTCTTCTTCACTTTACAAGTGTCTTTCTTTGCTTCATTCTGACCATAAGCATTCTCCAAGATCTGTATAATCACCAATTTGTGATTGGTTTGCTCCAACAGCTCCCCCTCAATCACTAATTGTGATTATTCCATTCTTCTTCACTCCTGCCATCTCCTTGAATCTCTGTAGCTTAGGTCCATCCAAGCTCTTTGTCATCATATCTGCCACTTGTTCTTTTGTTGGAGTGTACATTACTTCAATCTCTTTATCAAGTACCTTTTCCCTCAAGAAATGATACTGAATCTCTATATGCTTAGTCCTGGCATGAAAAACAGGGTTAGCTGCCAAATACAAAGAACTCATATTGTCTCCAAAAATTATTGGAGTACTATGATCAAACTCAAAACTCTTCATCAAGGTCTTCAACCATATGACTTCTTTTGCAGCTTCTACCATTCCCTTATACTCAGCTTCTGTGGATGATAAAGCAACTGTGTGTTGCTTCTTTGAACACCAAGACACTAACTTGTCTCCAACATAACATAGATATCCATGAGTAGACCTTCTATCATCTGAGTCACCTGCCCAATCTGCATCACTAAACACTTTGATTCTTGTGTCAGAAGTGAAACCATAATACAAACCTTCACTTAGGGTTCCTTTGATATATCTGAGTACCCTTTGGGCTGCAATCCAATGAGTCTTCTTTGGACAATGCATGAACTGTGACAACACACCTACTGCATATGATAGATCTGGCCTTGTCAAGGTAGCATAGATTAAACTACCTACCAAACTCTGATATTTCTTCATATCATTGAACTCTTCACCTCCATACCTGCTTAACTTATGATTTACCTCCAATGGTGTAGTTGAGGTCCTGCAATCTTCCATGTTAAACTTGACTAGAAGATTCTTCAAATATCTCTCTTGTGAAATATATACTCCATGTTGAGTATACACAATCTGCATTCCTAGAAAATAAGATAAGTTTCCCAAGTCACTTATCTTAAACTCCTTCTCTATTTGCTTCTTGAGTTCATTGATTCCTTGAGCATCTGTTCCTGTAACAATAATATCATCAACATAAATGCACATGTAAATATATCCATTTTCACTTGCCTTCACTAGCAAGCTACTATCTGCCTTTGATGCTTGAAAACCACATTCATTCAAGAACTTGACCAATCTGTAATTCCAAGCTCTTGGGGCTTGCTTCAACCCATATAAAGCTCTCTTGAGCTTACACACATAATCTGATCCAATTGATTTCATGAAGCCTTCTGGTTGCTCCATATATACTTCATCTGCAATGTAACCATTAAGAAATGCATTCTTCACATCCAATTGTGATAATTTCCATCCTTTGCAAGCAGCAATAGCAATCAATGTCCTAATTGTAGACATCTTAGCAACAGGACTAAAGGTTTCATCATAATCTACCCCATAAGTTTGGGCATAACCTTTGACCACAAGTCTAGCCTTATATCTAGACACCTTACCATCTGCAAACCTCTTTGTTTTATATACCCACTTGCATCCAATGACCTTCTGATTCTTTGGTCTTGGTACTAGTTCCCAAGTTTCATTTTCAAGTAGAGCATCATACTCTTCTTGCATTGCCTTCTCCCAATTCTGTTTACCTTTGGCTTCTTCATAAGTAATTGGATCTTCTTCTGTTTTCACAATGTAAGCATAATCTTTTGTTGTTAGGAAAGATGTATCATAGCTATACCTTATAGGCTCTTTCCTTTCTCTTGTAGATCTCCTGATTTCTGCACTTCTTGAAGTTTCAGCCTCATTTGATTCTGGATCAAATCTTGGCCCTTCTTCTACATGATCCTGCACTCTACATCTAGAGTCAACTTCATCAACAATTTCTTCACATACTTTTACCTTTGCCTTTCCTTTCCTTTGAATTTCTTCAACACCTGCATACTCATTTAGTGATCCTGTATACCACATGTTTTGCTCATCAAATGTTACATCTTTAGTAACAAGAAATTGCTTTGTGGATGGACTCCACAACCTGTAACCCATTTGTCTATCATCATATCCAATAAACACATACTTCTCTGCTTTTGGTTCTAGCTTATGTCTTAATTGTGAAGGAACATAAGCATATGCAATACATCCAAATACTTTGCAATGATCAAGACTAGGCTTCTTACCCCACCATGCTTCATAAGGGGTTCCTCCATCCAAAGCTTTGCAAGGCAATCTATTCACAAGATATGTTGCAGTGTTAATAGCCTCTGCCCATAAGTAATTTGGACAATTCTTTTCCTTCATCATGGCTCTTGCAAACTCTACAAGAGTCCTATTCCTTCTTTCTGCTACTCCATTTTGTTGAGGGGAGTACCTGCAAGTCACTTCTCTTTTGATACCTGCATTCCACAAATAATCATCAAAATCTTTTGAGAAATACTCTCCCCCTCCATCTGATCTTAACCTCTTTAGCTTTTGTCCTGTGATCCTTTCTGCATAAGCATGGAAATGTTTGAATGTCTTGAAGACTTCTGATTTGTCCTTGATTACATACAAAGTAATCCACCTGGTTGCATCATCAACAAACAACACATAATATCTGGATCCATTTATGCTATAGTCCCTTGAGGGACCCCATACATCTGTATGAACCAATTCAAGCATGTTTGAATACTTGTACCCTGATTTGTTATAAGAACTTTTATGTGCTTTACCTAATTGACAAGCTTCACACTTGTACACCATATGTTGCCCTTCAATGTTTGGCAATCCAAGCACTACCTGATTCTTTGACATCTCCTTTATAGCTCTCTCATTGAAATGACCTAGCCTTTTATGCCATAGGTCTAATTCAGATACCTTTTGATCTCCATAGGTAAACAATGCATGTCCCACATTACCTTGGACCTTGAGAGTGAACAATCTTCCTTCCTTTTTACCTGCAATTATGGTTCTATATCCCTGATTTGGATCTTGTACATAGACACCATCATTTGTGAATCTTACCTCATATCCTTTCTCCACAATTTGCCCTACACTTATCAAATTTTTAGGAATAGTAGGAACATAAAGTACCTTACTCAGAAGTGTACTTCCACTCTTTGTCTTCACTGATCCAATGCTCTCCACTTTATGTTTGGTATTATCACCTGTTTGAACTGTATGTCCATTCACCCTTGCTTCCATATCAGTCATCAAGGATAGATTCCCACTCAGATGGTTACTGCACCCTGAGTCAATATAAAACACTCTTTGATCTTCTCCCATTGATTCATGAGTTGCATTCAAGATAAGAGTCATGTCATCCTTCTGATCTGATGCATAATTGTAATAATTATTGTTGTAGGACTGAGATTGGAAGTTTCTTCCACCTCCTCTACCATATGATGTCCTACCACCTCTTCCTCTGAAATTGCCTCTTTGGTTTCTGCCTCCTCTACCTCTTTGACTATAATTCTGATTGTTGTATCCTCCACTTTGATTATTATACCAACAATCATTTGCCAAATGATTTGTTCTGCCACAAATCCAACAAGCTTTAGCATTATCTTTGTTCTTACCTCCTCTTCCTTTACCTCTGAAATTTGTCTTCCCTTTTGTGAAGTTAGCTTGATTTGAATTCCCTTCATCATCATTTGATTGCCTTCCCTTGCCATTCTTTTTCTTGTCTTTGGAGTACATAGCTTGACTTGTACTTCTATCATTGTCTCCTTTAAGATCCTGCTCAAAGGTTAGCATGTGTCCTAGCAATTGATTAAGATCAGGAGTAAAGTGATCAAGTGACAATTCTATGGACAATATAAAAGGCTTCCACTTCTCATCACCTCTTAGACCTGTAAGTATTTGTCTTACCAACTTTTCCTCTTCAATGTCTTCATCCACTGCTCCCAAGCTATCTGCAATATCTTTCATCCTTGCCACATAATCTGAAATTGATTGTGAGCTCTTCTTCTTGAAGGTTGTGAACTCAGCCCATAGTGAGGACTTCCTTGACTTAGTAGTATTTTGGAAATGCTCTTCCAAGGCATTCCAAACATCTGTAGCACTTTCCAAACCTCTGATGTGAGGTAGAAGATAATCATTTACAGCCATGTAGATGATACTCCTTGCTTGAGCATCCTTTCTCATCCAAGTCTTCAACACTGCAAGTTCTTCCCTAGTAGGAATACTTGGATCTGCAAACTCTGGTTTTTCTTCATCTCCTGTAATAAATGCTATAAGGTCTTTACTCATGAGGTGTGCTTCCATCCTCATGGACCATGCTGGATAGTTCTCCCTATCTAGCTTATCAATTTGCAAGCTTTCTCCCATCCTTGACTTTCTGTATCTGCAATTACTATGATTTATGAAGAGAAAGTGTACCTTTGATATATTCTTTGTCCTTCTTGATTCTTTCGAACTTGTACTATGAACTTCTACAAGTTATCTTCAATAATTTGTCCTTATCCTCCTTTGATTTGGAAGATCTTCAATATCTGCACCAGTCGGAACTTCGATTATCTTTTCTTCTCTTGTACTTCACCTTTAGCTCTGATACCACTGTTGGAGACCTTTTAATCTCCAAAGGTTTGATCTACACTGACTTAAGAACACTTCTATGTCAGCTATAAACCAAACTTTACACAAACAATGTTCCTTTTTACCAAAACTTCAAGCAACACTTCTCTGAGTGAAGAAGTGTCAATTTCAGAAAGTCTGCTTCAGATATCAACTTCTTTACCTGCACAAATCTTCAAATTTCTTCAAGTAAATGATGCACAAGTATTAGCAATACCTTTGCGCAATCATACTATCCATTAGTTCTCAAAACTAATCACCAAAAGTTTAATTTGATCATTAAGATCAAATACATGTCAGAAAATGACTCTCAGAAGTTGCGCCTTCGACATAGTCAACTTCTTAACTTGATTTCTCCCAATCTGGAACCCGTTTTGCTAAATGCTTTTAGCCATAGCTTCCTCATCTTCTAACTTAAATTTTAAGTGCTCACTCATCAAAAACTTTACAGTATACACTCAGATCTGATCAAAATACTGAGACGGAAAAGTGCGCTACTTTTTGCTTCAGTTCTCACATTCTACATATGAATGTTCCTAATGATCATTCTCACAGTAGGAGAGGAATTAGATTCTGAAACTCTAGACATAGCTTCATTAGCTTCTCAATTAGATGTGTACAAAAGGATTTCTGATCCACATGATCAGACAGAGAGCACTCAGAGAAAAACCCGTCGCTATTTTCTGGGAAAAAACTCTCTACACATCTTCCTCAAAATTGTCATCTACAAAATGACTCTATTACTTTCTCTCATACATTTCTTGTCATAATTATCTTATATATACATGACTTTGGACTCATCTCGCGTCTATGACTCTACTTCTTATCATCCTAAGGATTTAACTATGGTAGCTTACAAGATTCTTCACTTATATGTACATATGTGTACAAGACATCATCCTGAATTCTTCTTCACTTTACAAGTGTCTTTCTTTGCTTCATTCTGACCATAAGCATTCTCCAAGATCTGTATAATCACCAATTTGTGATTGGTTTGCTCCAACACATGTGACTTACAAATGATCATAATATCAAGCATATAAAGCATATCAAGCATGTAGGCTTGGGTAAAATGCACCAACAACTCCCCCTCAAGCCTAACATGCTTGGCCTCCAAATAAGTCTTCAATTTTCCTTGATTTCTTGCAAGCCAATCATCAACTTGAATCTACTTAACTTTGTACCATCAAGAGCTTTAGTCAACATGTCTGCACATTGCATATCTGTAGAGACATAGGATAGTTGAATATCCTTGCTCATGAGCTTATCCCTTACATAATGGTAGTGGACTTCAATATGCTTGGTTCTAGCATGGTATACCGGATTAGCTACTAGATGTAGTGAGCTTGTGTTGTCACAAAAAATGTGAGGTGTTGAAGAATGAAGTCCAAGATCTGTGTACAAAGACTTTAACCACATGATTTCTTGAGTTGCATTAGCCAAACCTCTATATTCGGCTTCAGTAGAAGATAATGCCACGGTTGGTTGCTTCTTGGATGACCATGGAATGATTTTTGAACCTGCAAATGATATATACGTGGATGTGCTTCTTCTATCATCTCTAGATCCGGCCTAGTCTGCATCTGAGTAGACCTTTAGCTCAATATCTGAAGTAAATGAATAAAACAAACCTTCATTCATGGTCCCCTTTAGGTACTTGAGGACTCTCTTGGCCGCTTCCATATGTGGTCTTCTCGGATTATGCATAAACTGACTCAATATGCTAACACTATAGCATATATCCACCCTTGTGAGTGTTGCATAGTTCAAACTTCCAACCAAGCTTTGATAGCTTGTGATGTCTTCAATTGGCTCTCCTTCATAAGCACTAAGCTTATGATTTTGCTCCATAGGTGTACCTGCACACTTGGTATTTTCCATCTTGAACTTGATGAGCATGTCTTGCACATACTTCCTTTGTGTTATGTATATACCTGAATATATGTAGATTAACTCCAATCCAAGAAAATAAGTGAGTGGTCCGAGGTCACTTATTTTGAACTCCTCCTTCATTTGAGTCTTTACCTGTTTGATTCCTTCAAGATCATTGCCTATGATAATAATCTCATCAACATACACAACAGATCCATTCTTCTTTATGAACAAAGAGGTATCCGCCTTGCTAGCTTTGAATCCTTGGTCGTGCAAATAAGTCACCAATCTGAAATTCCAAGCTCTTGGAGCTTGCTTCAATCCATATAAAGCTTTTTTTAGTTTGCATACATAGTTAGGATGTTGTGCATCCTCATATCTAGGAGGTTGTGCCATATACACTTCCTCAAAAATCCATCCATTCAAGGAAGCATTCTTTACATCAAGTTGATAGAGCTTCCAATTTCTAGATGCAGCAAGACTAATGAGAACCCTAATTGTAGGCATTTTTGCAACAGGAGAGAAGGTCTCCTCATAATCAATACCATGGGTTTGAGAAAATCCTTTAACAACTAACCTTGCTGTGTCTACTTATACTTCCATCTAGATTCCTCTTGATTTTGTATATCCATCGAGATCCAATTACCTTCATAGAGTGCTTGTTAGGTACAAGCTTCCAAGTGTCATTTTCCTTTAGGGCTTCCATTTCTTCATCCATTGCATCTCTCCAAGCTTTCTTGCTTTGTGCTTCTTCGAATGTGGTAGGTTCTTCATTGGTTGAATCCTTTGCAATGTAGATTGAGTGCTTGGTGACCAAAGAAGTGATATAACCAAACCTTTCTAGTTTCTTCTTCTCCCTTGAAGACCTTCTAAGTGGTTGATGTCTCTCGGGTCCATATGTAGCATCTTGCATCTTTGCTTTACCTTTGTTCTTCCATAGCTTTAGTCTTTCCAAGTCTTCTAGGTCAATCTCCGAATCACTTTCTTCAATTTGATTTGGCTCATTTGATTGAAGTGATGGAAAATCTTCATCCAAGTCATAAGGCAGCTTCACTTTCTTGTCATCATCAAACCATGATTTCTTCTCATAAAAAAATACATCTCTACTCACAGAAAATCCTTTATTAGTTGGATTGTACAATCTATATCCTTTTTGGTTTTGGTCATAACCAATGAATACACACTTCTCTGCCTTGGGATCCAATTTGCCTCTTACTTGAGAAGGAATGTGAGCATAGGCTAAGCATCCAAAGATTTTTCAATGCTCTAGACTAGGTCTTCTTCCATTCCACACTTCATATGGAGTGGTTCCATCTAGTGACTTAGATGGAAGTCACATATTGCAAGGTTGAGATGATTGGAATCTCCCCCTGCCTTGCTTTCCACCTCTGCCTCTTCCTCTAGCTCTTCCTCTACCTGCAAAGTTTGCTTGGAAAGAGCTACCTTCATCTTCGTTCTTCCTATTATTTGAATTGTCCTTGACCTTAGCTTTATCAGAATATAAGGCATAAGTTTGATTACCTCTTGAGGACTCACCACCTTTGCTAATCTTTGCTTCATGAGTGAAGAGTTGGCCCATGAGTGTGTTGAGGTCGGGTACATGCATATCCATGTATAAATCCATGGCTGTTGTGAATGACTCCCACTTGTCGTCTACTTTGATTCCATTTATGACTTGTCTAATGATTTGTTCCTCTTCAATTACCTCTCCAATGCTTCCAAGTTGGTCGGAAATCTCCTTCATCTTTGTGACATAATCATTCACACTTTGCTTCGGGCTTTTCTTCATCAATACATACATACATACATACATACATACATACATACATACATACATACATACATACATACATACATACATACATACATACATACATACATACATACATACATACATACATACATACATACATACATACATACATACATATATACATACATACATACATACATACACACCCATTTCCAAACAATTCTAGGAGAATGATTACAAGGCTTCGTGCATGGAGTGGATTTTCATATAGATGTAGGGGGAGAATGAGAAGGCTTATGATTTCCTAAGGTGAGTGATCTACTAGTTGGCATGTTGACTTGAAAGCACATCTTGGGCACCCAAATACACAAACTACTAGGGCCCGATATCCTCAAGTGCTTGGGTATTCAAATTTGACAAATTATTGGTGGCTAGTGTCCTTCATCACAATTTTTTATCTTTGGTTTGCTTTCTATGTTTGAAATGGTGATTTTTTTTTACTTTTCTGTAGTTGAATCATCATAAGTAGACTTTTCTTTTGAAAAGAAATAGGCTCCATCACTTGCAAGACCAATCCATCATGAGGTGAGGCATTCTCCACAACAAACTTAGGGGTACATGCACAGTGAGTGGACTTATAATCAAAGAACCCAATCACCAATACAAGGGGTTTCCAATCCTCCCAAACATATCAGGTAGATCTCAATCAGATTCACTTGTATTTTCATCTCTTGAAAGCAAGTATACCTTATGGATCTCACTCATTTATTAGAATTTCAATTCAGATACTTATTATTACATTAGCATTATAATTTAGAATTGAGGTTGTCATATGTAGTGATAATTCACATATGTTATGCATTTATGCACATATATAATAATATCTATTCCCATATATGCATGCAATCTTAATTGATATATTGGTTTTTTGTGAATTGAAAATATCAAAGAGAGAGACACAACACTAGGACTATGTTGAAAAGGTGAATACTTTGCCCAAAGCTTAACACAGATGAAAATGTAACTATTGCCAACTTGTAGCATTAAGCACTTCCCACTCTTTCATAAAGGACTTGGGCCTCCCCTTGTGAAAGAAATCAATGCAATTTTTCTTCCATAAATTTAAAAAAAAGGAGGGGGAAGGGAAAGAGGTCAGGCCGAGGGGCAGGAGAGGGAGGAGACACTTGAAAATTAGTGTTCAATTATAGAAATTTGCACCTTGTAGACCAAAAATTAGAGAGAGAGTTTAACAAAATGCAAGTCACATTTTACATGATAGTAAAGGAAAAAGATGAAGGCAAGCTTCTTATCTTGTAAGAAAACACAAAAGGCTAGGAATTAGAATTGACATTTACTCATGCCATCATTGAGTGATTTATAGATGATGATGAGGATGAGGATCTTTTATGTGCTCCTCTTCATGATCATAATGATGATGTTGACAATACAAATAATAATCTTTGTGATAAACACAAAGAGCTAGAGCCTCTTAGTGATTGATGATTTCGTCATAAGATATATCATATATCACTCTTATGCTGACTACTCCATTGCAAATCGATTCTAAGGCTAATGAAAGTTACTCTATTTTGACATTGTATTCTAACATGTTCTAATGTGTGTATGTGTGATGCGTATATGTGTGTGCGTGTGTCTATTATTTCCTATATTTATGTTTTTAATCACATCAATAAATATAAAAAACACTTCAACACATTGATGAGATGTTAGAATCTTCTAAGAACTCAGAAGTCATAATCCCTTCAATAAGTATGTATATGTATGCATATCTGTGTGTGTGTGTGTGCATGTATGTATGTATGTATGACTGTATGTATGTATGTTTGTATGTATATATGTATATATGTATGTATGTATTGTTGGTGCAAATGTTCAAGCCTACACATTTGTCTTAGCATGGAAGACATTGTGTGGAACTAGCACTTGATGATTCATGTGAACTATAGCTTGTAACTACTTGATCATTTACCATTGTAAAACATTAATTATGGAGAATCTTGTAAAAGCTTATAACTAGTGGATTTAGGAAGAATATTAGCTACGACTTCAAGTTGAGGGAATATCTCCTAAATCAGTGGAGTCACCTTTTGATTGGAGCCAAAGCTTTAATTCAAAATTCAAACTTAGAAGTAACATATATAAAAAGGCCTTGTAAAATCTCGCGGCTTAGTGCATCATTTAGAGCTCACTCTTTGATCACTTTTAGAACTTGAGTAGCTCACACTATAGCTCACTCAATTCATCAATATTGAGCATCATTACAATGCCAATGACTCTGTACATATATGTTCTATAATACATATAACTCATTGATCATCTCTCTCTACTTCTCTACTATGACTACTCAGAATAACAAACTTCTTCTAGTCATATCTCAGTGGATACTCAACCATTTTACATAATCTTTGTCTTATTGGAACTAGCTTGAAGTCTAATTTGTGGCACAAAAATTTCAAGGCATTTGGTTGAAGCTTCAGGGAGAAATCACCTTTGAAGTGCTCACTGGTCATCTACTGGTTGTTCCCTAAAAAGTCAGGGGTAAGATCTGATTTGCAAAAGTTGTTTTCTCAAAGCATAGTTGATCATTTTAAATGATTACACTTGCAATCATTAGCTATCTAGGCTAATTGAATTCCCCCAAAAGGAATTTTGCCAATTATTACTCTGCTGTGAGCTCTGAGTAGGAAAAAACCAGCAGGTGTATGGACTAAAATAACAAGTTTTTCAACATTAGTTATTCTTGAACTAGTCTATTTTGGACTAATTGTTTCAAGTATCAATTCCAAAGTACATAGGTACTTTCTTGGTGTCATTTGCAAGCAAAAAGGGCCTACTTTATAAGTCTTAAGTGCATCAGGGCTGATACAAAGCAGGTTGTAGCAGTACCACCTTACTTCCTTGAGGTATCCATCCATCTCTTCCAACAGTGGTATTAGAGCAAGTTGAGGAATAATGGGAGATGATTTCCCTTCTTTCATTGACAAATTGGACATGAATAATTATCCAGCATGGTCTTTGAGGATGAAGACCTATCTACAAGGAAGAAGTCTCTATGGATACATATCACGAGATGAGGAGATGCCCACATTTAGAAGCAAAGATCAACCTACAAGAGAGGAGCAAGAAAGACTCAACTCATGGTGTGCCAAAGATGCTTTAGCTAGGTCATATCTACTTAACTCTATCTCTGACTTCCTTCTTCCTCATAATAGGAATTGCAAAAGTTCCCAAGAGACTTAGGATACTCTATCTTCATACTTTTCTTCCAATACAAGAGCTAGGAAAAATCAATTGTGGATGGAGTTTACTACTCAAACGAAGCAACCTAAGCAGAATGTTTCAAAGTATGTGACCAAGATGAAGGATGTGGCTGATCAATTGGCAAGCATAGGAGAGGAGATTGAAGAGGAGCAAATAGTGAGACAGATAATCAATGGCATTGTAAGCCGCCGGATTGGCAATTGTAAATCTTTCCATTTTCGTATTCCGCACAAACCGAAAGGTCGTTGCGAAGAGATGTAACCATTTATAATCTAATGAAAGGACACTTCCACGACGACCGAAAGAATCGCCAGACTGTCTGTCTGGGCGATACGTTCTGTGGAGTTTCCGTAGTGTTGTTCTTTTGAGAATTCTGAGTAGTACTATGTTATTTCGCTTGTTGTTTGATTATCTTGAGTGGTGTTTAACGCTGTTTCAGTAAGTAAGATTTGTGAGTCTGTTTTACGGTAATGAATAGCTTCTGCACTGTGTGATGAGAATGTATCAATCAGAGCATAATCGGTAAGGTTGTGGAAGAACTAGCAATAGTCTGAGTACATATAGTAATACGGTGAGAGAACGAACCAGAGTAATAATAGTAATTCGTGTTAACAAAGTTCTTTGAACACTCGTGTACTGCTTTGTGAATGAGTTAATTAGGAAAATCAAGTATAGGGCCTCTGTTTATTCAGACCCCTTCCACTCCCAAGAACCCGAAAAGAGCTTAAACGCGTCTCTGACGGCAACGCACGTTTAACACTGGCACCGTTTGTGGGAAAGTGGCAACAGAGTGTTGCAAAGTGATTGTCGGAAAGTGGCAACAGAGTGTTGCAAAGTGATTGTCGGAAGGTGGCAACAGAGTGTTGCAAAGTGATTGTGGGAAGGTCACCATAGATTGTGAATCGACAGTAAGGTAGAATAGTACGTAAGTGTTGCAAAGGTGATATATGCCGGTTACTCGGTCCTATGAGTCGTATCCGAAGTATAGGCGAAACCGACAGCCTTGGGTAGTATCAAATTTGTTAAGGACTCCCCCAGGAGGCAGAAGCATAGATCGGTTAAGACCAGTCGTCGAAGAAACGAAGCATGTTAGCAGTGATTCCGGTAGCATTCCGCTAGAACATACTGCAATTCCAGTAGATTCCGGCGTAATTTCGGCACAATCTGCAGAAGATACAGTAACTTCAGAGTCTACAAGGACGCAGTGTGTAGTTGATCCGACACTGTCTGGTCAGGATTTGAACGCGTCTGAGGATAGAGGTGTCTTGCCCAGAGAGGTCATTGAAGGTGAAAGAATACCCTTGATTGAGGAAAGTTCCACTAATTCCGGTGGCAGTTCGGTCCCGGTTGCAGAAAATTTACAAGTTTCCGGTGAAAGTGTTATACTTCCTGATGAATCTTCATTTTGGACACCACTGTTCGGGGTAATCTTGCCTATGTTTGATACCACAGAAGAGGATAGGCTATTCGAATTAGAAATTCATAAGAGGTTGAGCGCTATTTTGGAACCGAAAGGTGAGTAGTCTGATCATACAAATTCTGAAGGACCGAAAACACATCCTCAAAACTCAGGAAATAGTAACAGTACCGCCACTAGCACCATGAGTGGGCAACAACAACAACACCAACAACAAAAACAACAACAACAACAACAACAACAACAATAACAACAACAACAACAACAACAACAACAACAACAACAACAACAACAACAACAACCGCCACTTCCACTCCGGTCGGTTCCAACAGGAGTAACTTACACCAAATTTGGTGGATTTCCAGGTGATGATCCTGATGCTCATGTACGCACCTTTGAAATAAGTTATGCAGTACTTAACCATCCACCTGATCCAGCATACAAGGCCATAGTATTCCAGTCAACATTAGTTAATGAAGCAGCGAGGTGGCTTACAAAATATGATATCAACCATTTCGGCACCTATGAAGCGGTAAGGGATGCGTTTTTGCAGAGATTCCGACTGAAGAAGAACCCTGCCGAAATTTTTGATTACTTACAGAACAATAGACAGAAGCTGAACCAGACTGTGCAGGAATATGCCACCCTATTTAGAACTCATTTGAGACAACTACGTAGCTCCGGCACATGCTAATTTATCGGATGATGTCATCACTCAGTGGTTTATTAATGGGTTAACTCCACAACTAAGACAAATTACGATCATCCGTTGTGTGGGAGCTATGACACTAGATGCGGTTATTGCAATGGCTTTGCAACTCGAGCATAAGGTTGGAGGCTTTACCGAAGACCTGGAGTGGTTGAAGGCCAGTAAAAATGTTGCAGAGGATCTGGCTAGACAGATGTACTGCACTAAGTGCAAGAATCTAGGGCATACCAGTGCCACATGTGCCCTTAATCAGATGTATTGCGCTATCTGCAATACCACCGGACATTCCACCGACAACTGTGCGTATAACGCCAAAGTGCACGGACCAGCAACTTTCAATGCCATTATACAAGAACCAGGGCAGCCAGCTACCCGTTATATTCCACCTCAGATGAGAAACAATCAGCAGCAAGGATACAGGAATTATCGAGAACAGCAGAATACAAATTACAATATAAATCGTTGGCAGACAGGAACATCACAGGAAGGTAATTCTTTGCCACCCCCTCGCTGTCATTTTTGCGGTGAGTTAGGCCACATACGAAGATTCTGTAAAGATGCAGCCGAATATGATTAGAGAAAGAAAGAGCATCAGAACCCAATGACCAATATGGTCTATATTTCACCAGTGCAAACTCAAGCAGCAATGATTCAAACAAGATCTGGTAAGCAGTTACAACCAGCAGTCTAGATCCAATTCCGGTGACCCAAGTTCCGCTGCCAAAGGAAGGATTGCAGGAACAAGATTCTACCCCTGTAATAGGCGTATCATCTTCAGAATCGGTGAAAAGTACAATTCAAGTAGATCAGGCATGGGAAATTTTATCTAAGGCGTCCATTACTCTCCCTCTTGGACAATTACTTGCATTAGTGCCGGGAGTTCGGCAGCAATTACAACAACAGCTCAGTCTTGGATCCTCCTGCATTCCAGCGACTGCAACGGTACAACTGGAAGCTGATTCTACGGTGGATCATTCGGTCCCCTTAATTATGGTATGGTACAAAAATCACAAAATTACTCAAGTACTAATTGATGGTGGGTCTGGTGTAAACATAGCCACTGCAGCGCTTTGTAAAAAGTTAGGGTGGATGCAAATCGAGCCTGTCCAGTTTTTTGTAAGAATTGGCCGACCAATCCAGAGTTCATCTAGTGGGACTCGTACGGAATGTCCCGATCACTTTGCAGGGTACAACGTTTAAGATGACTTTTGTAGTCTTAGAACTACCGGAGTCTAGTCTTGACTATAATCTTCTTTTCGATCAACCCTGGTTAAAACAGGCTAAAGTCATACAAGATTATTCCGCACAAGAATTGACTTTTAAGGATAATTTACAAGAGGAGTAACTTACAAGTGATGTATTTATGTGTATATGCGGACGACATCATTCTTACAGGTAGTGATGCCAATGGCATCAAACAAATCAAAAACCAGATGATGCAGGAGTTTAAGATCAGTGACCTACGATTATTGAAATACTTTCTTGGACTTGAGTTGGTATACACTAACTCTGGAATCTACATCACTCAAAGGAAATATGTGCACGACATGTTGAAGAAGTTCCACTTGGAGGATGCAAAAGTAGCTAGCACTCCTATGGAAGTAAATTATAAATTGAGTGCTTACGAAGGTGATTTGCTTGAAGACATTGCATGTTATCAAAGCATAGTTGGGAGTCTAAACTATGCAACATTAACAAGGATTGACATATGTTATGGAGTAAGTGTTCTGATACAATTCATACATAAACCTAGAGCACCTCACTTGGAAGTTGCTAAAAGAGTTCTGAAGTACCTCAAAGGTACTCAAAATCAAGGTCTTTACTTCCCATACACATCACATTTGGACATGAAGTTGTACTCGGATGCAGTTTGGGTAGGATGTAAGGATGATAGAAGAAGTACTTTTGGCTATTCATCTTTTGCAGGTGATAATCCCATCTATGGTCTTCTAAGAAGCAACCAACTATTGCTCTATCTTCAACAGAGGCCGAATACAGAGGATTAGAAATGCTACACAAGAAGCTATTTGGATTAAGTTGCTCTACTCAGATTTGGGACTTCACACTCATTCACCAATGATCTTTGGTGATAACACTTGTTCTTTGCATCTTGCAGCCAACCAACCCCATTTATCATGCAAGAACTAAGCATATAGAGGTGCACTATCACTATGTTAGAGAGAAACTATTGAGCAAAGAGATTCAACTAGCATATGTATCGACAAATATGCAGTGTGCTGATTTGTTAACCAAAGCACTTGATGGTACTAAGCTTTGCAGGTTTAAAACCATGATTGGATTACATGATATTCAAGAAGATTGATGAAGCAATGCAAGCCAATATGTTTGGCTTGAGGGGGAGCTGTTGGTGCAAATGTTCAAGCCTACATATTTGGCTTAGCATGGAAGACATTGTGTGGAACTAGCACTTGATGATTCATGTAAACTATAGCTTATAGCTACTTGATCATTTACCATTGTAAAACATTAATTCTCTAGAGAATCTTGTAAAAGCTTATAACTCGTGGAGTTAGGAAGAATATTAGCTACAACTTCAAGTTGAGGGAATATCTCTTAAATCAGTGGAGTACTTTTTGATTGGAGCCAAAGCTTTAAATCAAAATTCAAACTTAGAAGTAACATATATAAAAAGACCTTGTAAAATCTCTCGGCTCAGTGCCTCATTCAGAGCTCACTCTTTGATCACTTGTAGAACTTGAGTAGCTCACACTATATCTCACTCAATTCATCAGTATTGAGCATCATTACAATGCCAATGACTCTGTACAATTATGTTCTATAATACATATAGCTCATCGATCATCTCTCTCTACTTCTCTACTATGACTACTCAGAATAGTCAACTTCTTCAGGTCATATATGAGTGAATACTCAACCCTTTTACATAATCTTTGGCTTGTTGGAACCAGCTTGAAGTCTAGTTTGTGTTGTAAAAAGTTTTGTGCTGTAAAAAGTTCAAGGCATTTGGTTTAGGCACCAGGCAGAAATCACCTTTGAAGTGCTCACTCTTCATCTACTAATTGTTCCCTAAAAAAGCGGGGGTAAGATCTGATTTGCTAAAGTTATTTCTCAAAGCATAGTTGATCATTTTAAATGATTCGACTTGCAATCATTAGCTATCTAAGCTAATTGAATTCCCCCAAAATGAATATTATTACTATGCTGTGAGCTTTGAGTTAAAAAAACTAGTAGGTGTATGGACTAAAATAGCAAGTTTTCCAACATTAGTTATTCTTGAACTAGTCTGTTTTTGACTAATTGTTTCAAGTATCAATTCCAAAGTACATAGGTACTTTCTTGGTTTCATTTGCAAGAAAAAAGGGCCTACTTTATAACTCTGAAGTGCATCAAGGATGGTACAAAGCAAGTTTTAGCAGTACCACCTCACTTCCTTGAGGTATACATCCATCTCTTCCAACATGTATGAATGTATGTACGTATGTATGTATGTATGTTGTATGTATGTATGTATGTATGTATGTATGTATGTATGTATGTATGTATGTATGTATGTATGTATGTATGCATGCATGCATGCATGTATATGTATATGTAGATCTATATCTATACATATATGTATATGTATGTATCCATGCATGCATGCATGTATGCATGGATTTATGTACATATACATGCATGCATGCATGTATGTATGTATGTATATATGGATATATGTATGTATGAATGTATGTATGAATGTATGTATGCATGGATGCAGGAATGTACATATGTACGTACATATGCATGTCTGCATACATGCATGTATGTATGTATGCTTATAGCATGCATGTTTCCATGCATACATCCATGCATGCCTCCATCCATACATCCATGCATGCTTCATACATACATCCATGCATGCACCCATGCATGCATCCATGCATACATCCCTGCATGCATCCATGTATACATCCATGCATACATCCATGCCGGCATCCATACATGCACACACACATATACATACATGCATACAAACATACATAAATACATACATACATACAAATGTGTGCGTGTGTATATACGTGTGTGTGTTTGTGGGAATTCTCAATGTATTGCATTGCAAGAATTTTTTTACAAATACGTGAGCACAAGCAACAACTCCCTTCTCACCACTCAAGAAATCTAATAAATCTATGAAACTCAAGCACTTAGCAAAGCAACAAACTACTACGACAATGCCTACATCGAACACCTTCAAAGTCCCAACCCTACAAATTATATAATAAATTCCATGATCTATCTATCCCATGCCAGATAAGGTCAATATCCACCTTCACTTTAGCTTTGCAAAATTTCCATGAGTATGTAGAAGAAAAACACATATTACCAAAAACCAACTTTTTTCTATGCTTCTAGAACTCTCGAAGGAGGAAGAAAGTACACCATGCATCAACAACTTCGAATAATTGTCCTTTGTTTGTAAATTTGAAATGTACAATTGATTTCATTGCTTCTCTTCTTCCATAAGAGAAAAAGAAATAAAATATTCCAAGATTCAGACAAGTCCAAAACACATGGCACATACCTTATTATAAGAAGACTCGTGTAGACATCAAGCTTATGTGAGGGGATGCTTAGACATGCATCCATGTATGTATGTATGTATGTATGTATGTATGTATGTATGTATGTATGTATGTATGTATTTATGTATGTATGTATGCATGTATGTATGCATGTATGTATGTATGTATCTATGTATGTATCTGTATGCATGTATGTTTGTATTTATGCATGTATGCATGCATGCATGCATGTATGTATGTATGTATGTATGTATGTATGTATGTATGTATTGTTAAAAGTCAAGCTTCAAGCTACAAATTCGTGGGGAATCTTTTATGGACATGTGGAGCAATCAAAGGAAGCCAAAAGCCACGAGATTCCATCAAGAAAAGTCACTCAACCACTCCCCAATTCATCTCAACTAAATCCTCCAAGTTAGGAGGCTGATTTGGAAAGGTAGTTCCTAGATTTTAGGGGCACACTTCTCACTATAAAAGAAGCATGTATCCCGACTTCTTTTGGGCCATCTTCTTGGAGTTTTAGCTCATGTAAAGTGAGCACTAAGTGCTGGAGTTGTGATAAGAAAGCCCCTTGCTTGCTTGTTTGTTTTCTTTTAGTAGGCATATCTATGTGTGTGCGCAGGCAGTGTTGCAACTCTCTACCCCTGAGTTGTTAGAATTGGTTCTCCCTCATATTGTATCCATTTTATGTAATTCTTGTCTCATTGGATAGATATTAGAGTCTATTTTATGCTCACAAATTCTCTAGAGCATTCTTTGAGTAATCTGGGAGCAACATTCATTTTAGTGAAGTTGTGTCATTGATATCTCTCTCTGTGTGTAGGCTCTATTGGAAATATTTTGCTCTCTGTTGTAAGGGCTGGTTCTCCTTCTCTTTTTATGAATTTTCTATGATTTTGGTGTCATTGGGTAGCTATTAGAGTGCTCTAAAGTTGACCCAAAGTTGAGGTTCATTCTCTGTATAATCTCTGAGAAAAACTTGCTGGAGTGAAGTGAGGTCTCTGCTTGACTAGCAGTTGTGAGCATTCAACTAGCTCATGTTGTAGACATTGTTTCTCTTTGTGTAAGCATCCATTTGAAGTAAAATTTGTTTGGTTGGAAAGCTCGTGGTGTCTACTACAGGTCTACAAAAGCTCACTGGAGTTCTCTGCATAAGCTCTGAGTAAGAGCTTTTTTGGTGTGCAGAGGTCAAAGAAGGATACCTGTGGAGGTCATTCGCGCTTCGTCGTTGCTTAGGGGTTGAGATACTTCCCCCTTCAGTGGTATCAGAGCATTTGGGAATCTTGGAGGCATCCAATACAAGCAAGAAGACCTCTTGGAGTTGGTGGTTTAAGATTTGCATCAACAAAAGCTTCTTGGAGGTAGCTCACATCAAGGGGGAGCTATTCTACTCAAAGTTTCAAGAGCACAAGGTGTCCATCTAAGGAAAGCTTTGGATTGAGGTAACCTCAGAGCCTCATTCTCATTTTACACTCATTTTCATTTATCTTTATCCTTTCCCAACACATTAGCAATAGCATGATCGGCCATATCCAAGACTTGGATTCAAGCATGAAGGTATGGGAGACACTTGAAAGGCTTTATTCAACAAGCACCAAAGAAAGGAAGATCCAACTCAAGAATGAGCTCAAAAACCTTAGGAAGAGCTCAGGGAGTAGCATAAATGACTACATACTTAAGGTCAAGGAGTTATCAGATGCATTGGGATCCATTGGAAGCCACGTAGACGATGACGATCTTGTGGCTTATACTCTCAATGGTTTGAGAGATGATGAGAAGTGGAAACCCTTTACCACTTCAGTATATGTAAGGGATAATCTTCCCGATTTTGAGCAATTGGTTGCTCTCATGGTCACCGAAGAAATGAACATAGGTGGAAGTTCAACTAAAAGCAAGGATGCACAAGTTTTCTATGCAGGTAATCAAGGGGCAAAGGAAGACGAGGACAAGGAAGGGGCAAAGGAAGGTTTGGAGGAAGGCAAGGCCCCTCAAGCAATCAAGGACATGACCAAGGCACCTCATCACAAAGAGGGAGAGGAAGAACAAGAGGAAGAGGAGGACGACATCAACAAAACAGGAATCAAGATGGCGAAGGATGTTACATATGTGGCAAGTTTGGCCACTATGCTAGAGATTGCTACCAAGGAGGAAACCAAAGGAGCTATAATCAAGGTTCTTCATACAAAGGCCAAGGTAATTATGCTTCTACAAGTTCAGAAAATGACAATCTCTTGATGATGCACATGAATGGGAATTCAAGCAAAGTATATAACACTTGGTATATTGATAGTGGATGTAGCAACCATATGAGTTGCAATTCTTCTTGGTTTACTAATCTACATGTTCCCAAAGGTAAAGGACATGTAGAAACAGGTGATGATACATCCCATGAGATCTCCCATGTTGGAGATGTAGCTTTGGATGACAAGGAGGAAGGAAGATGTTTCAAGGATGTCTTGCATGTACCTACCATCACAAAGAACTTGGTGTCCGTTGGGCAAATGGTTGAAAGAGGCTATCAAGTAAGGTTCAACAAAGGTGGATGCTTTGTGGAGAACCCTAAGCAAGGTTACAAGGTCATAGCAAGAGGAAAGAAGCAAGGGAGACTCTTCACTTTGGAGGTAAATTCTCATTCCACTCAACATGTCTACTTCACATATGGAAACAAGAGGATTTCGGAGTTGGACTTGTGGCACAAGAGGATAGGTCACATCAACATACAAAGAATGAAGGAAATGCAATTCAAGAGGCTGGTTGAAGGTCTTCCCAACTTCCAAGGACAAGGTATGAAGCATTTATGTGAATCTTGTCAACTAGGGAAGCAAGCGAGACTTCCATTCAAGAAGAGTGGCTACATAAGCCAACATCCATTGGAGTTGATACATACAGACGTGTGGGGGCCAACCAAAGAGCAATCCATTGGAGGTAACAAGTACTTTGTCACTTTTATAGATGATTGCACAAGGATGGTTTGGGTTTATTTCATAAAAAACAAATAAGATGTGTTTGCATATTTCAAAGCATTCAAGGCAATGGTAGAAAAGGAAACAGGTACATATATCAAGAAGCTAAGGTCGGATGGAGGGGGAGAATATTTCTCCAATGAGTTTTCTGATTTTTTAATGGATCAAGGCATCAAGAGGCAAGTAACATGCAGGTACACACCCCAACAAAATGGAGTAGCAGAGAGAAAGAATAGATACATTGGCGAGATCGCTAGAGCAATGCTTAATGAGATGAATGTACCTAACATGTTTTGGAGTGATGCAGCAAATACCGCCGTGTATCTTATGAATAGGGCTCCTACCTCGGGGATCCATGGCTTGACACCATATCAAGCCTATTATGGTAAGAAATCTGATCTTTCCCACTTGAAGATATTTGGATGTACTTGTTATGTACATGTGCCAAGTGAATTGAGGCACAAGCTACAACCAAAGGCAGAAAACTGTGTGTTTCTAGGATATTCAAATGATCATAAAGGTTACAGGTGCTTCAACCCAAACACAAAGGACTTGAGGATATCAAGGGATGTAGCATTTGATGAGCTACTCCCTTGGTATAAGAAGTATGATTTTATGCAGGACTATGAAGAAGAAAAGCATGAACATGATGAAGAACAAATCGACCTAGAGCTAAGCGGCCCAAGGTGTTCCATCAATGAAGATAGTTCAAGCATGAACTCACCATGGAGGGGGGGATCTTCATCAAGCTATGAAGCAAAATCAATCAACAAAGGCAAAGCAACATTGGTGGAGTTGGATGAAGAAGGTAATGAAGTTGAAGATGATGGACACATGATGGAGAAAGAAGCCACGTCAAAGAAAGAGATCAAGTTCCCAAGGCAAAGGAGGTTTATTCCTCCAAAAGGTGAAGAAAGGAAGTCTTCTAGAGTTAAGTATCCAACTCAAAGGTTTACTTATGATTCATACATGGCAACACATTATGCATATATGAACAAAGTAGTAGAAGATCATGAGCCCGATTGCTATGAAGATGCAAGCAGGTACACCGAATGGAAAGAGGCAATGCAAGAAGAGATCGACGCACTTGAGGAAAATCAAACATGGACTCTAGTGCCCAAGAAGGAGAACATGAAGGTAATAGGTAATAAGTGGGTGTATAAAGTAAAGAGGAATTCAGATGGATCTATTTCTAGGTTCAAAGCAAGATTGGTGGCCAAGGGTTTTGCACAAACCTATGGAGTGGACTTTGAAGAGACATTCAGCCCCGTGGCAAAGATGAGCACCATTAGGAAACTCATTGCAATGGCTGCTAGCAAAGGATGGAAGCTTTT
>MU260209.1:245000-302500 GCA_020310875.1 Ceratopteris richardii | reverse complement strand
AGTGGTCATAATGAGGTGCTAATTGTGTTTTATGTATCCATTGACATTCTTCAATAGAGTGATTTTTTATACTTAACTAAATATTGATGGTATTGAGTACCTGTGCGTGTAGTAGTGACATCATGATCAATTGTTTTCTCAAGAGCCAAGATTTCAGATTGTTTTTCAATCAAAGGAGGGTCATCAAGAAGTGGAGTGAGTGGTAAAGTGCCTTTAAAAGGTTTAAGTAAAATAATATGAAAAGATTTATGTATATTCCAATGAGATGTTATATCTAATCTAAATGAACTATCATTAATTTTTTCTATAATGCGAAATCATCCATAATAGCCTGTTGCAAGTTTAATTTTAAGATGCTGCAAAATATTTTTGAGACGTCTTTTAATGATACGTAACCATACAAAATCATTTTCCTTGAATTTCTTGGCTAATCGTTGTTTATTGATATTACATGTCTATCGCTCTTGACTTTTCCTTATGTGCTCGTGAACACCATGAAGTGTAGAAATGTGATCTTGAGCAGTAGAATCAGTTATCGGAATGTCAGCTTGAGTGAGTGACATGGGAGTGGGAAGCGTTTTACCATAAACAATTTCAAAAGGTGCACGACCAGTAGTGATGTGTGTGGTGTTATTGTAAGTAAACTGAAGCAATGACAACTTTTCATCCCAATTCGTTGGACTATCAAAGAATAACAACGTAACAAATCAAGAATAGTACTATTTGTAGCGTCACTTTGTCCATTACTTTCGGGATGAAATGCAAAGCTAAAATCTAATTTAGAATAAAAATGTTAAAATAAGGCAACTCAAAAGTGATTACAAAATCTAACTTCACGATCAAATAACATTACCTTAGGAAATCCATGATGTGGGAAAATGCATTTAATGAATAATTTTGCAACCTGAGGTGCAGGCAAACTTTTTCTAAATTGAATGAAATATGCATATTTACTAAACCTATCAACTATTGTCCAAATCATATCATTATCTCATGAAGTGATGGGAAGACCTCTGATAAAACCCATAGAAATCTATTCCCATGGTTCGTTCGGAATGGGAAGTGGCATTAATGATACAAATGGTTTAGCATGATGATGTTTTACATGCAAAGATACAATGCATTGAGAAACATAATGTGGAATATCGTTTTCCATGTGTGGCCAAAAGAAGAAATCTTTGCAAGAAGAAATGGTGCTTTGTATGCCTCAATAACCCATGTTAGATGGTTCATGCATTTCTTTGATGACAAAATCTTTAAAAGCTTGAGTTATACATAATCTATGTTGAAAATAAAGAAAACCATTATGAAATGGATAATGTTCATTAGTTAAAGATGCACCATAGTTGAATTCATGCCATGCATGTGAAAAATAGAAATCAGATGCATAAGTGGAAACCATTTCTTGAAAGGAATGTATTTGTATAGAATAAATATTATGCAAAACAACAGAATGTGAAGGAAATCGGCTAAGAGCATCAGCTACAACATTATCTTTACTGGGATGATATTGGATCATGGGTTGGAAATGTTGAATGAACAATGCCCATTTAAGATGACGATCAGAGATTAAGGGCTGATTTAATAAATGCTTAATAGCCTGTTGATCGGTTTTGATTAAGACCTTAGAGCCCATAAGATAGTGTTTCCAAATTTGCAAAGCATGCACAACTACTAACCATTCTTTATCATATGTACTATAATTCTTTTATGAGGGATTAAGCTTCCTAATCTCAAATGCAATGGGATGATCATTTTGCATTAAAACTGCACCTATCATTGAACCACTAGCATCAGTAACAACATGAAAGGGTTGTGAAAAATCAGGTAATTGTAAAACAGGTGCATGTGAAAGTGCATGTTTGAGTTTCTCAAAGGATTGTTGTTGGATAAGTCCCCATGCAAATTTTATTTTCTTTTTCAATAACAAGGTAAGGGGAAATGCTAAATAAGAAAAATTTCAAACAAACCTCCTATAGAAACTAGCCAATGAAGAAAAGAATGAATATCATTTACTGGTTGTGGTGTAGGCCATTCTACTATAACTTTAAACTTTTTTGGATCCACATGCACACCGTCACTTGAAATACTATGTCCTAGATATTCTAGCTTAAGTTCAAAGAAGTACTTTTCAGGATTAGCGTAAAGAGTGTTTTCTTGGAGTAAATGAACAACTTTTTTAAGATGCATCTCAATGCTTACTATCATTCTTACTATAAACAAGTATATCGTTAAAAAATACAAGAACAAAAGCTTCGTAATAAAGAAAACTTTTCTTCATCATTCGTACAAAGGTAGCAGGGGCATTAGTAAGTCCAAAGGGCATTACCATAAATTCATAATGGCCTATTTGAGTTCTAAATGCACTCTTAAAAATATCACTTTGCGTCATACGAATTTGATGATATCTCGATTTTAGATCAATTTTACTAAAGACACAAGGTCCTCGTAATTTATCCAAAAGATCATCTATTCGAGGAATGGGGTATCTATTCTTTATTGTGATCTTGTTAAGGGCTCTATAATCAATGCACATTCGATAAGTTTTATTCTTCTTCTCTTCTAAGAGTGCTCCAAATGGGGAAGAACTAGGCCTTATAAGTCCTTTCTATAGTAGGTCTTTTACTTGGTTTTCTATTTCTTTTTGGTGGAGTGGGCCATGTCTATAAGGTGTTTTATGGGGAGGAGAACTAGTAGGGACTAAATCTATGCTATGGTCAAAGGATCCTCGAGAGGGTGGTAGTTCAAAGGGATACTCATACATAAAACAATCCTCATAAATATTCATGAAAGGGTTATGTGCATCAAAAAGTGCACGAGTATAATCCTTGATGACATTGACAAAAACAATGCATGAATTGAATCCTTTCCTAAATGCACGTTTTACTTGAGTATGACTAATCAATGGAAATGGCTGGAAATCATGCCGTGCAGACAAAGTAGTGATTTGACCTTTAAATTCAAACTTGAAAGTATGTGTATGGTAGTCAATGTGTGGGTTATAATGATGACAAAAATGCATACCTAGTATAACATCATAAGATTGCAAAGGTGCAATTAAACATGTTTGTGAATCAACATATGGACCTATGCTAATCATAACATCTTGTACTTCTCGTGTTACATTATAACAATTACCTTGAAATGCAACTTTTAATTTATACAAAGAGGGAAATGTTTTTAATTTAAGCTCTTGTACTAATAAATGTGAAATGAAGTCATGTGAACTACCATTGTCATGTAAAATTTTAACAGGTTTGTTGTTTATAGTACCCTGCATGCAAAGTACAGAATGAAGAGAGATATCATTACCCAAGCTACTCAAGTACTTCTCCAATGATTCCTATGTCCAAAGAGGATGAATTTCTTCATTATGGGCCTCCATGTTATGTAATTGAGTTGCACTTAGTTTCATGTTAAGAGGTCACAATCGACACTTTGTTTTTGTATGTCCAGGTTTGCCACAATTCCAACAGGTGATTTGTGGTCGCTTCTATTGGGCATCCATCGCTAAAGTTTGTAGGGTAGGTGGTTTGGTAGGTTGGAGAGATAAAGCAACAAGTGTAGTTGAGTAATTGGATTGCGATGGATGAGGAAAATCAGGATAAGATGGGACATTAAAATTACATTTCATGGGAAGATTTGGTTTAGCAAAAAGTGTTCCTTGATATGGTTGTTGTAGAGGGAAGTGACTTGGTTATGGACTGGAATTCTTTTTCTGCATCATAGGTGAAAGATATAGCCTCCTTGAGGGTTATAGGTCGTAAGGTGTGAATCTTAGCTTTGATTCCCACCTCCAAACCATCTTCTTATTTATGTTGCAAGCTATCCTCTAGTACATCTTCAAGCATTCGAACCAATAGTAAATGTTTTTAGAACCACTCCATGTAGGTAGTTACTGTATCACCCTCCTTCCATGTAAGGGTCGTCCATGCACGTCAAACATGCAAATGGTATTGAGGAGGAAGAAAAGAATCCTTCACTTTCTCTTGGAAAGCCTTCCACGTTGTTGGATGCTCAGTACTGTGCCGCAAGACATTCCACCAGAGTTTAGATTTTCCTACTAAATAGTTACTCGAAAATTTGACTTTTTCACTTTAAAAATAGCTTTCATCAGTATAAAAATCATCAAACTGTGAAATCCATGAAAGGATTAAAGGGCCATCCTTATGGCCATCAAACCGTAAAAATTGGTAATTCTTAACGGCAATCTTGGAATGCGTGCCATCTCACTAAGCAGAAACAATAGCTTTGACCACCCTCATAAGGTTGTCTCATTAGTTTGCATCTTTTCGAGTATCTCGTCACGTTGTCGGATCTCGTTCTAAGCGCCTCGTAATTCGTGCCACAGGAGCTGTAGTTGTTGCTCGAGGTGACCTCGGGTAGAGGTGATTCGCCGAAATCCTCTATGTTGTTCTTAGGGTCCATGAGGATGTAGAGACAAAACCTTTTTGCTAGATATGTAAAAACAATTTTTGAGTTAAAATGTAAAAAGAATGGTTGTCCTTGGGAATTGAAAAAGTAAGAAAGAGATGAAAGTAATGTTAGATATAAGAAAAGAGAAGTAGAGTGACAACACAAAGAGATAGTGTAGTGGTGTGACACTTCCCTTGTGTGGGTGAGGTTGTGGGTTCAAATCCTTGCAGCTTGGTGAATCTAAAAGTCCTTATTGCCACTCATACATTAAAATCGGTTCGTGCGTAGCCAACGGTCCCGAAGGGACCGTTGGGTGCCAATGTAATGCCTAAGTTATGCCTAAGTTCTTTGCCTAAGTCGATGCCTTGGAGTAAGACGGAGTAAACATATGTGTAAATGTAGGTTCTAGTTCTGGAATAGAAACAAAAACCGAAACTCAAACTGAAATGGTAATGGCAATAGTAACAATAACAAGAACTTGAAACGGAACTGTAAACAGAAACGGAATCAAAATCAGAATCGGATCGGAAACAGCAAACAATGAAATAGAGGTCAATTTGTCAATACAAAGAGAAATAGATCCCTCTGTAGTGATGGGTGCAAGACTCTAATACCACTATTATTAGGAACTTTCTCACATGCACATAGAGGTTATGAACGTAGAAAACACACAGAAAAATAGAGATAGCAAGAGACGAGACTGAACGTAGTATTGGGTGCAATCTCCCCCATGCACTCTATTTCGAGAGTCCACAGAGTGCATGTATTTATAGGAACTTTTGATTACGTCGAAAAGAGTGGTTACATGAGAGCGGCTTCGAAAAGCATGCGTGAAACTAAAAGTTGGTGACTTTCCTAGAAAGCTTTTCTTTTAATATAAAAAACCGTGGTCTACAATAACCCTTATTCTAACTACTATTTTTCTAACTATTTCTAACAATACGTGGATTTATTTACAGACTAAATTATGAATCAGATTTATTGATGTCCGCCCTTCATGCTTTCACGCCCTCAGGAACCTTCAGCTACTATATCAAAAACACCAAAACACTTTAATACATTAATAAATTAACACTCCAACAATGAATTGTTCAACATATTCCATAATGTGTAACATTACCTACCTATATATATATATATATATATATATATATATATATATATATATATATATATATATATATATATATATATATATATATATATATATATATATATATATATATATATATCTATCTATCTATCTATCTATCTATCTATCTATCTATCTATCTATCTATCTATCTATCTATCTATCTATCTATCTATCTATCTATCTATATATATATATATATATATATATATATATATATATATATATATATATATATATATATATATATATATATATATATATATATATATATATATATATATATATATCTATCTATCTATCTATCTATCTATCTATCTATCTATCTATCTATCTATCTATCTATCTATCTATCTATCTATCTATCTATCTATCTATCTATCTATCTATCTATCTCTCTCTCTCTCTCTCTCTCTCTCTCTCTCTCTCTCTCTCTATATATATATATATATATATATATATATATATATATATATATATATATATATATATATATATATATATCCATCCATCCATCTATCTATATATCTATCTATCTATCTATCTATCAATCAATCAATCAATCAATCTATCTATCTATCTATCTATCTATCTATCTATCTATCTATCTATCTATCTATCTATCTATCTATCTATCTATCTATCTATCTATCTATCTATCTATCTATCTATCTATCTATCTACCTAACTAGCTACCTATCTATCTATCTATGTTTTAGCATAGGCATGATCTCTCCAGGCTAGCTTGAATTGATTAATAAGTACGCATGAAAGTGGTCTTGGTATTGTGTGGACGTTGTATCCCAAAAGCATAGCTTAAACTCCTAGAACCTGCAAGATTAATGAGCTTGAATGCCCACCAGAGTGGAGCTTGAGAAGGGCATGCTAAGGTGGATTTTATGTGAAACTACTTTGTTTTATAATTCATGGGTTCAGAAGGTTAAACATATGGATTCTAAAAGTTAAAATATGATGTATATTTGCCTTGTTCTAGCCCTTGGATTAGCCTTAGAACATTCCTTGAACCTTTGAATGAAACCCTTGGTCTTAGACCTTTGGGATTTTATTCATATGGGCTCCCAATTGAATGGTTGGAACCCTAGCCTTGATTTATCCTAAGGTGTGGGAACCGTTGTATTGGGAGAACCTTCTCTAGGAGCCACCTTGGGTGTATGTGAGACAAGAATCCTCATTTGATTTAGAAGGCATGTGATAGTCCTTGGGAAATTAGAAGGCATGTGATCACCCCACATGCTCTCTCTTATGAGTGTGGTCTTGGTAGTTAGATTTATGAGTAGTAGTTGTATTTCACAACATTTATATGCAGAGCCTATTAAATCCTATGAAGGATTCAAGTTCTTTTTCCCTACCCTATAATTTTTTTCTCTCAAAGCGAGCAGCTCGAGGAGCTTTGTGATTTTCTATTTTCGGAGGCTAAAAAACCTCTCCATATGACCTCCCTTAGGCACCATCTGATGGCCCTCCAAGAGGCCATAGGACTCCCGCTATAGGAATCTGTGACTCCCATGGGATAGTGGACAACTGGCTCCCTTTCCCTGCTAGAGTGCACATTTAACGCTAGAGATGAGGAACAAGGGAAGAGGGGCACACTCCTATATTCTTCTTTGTTGAGTTGTGGCCTTTCATCTTTTACATATAGAGAAGCTAAAGGACTGAAAATGCATACATGGGATTAACCTGCTTCGCAACCTCATCCTCACAGCTTAAAACTTTCTTTTTGTTTTCATTTTGGCTCAAATATTGGGCATAAGAACAAGGATTCACAAGAGAGTTAGTCAAAGGCTAAAGAAGATAATTTATTATCTCATGGAGGTGAAAAAGATCCCAATCACTACACTTCAAGCCCAACTTTTGGGATGAAGGATAAAGCAAAACTATGGCCTTTGATGGAAGGAGGGTTCCTTTTCCATTCACAACATCAACAAAAGGAAGTCGTCAAGCATTGATGAAAGCTAAGTATTGTTTCTTTTATTTGCATATATTTGATTTCATCTTATATTTATACATCATATAATTCAAGGCATGCTCAATTTATAGTCCATGAAGTACTTTTATTATTTTGGATTCACAAAGTATCAATTTAAGTATCTATCGCAAGTATATGCATAGAAAGCATTCTATATATGATTATGACTGACCTTTGAAATTATCTCTTATGGGATATGAGATTTATCTACATACTTGTTCATAATACTAATTGCAAGTGTGAATTTGGGCATCCTTAGAATTAGGATAAGCTTAGATGCTCTCATAGGCATACATGTAAGTATGAAAATGCCCAAAGAGAACTATTAAAGGTTGTCCCAAGCTCGAAGTATCAAAAGGTGAATAGATGGACAACCCTCCTCGTACAATGGATCAATGGATGGAAGAATCTATGATGAAGGTAAGGGTTACTTTAAAATTTTCCTTTCATATTTCTTTTTTTCCATGCTAGAGCAATGCATTTAAGAATACATACTAAAAGAAGGAGGTGAGATCCACATGTATTCTGAATTATCCATTTAAATAATGCACTTACACATATATGAATAACAAAATGCTTTTCATTAGCATGGTATGAACTCACCTTGGAAAGATCATGAGATATTGAGCATAGCAAGCTCATCATAGTAGAGCATGGCATGAATGGATATTTTAAGCATAGATCCTTGCATTAAATGGAGTTCTAAATATGTCAACTCCATGCATGCTTTAAAGAGAGGTTCAATGTTTGAACCTTATGCATGCTAAACATCTTCAAGAGAAGATGTATATGTTTTTCGCATACAATAAGTATTAATGAATTGAATCATATATACATGCATTGATGGGACATGAAAGAGAAAGTTAGTTCTATAAGTTTAAGGTTTTAAGATAGAAAAATGACTTCTTCATATGAAGTCAAAAGCATAAAAGTTTAATGGTGTGATGAGATTATGAGACTCAATGCCCATTAACTTTTATGCTTTTAATATGTTGGTTTAATCCAAAAGTCAAAGAAATTGATTATAGATAGAAAAACATCAAGCTTCGAGTCCTACTTATGGACCCTGAAGTTCCATAATACCAATGGCATGCCTGATCAACAAGGCTAATGACTTAGGTTACAAACTAAGCAATGTTAACCATAAGAGATTGGTAATAAGAAATTGAATTGAAAGACATCCAAAAGAGAAATGAGAAGCCTATATAACACCCCACACACATGGGGTAATTTCATTATGAATGATGTTAAGAAGTTCATAGGAACTTCAACATCCAATCATTGAGAGCAATGATCACACTAAAAGGGGGAAGAGAATGTCATAAAATGACATATTAGGGATAAAAATGGTTCAATCATTTTACCTTTTTAAGCATTTATTTCTTCCCCAATAAGCTTCTTCCTTCATTGACAAGAGTTAGGATCCATTTGGAGCTTTGAGAAAATTGCTTCAAGAGTGAAGAGTTGTAACTCATTAAGCATAGGAAGATTAATGGGTTGAAACAAACTCTTAAGACCTCTACTCCAAAATGTGTTGTATGAGTAAGAAACAATTTATCAAGATGGTTAAAAAGGTAATCATTTAGCAAAGATTATGATTGACTATATCCTTTGATACAAAGGCCTACTTATGTCAATAGATAATATCTAGTATGCAAATACTAGCTCTATTATCAAATGACATAAACAAAGATAACTTTGATTGCATCTGATCAAGGAAATAGTTCAATGAAATCTCAATTTTCAAAGTCTTTTCAAGAAGAAATCAAGACTCTCTAAGAATGTAACTTACAAAGATTTTCATTATTTTTTATAAGACTAATATGAATGGATTTTAATCCCTAAGTATGAGCTAAAGTTGTCTACACTAAGGTGAGATTGTAAATCGGATGGTCTGGGATGTCCTGGTTTACAATATCACTTAAGTGGGTTCAGTGGTATGGGACATTGAGCTTAAGGTTAATGGAAGCCTAAGTGGAAGGATATTTGAGAGATTTTTCAATCAAGGATTTAGCATAAATGAACCTCCTATTTGGATAAGAAAATTAAATGAACATCAATTTCCTGTACTTTTTGAGGACGAAAATGCCTTAAAGGGGGGAAGAAAGGTATCATCAAAAGATATTCCCTAACTCTTTCATGAGAGTTAAGGAGTACATTGGATGTCCAAGTACCTAAGTCTGTTTGAGTTAAATCTCAAACAGGGTAAGAGCCAGATATGCAAGAAGGGAATTCATTAAAGAATTCCAATTTGACAAGTAAACTCAGGTAAGCTAGCCAAAAACTTGAAGCATATTCAGAGTAGGGTATTTGAGAATGGATAAAGATGGATCCGAAGTTTGGATCGATAAGCATGGCAACTTGCTTAAGTCAAAAGGGTGACATATAAATGTTGATCCCTAAAAGGAGGATAGTTAATGGTTTGAAGAACATTAGCATGATGTTGAAGACTTAAGCAAGGATAACAACTCATGAAGGTATGAGTTAAAGATCCCAATAAAATCCCATGGGTAAATATCATTGGATAGGGGATCTAAAGGAGAAAATACTTTATCTTAACTCATGTTAAATTAGATAGAGGAATTTTGAGAAACCCAAGTGACGTGACTTGTTCAAATATATCAAACCCTTTCTCGTTTGATAAGACAAGTGGCTTATAGTGATCAAAGAGATTAAAACCTCTAATATTCCAATAAACCATACCAAGGAAAGTTTAAAGATCAACCAAAACAGATCTTTCAATTACGTGGCATGAAATATAGAAACCTAAGTCTTTGCTCTAGTACATTTAATTCCAAGGAATTCCCGGATGGAATTCATGATCATAGCAAATCATATTAAAATAAGGTGGAAAGATTAAGGATGTTGTTCTACGGACTGGAGAAAGAACTAACTGGTATGGGACAGTGGGAACTAACTTCCATTGAGGATTTTCGTTGATGAGAGAAAATAGACTCAAGATCTGATAGGAAATAATGGGATAAGCCGTAAAGATAAAATCATTCAGATTAAGGTCTTAGGTTAATTATGAGGTGTAGAAAAGCACATGCTTGAACCAAATTAGTACACCTGGTTGTATGAACAAAAGGGTAAATACAATGAAAATGATATTTACCCTAGAAAATGCTATCCTTTATCCTCTTAGCGGATGCATTCTTCTTAACAGAATGCATAACCAAATTTTATATGGTACAATAAATTTGGATAAGTAAAAGGGGAAAGATTTTTGGCAGTTTACGGAGTTAAAATCCAAAAGTAAAGAGCTTGCATAAAGTCAAGCATTTTCAAGTATAAATCCTCGAGGGATAGAATGATATGTAATCTTTGACTGATGAGAATAAGTGATTCAAGAATGCTCATCAAATTTCTAGTAGGATCTTGGATATGATGCTTAGAAAGAGGTGTCTTTCTCATAAGATTTTTGAACCTAAAGATAAACTTGAATCATTTAAGTCCATCCAAATGGATAGAAGATCTAGAAGGTATCTTGATGGATTGATAAAGCATTATTGCTCAATTATTTTGAGCATTTGAAGGAATTGTTTTAGTAAGCTCTATTTCTATTTGCAAAGCTTTGGTGACCTTTGAGGTTAGTATACATAACTATCTCGAGTATGAACTAGAGTCAATTCAAGATAGTTAGTACTGATTCTCGTTGGAAAGAATCAGCTAACAAAGAACAAGGTAGAGACCCAAGAGAATGCTCTACCTGATAGTTCCAATTCCTAAACTCACCTTTGGATCTAATTCTTGAATGTCAAATCTTCTAAAAGGATAAAACTCTATTCTGTGAATAAATCTAGGGAAAATCAAAGATGATCAAGATAGGGATCCACTTGTAGACATGAACTTTCAAAATTGGGTATATTGTCATTCAAAATACTTGAACTTTATGTTTCAAGAAAACCTCGATAATTGAAATAAATCCACCGAAGTTTCCAAGGAATGAGAAGATAGTATTTCTCCTCATTTTATTGAGCATGTTTTGGTAGGGACTCACTAGACCCACTTTGCTATATTTAGGTAAGTCCTATCAAATACAAATAAAGTATATTTGTATTTGAAAGGACTATAAAAGAATAAGTCAAGTTCAAAAAATCTAAGGATAAGAATTATTCTCCTTTCTGTTGAAAGTGGAAAATGAATCTAGTTTTTGGCCCTTTCATGATAGAGATAGGATCTCTATCATAGACTCCTAAAATTATAAATTTCTAGGGAATTTCAAAGTTTATTGAAATGTATTATTTTATGGAGCTCAAGGTTCATGAAAGTTCCAAAAGAAAAAGACCACCCAAGAAGTCCACCCATTTCACTAGTCCATAGGTACAAGGCATGCATGTACATTCGGGTGGACTAAGGGAAAGTGATTTGGGTAGGGATCTTGATTCATTTCTTTTACATTAAGGTAGGGATTAGCCCTTATCTGGTTATTGGAAATGAATCTAAAGTGAGAGATGACCATGCTCAGAGCATAGATCATGGTGCATGGGGGAATCCTTCACATATTCTACCTACACACATTTTCGAGGACGAAAATGTTAAAGGGGGGAAGAATGATGTATAAATCATGGGTTTAGAAGTTTAAACATATGGATTCTAAAAGTTAGAATATGATGTATGTTTGCCTTGGTCTAGCCCTCCCTTGGTTTTAGCCCTTTGGGTTTTTATTCATATGAGCTCCCAATTGAATGGTTGGAATCTTAGCCTTCATTTATCTTAAGGTGTGGGAGCCTTAGTCTTGGGAGAAGCTTCTCTAGCAGCCACCTTGGGTGTACATGAGAGGAGAATCCTCATTTGATTTAGAAGGCATGTGATAGACCTTGGGAAATTAGAAGGCATGTGATCATCCTTGGGAAAGTGTCCACATGAGGGCCACTTGGCTGGACACTTGGCCAAGCTTAAGGACATGCACCCCGTTGGCCTAGAGGATATGTGCTTTCTCTTAGGAGTGTGGTCTTGGTAGTTGGATTTATGAGTAGTAGTTGTATTTCACAACATACTTTGTACCACAAGCTTTGATGGTAGAAAATCAATTTCATTCTCGCATCAAGTCTTTGAGGATCTCTCAACATCTCTATAGACTATTTTCCATTTCATTTTGATAGCATCTCTTTTATGTAGATATCGTTTTTGTGCATGTTCTTGGAATTTTAGATATGTGTTGAGGTACCTTATATGGTTGAAAACCATTTTTGGAAATATTGGTTGAACTATGGAAGATCCATTCAACCCTACATGTTTATAAAGACTCTCACATCATTCTTGGTTGAAGTATGGAAGATCCCTTCAACCCAGCACGTTTATGAACTCTTTACATTCTTATCATGTGAGTGCATTCAGAAAATATCAAGGAGCTTTTGGAGTTATTAAGAAGATGAGAAATGGAAGCCTTCGTTACGATAAAAACTTTAGATCAAGGTTGGAGCGAGTACTTTTTAGCAATCATAAAATGTATCTAATGATGGGAACACATAATTGAAACTCTTACTGTAAAACTATAACTTCAGACTTAATCACTAGTTTGGTACCCAAGAACGATGGTTGAGACCGTTTTTAGAATAAGAACATAGATTGAATCATGTTTTATGTTCATCTTAATAGCCTCTCAAGATGCTATGGTAGTGAAAATGATGAAAATTCATAGCCAAATGTGATATTTATCAAAAGAAAAAACTCCATTATATGAAAGAAAAAAAATACACAAATTCCTTTAAACATAGAGCACATAGTATGAACCTCAACCAAATTAGAGAAGTCATTCATAGGTCAAATAAAATCAATTATCTAGTCTTTGTACACTAGAAACAATATCTTGTTCTACACGTGGTCCAAACAAACTTGTGGGAATCCACAAAGGTGTGCAAATATGCTACCAATCAAAAAGCATATGGAGACAATAACCAACGTATACACATATAAAATCAACTACTATGACTCTACAAAAAAAACTTACATAGAAAATAGTTTATGGACATCATCAAAGGTATTCATGTTACCATCTTGAAAATGGTTGACATAAAAAACCAAGGTTTCCACATACAAGGCTAAATAGTTTATGGACATCCACCAAATGTTTCATCACATCTTTGGATACAACCAAGCATTTTTAGCTTTGTGGGAATCAACCCAACTCTACATATACAATCATGAATAGTTTGTGGACATTTAACAAGGCATGTAGGTTTATGGAATAGTTCCAAATGCTTCACATGAAAGAAGACAATAAGACATCAAATAAGGTATACACATAAGGGAACTACGAATAGTGAAAATCAACCATGGTTTTCACATCTATGTACACCAAATAAAGTAGATATATGTGGGGACACCATCCAATATACCAATATACCTATTTATTTTAACATACAATGGAAATAAAGCCAAATTAAAAAAAATTACCTTCGTATCCAATAGAAAAACTAGTTCATACCATGAAATAAGAGTCAAGTTCAAAAAGAATCAAACAAAGATATAGCTGTAACATATTTAGTAAAAATAGTTTTTGGGTAGTTTTTATATGCATAAATACACAATCCCATGCACACTCACTGAAAATAATACTCAAAATTCTTTGTTGTAATCTTTGATATCATAAAAATCATCAGGATCACTTGAGAAAAATTTACCATTTCAATCATAGATGCCATCTTCAATTTTGAAATTAAATATGTCTACGAATTTTTCTTTCTTCTCACAAACACCATTGCCCACCACATATTATTTGAAAAGATTAAAAAAATCACATGGCATGAAAGCATGCTTTAGAATATTTAATACTTAGAATAGCAGTAAATTCAATATTAGTGTTGATGAACCTAGAGTACTTGGTTATTGCAAGGGGTTATCTACACATTCACATGCTATTGATAACTATTGGATCCAACAATACCAACTCTATCATATGAGAATGGCCATTCTATGAAGCACTTTACAAGAACAAATTGTAGAGTTTGAAAAGGATATCAAAGAAAAGGAAAGCACAATTGCAAAGTTAAATGCCATCTCTACAATTTGAAAGAGAATCCACTTGGTATGAGATACCGTAAAATAGCATTATCATACTTTTAAGCTCTTTCAATAGGTGGTGGAGAAGAGAAATAAATTATTTTTGCAACAAGTTGAGTATTTGGTTTTCTTATTTGTTTTAATAAATGTTTGAAAAATCTTTCATTAGTAGGTCATTATCTTAATAGATGAGTGCTTCATCAACAACAAAAGAATGATTCAATTTAACAAATGGCTGCATAAATAGTAAAAAAAATCACTTCTATTATAGGCACACATATGAAAGTGCATTAGAGTTTATGTTCAAGTTTTGTTCTCACAAAAGTTAAAAAATATTATCAAAGTGCAAGATGTGCAAGAAATATATCATGAAGCATTGTTGTTCAAGTTTAGTTCTCACAAAAGTTAAAAGATAATATCAAAGTGCAAGATGTGCAAGAAATATATGATGGAGCAGGCATCAATAAAAATGGGTATATCATAAAGTACAACTTATGAAGCAAGTCTCACAAGAACAAATTAATTGTCCTATTAGTAGTAGCCTCTAGCTTCATGCCAAGGATGGCCATGTAGCGAGAGATTGCTACTACCTCAAGGGAGCATAGCAGTAAGGTAACCCTCAAGTCATAGAGTCATATTATGTTAATACTTTGAATGCACCTATTAGAGAAGAGAATCGTCTAGCTCGACCTAACTATAACAGGCCATTCATGTGTTATCACTGTGGTGAATATGGCCATATGTAGAATAGGTGCTCCTTACAAGAAGGCACCCCTCCCTATCAAAATTGTCCAGATGCTAAGGATCACTATACTAGAGATTGCCCAAGAAGAAGCCCCACTCCAATTCACATGATTACAGTCTTCCCACAAGTAGAATGTATGACTACATAGTCTTATGTTGTTTCATCTTCCTTTATGCCCATGCCGACTAGAGCTAGGCAAGTGGTAGCAACTTGCAGAGGGGAACAACAAGGACTCAAAGATAGAGATGAGGAAAAGAAGGTTAGTTAGAAGGGTGAAGCAAAAATGAAGGAGCATGTGAGAGAGTGACTACTTCACTAAAGGACCAACTAGCAAGTTCTCAAGAAGACACACAAGAGGTTAACATTCAGAAAACCTTGAAAGGTATTCATCATAAGGTTAGTCTATACCAATTGTTGGTGCAATTAAAACAAAGCCCATATACTTGGTTAATTAGCACATCTCTTATGGAATCCTATGTGATCCACCTCTTGTAAAATGTGTACGTAACAATATACATGACCTCTCAATATTTTTCTCAATATGTTTCTTTTTTGAAAAGACTCTCTTTTATTTTTCTATGTTGGAGGTAGGAGCTCATTGATCACTTGAACTGCATCTTCTATAGATTCACTCTACTATTTGAAGATTATCGTTTCAGACTCTGTTACATTGGTTGAACCTTTTACTTTGATTCTTGGGTGGAGTGATATTGCAATCCCTTTTATCCTTAGCTCCTTAGTGTTTCTAAGACAAGGAAGTTTTCGGTTGATCATTGGATGGTTCAATCAGCATAGTGTAGCAAATTCAATGGTGGGCGTCGTTAGAAAAGGCTCGTGTGTGCCATGCAGTGATCCACACACATACATCGATTGATATAAGTTTTGTTTTACAAACAATCGCAATGTCATCATGAAAAAAGCTATTGTTTTGAAGTGTAACATCACATATATGTTTGGATACATCATATGATTGGAAACTTTGATTGTCCAACTGAAGTCCTTCACTAGTCCTAAAACACGTTCCCTTGTCTTTAGCTATGTTTCTATTATCTTTGATATTCCTACAAGATCTACATAAAGTAGAAAACAACTAGATCTCCTTTGTGTTCATCTTGATTAGGTCAACATAGTAGATTATGAAGATAATGAACAGCACCACTTTTTTGGTTTACTTCTCAATAACTAATAGAATAGAAATGCAGAAGATCTGTTTATCTAGGGTGATAGTTCGACGTAAGCTTAGGCTAATCACTTATAGTTTAGCTACTATATGAAACAGAAATATGGAAATTACATAAGAGTGTTCCAAGACGTGTACAAAGTTCATATCCACACTTCATATTTGCTATGGAGGATAAACATGCAAACAAGAAACGTTATCTACATTTCATGATCAACAGCATATAGAGACGATTGAGCGACCGTCAAAAGGTTCATGTCGAAACGGAAGTAGAAGCATACGCGAATGCATAGCATGATGTAGATTTGGCATTCTAAAAGCACATAAAAATTATCTTAGCTCATATGTTAACGAGCTGTTTTTTGTTCCCTCTTTGTAGATGTCCAGTAGGCAATAGTCCAACCCAGATTCGTCTACACAACAATTTGAGCAGCCTTTGGTGATGTGCAGCAATGAGCCTTTGCATCAATGAGCCTTTGGTGATGCCCACAATCTTCAACTTCACATGGTACGATCTTCAACTTCGCATGGTAGGCTATGGTTGGCCTTATCATTGTAAACATTTCAGCTGAGCTGTGCTTTCGAAATTGTTTCGAATCTCAAATAAAGTGGTTTTCTGGTTTTAGAATCTCAAAGTGTGATTTTCTGCTTTTAGAAAAGAATGTACTACTACTTACTTTCAATTCGAAAGTATTGCTCTCCTCGCCACTCCTTGAGCAAGACGAACCAAAACGTGCGAATTGTACACTATCTTGTGCGTCTATTGACAAGCTTATTATTGCTGTAAATTATTGCTGTAATAGACGAACGAAAGTAGGAATTCTGTACGAAAGAAAGTAGGAATTTCCGACATTTCCGACGTTGCTTTGTACACTCTAAATTGAAAGGCTGCCATTCTAAATTGAAAGATGCCATACGTCAAAAATGATCCAAGTGAAGTTTCCTTCACTACTCTTGAAGAACTATCCCTAGTCTTTTCCTATGTTTCTATTATCTTTGATATTCTTATAAGATCTATATAACGAAGAAAACGATCTACATGACGAAGAAAACAACTGGATCCCATTTGTGTTCATCTTGATTAGTCACCATCGTACATTATGATAGAAGATCTTTAAGACAGAAAGGAGAATCAATTAAGATTCAAAAACATGGACGTATAGTAGGTGCGCCATAAAGAAGAGTCGGGTGCCTAATCATCGGTGACTCATAGAACATAGAGAAAGGGGAGAAATAAGCGATGGAGAAAGACAAGAAACATGGAAAACATTTCCACTACCTATAAAAGCTTCATATCAATTGGTTCTATCAAGAAAACTTGTCTTGGACTATCAAGAGACCTTGTTCTATCAAGAAAACTTTTCCTTGAAGTAGGTATAAGCTGCTTGTTCTTATAAAGAGACGGTTGAGAGATCCTCAAAAGCTTCGTGTCAAAATGGAAGTAAAAGCATAAGCAAATGGTGAAGCGGCGACACAAATCAGCGCGGATAACGAGCTCTTTTCCATTGTTTTTTCTAATAGATTTCAGGTCATCTCGTACAAAGAGAGATTTTTTATGTCATATTAAGGGATCTTGTACGTCTATTAAGTCAGAGAAAATAATAGACATTGAGTATCTTGTACGTCTATTCCGGGGATGCGTTTTCTTTTCAGAACGTTCTCTCCACAGCTTTCGGAATAGATTATGGAAAGTTACGATTTATTTTTTTTTAATAAAAGGAAGTTCGACATAGCCTATTCTCTCGGATTTAAATTAAAATAAAGAAGAAAAATTACAAGTGAATGGGACTAGTACCCAATGGACCCCCCAAATCCCACAAAGCAAGGGAGGAGCATGGCAAGCTAGAGGGCATTACAACTGAGGCGGATAAATCTATCATCACCTTCATGTGGGACCCATTTGGGTTCAACTTGTTGTTTTCGAGGAGATAAATAAACTGATGTCTAAACGATGGGAATCTCTTATCTCGGGAGATTCTTTTACCTAGAAGAAACAATGATTTCTCGATTGACCATTCCTTAGGAGTTTGGCCAAAATTGACAGCACATCGCTCCCTCCAAATCTTCCAAAGTGTCTCACTCCTGATGGCATTCCACAGCCTCGATGAGCAGCCGACCGCCTCACCCAACAGCACTTGTTGCCAATTGATTTGGTGCGTGAGTCTCAAAACCCGTGGCACGTGATGCCAGACAACACGGGACTTGGGGCAATCGAAGAATAGGTGAGCTAAATCTTTGATGCATCGATGGGAATGCTTGCACCATGGCGGCACACCACAAATTTTATTAGCCCTTGCATTGGACCAAATTCCTTTATGCAAGATCTCCCGCATGAGAACCGACTTTTTTATCTTAATTAGGGGGTGCTAAATAGACATGAACTTTAGTTCCCATCAAAGTTTCGTCCAAGAAAGGAACACCTCTTGTTAAGGGTGTGATGAACATCTAAGTTCTCTTTGAAGTTGGGGAGTCTCGATATTTTCTTACCATTGCTCCATTTGAGGCCCTCTAGGCAAGGAAGATCCTGTCCGGAGAGGAGGCGGGTAGTTGAGCGGTCCCATGCCAAACATCTACCTTGAAGAAGAGTCCATTCCTCGAGAGTGACTCTATGTCTCGGGTCTAAGTCTTCGAAACTAATCCATTGGTTGGTCTCTTGTTTCCAGAGTTGTTTCCACTGTTTGAACCCCTTGTTCCATAACCGCTTTGCAGTTTGGAGATTCCAAGGCTCCACTCCTCTAATGCCGTTGATCGGGAACCAGATAGAGTCCTTTTGTCTTATCCGAGCCGCCCACTTCCACTCATCACTGATTCTGATGAATTGTTTGGCCTTGTTCCAACTCTTCCATAAAGAACATACGAGGCTAGAGCCTTTCCGGGACACCGGGAGGGGGGAGAACAAAAGCATGAGAATCCCTATGTCCTTCCAACCAGGATGGCCAACAAAGGTAATGTCTTTCAAGTTTTTGAATATCAATTTAGCCCAAGAGGACTCACTATTGCTCCAAGCCTTGATAAGCCACTTAACCTCCAGCTTGTCAACCAACCCAACGATATCCAAAATGCCCAATCCCTCTGAGTCTTTTGAGCTAATGCAAGTTTCCCAATTGATTTTGGGAATCCCCCTCCTGTTGGGGTCCCCAGTCCAAAGGAAGTTTCTACAGATTCTTTCCACTTTGGCCAACTCTTTCTCCTTCGGTCTCCAACACTAGATAAAGTAAATAGTCGTTGAAAGCATAAATGTGTTAACAACCGTAGCATGCCCTGCCAAGTTGACTTGCATACCTTTCCAATGATTAAGTTTGCTATCCAGCTTGGGCAGCACCCAGTTCCATCGTTGGTCCATTGTGATGTTGAAGCCCATCGGGATGCCAAGGAGATAGAAGACTTGACCTCTATGGATAGCTTGACACCCCTAATCTAACAACAATTGGGGTGGGAGTCCGCGGATAGCTCTAAAAGAAGTTTTAGCACGGTTGATTTTTGAACTTGACGCCACACAAAAGGTGTCAAGGCAACTCCAGAACACCTCAATGTTGTTCATATCATTATGCACAAAGGCATTCATATCATCGGAGAAGATTCTAGCAATTATTTGGCTGTGATTTAGAGGTAGGGAAAGACCCATGAGATTGTCAGAGTCCATGTGATGCTTTAATAGGCGACTAAGACCGTTCCAAGCAATAGCAAAGAGTAGAGGAGCCAGAGCGCAGCCTTGCCTAATAGATCTTTTTAAACGTATGGGCTTAGAGAGCTTACCATTGATATTTATTCTAGTTGAAGCATTTACGAGAAGAGTGGAAACCATTTTCATGAACTTTTGTCTGCATCCAAGATCTTTCAATGATTGGAGAATAAAGTCCCATTCCAATCTGTCATATGCTTTGTCAAAGTCAATCTTAATGAATACTATATCTTGAGCAGACTCCTCAGCAAACGTAAGGCCTTCCCAAATATCGACAATTGCTTCAAGTATAGATCTCCCTTTGACAAAATCTTTCTGGTCCTCACAAAGCCATGACTTTAAATGACAAGAGATTCTGTTGGCGATAACTTTGGCAATTATCTTGTATCCAATTTGGAGCATGGTAATCAGCCGCCATTTTTCAATTTTGTTCTTATCTCCCCTTTTGTGAATTAACTTGATGACGCCGTTATTAAGACACTCAGGAAGGGCATCGAAGGAGAGAGCCTCTAGCCACATCAAACATAGTGGGGTGGCCACCACATGCTTGAAGGACTTGAAAACTCATTGGTGAGGCCATCAGGACCTGGACTTTTTCCATTGGGAAGAGCATCAATAACCTCAATAATTCGTTCTTGGAAATGTTAGCTTCCCGAAGAGAATTCATGTTCTGAGGGATTCTAGAATGAGCTACGCTTGAGATGGTAGCCATGCAGTCATGCCTGTGCGGGGAAAGAGGAGTCGAGACCCCGAGGATATGGGTGAAGTGCTCGACAATGATAGATCTGTTCTCGACTTCCGTGCTACATTTGATCCCATTGTTATCGACCAAGAAGGGGATGGATTCCCTAGCTTGTTTCTTTTTGAGGATGTTACACATCTCTTTTGATGGTTTGTCGGCCTTCCTTGCCCACCAGTCTTTGAAGAAGATTTGAAGATTTTTCCTTTGAACCTTCTCCTCGAATCTTATTCTTCCCTTGATCTGGCAGTGGTGTCTATCGTGACACTTTTGTTGTCTATCGCGACGATGCGAGTGTATCGCGACACTTGTGGTTTCTATCGCCGAGGGGCCGGTCTATCGCGAGAGCCCGCTCAAGTTCTCTCTCTGTATCGTGCAAGGGGTCAAATTGGTGGAGCGACACAGAATTCGATTAAAGAGCCTTAGTGGACATGGCCTCATTTGATGGACAAGCGGACATTTGAAGCGAAAAGCTCATCGTTTGTTTCTTCTTCGAATTCTTTTAAAGTTGGAGTAGTAATCCTTTAAGTTACGACTTATTTTTCTATGATTGAGGTAGGAGCTCATTGATTACTTGTCGGAAGACTATCGCTCTGGACTCTATAACATTGGTTCAACCCTTCACTTTGCTTCTTGGGTGGACTAAAAATGCTAGCCATTCTATCCTTAGCTGCTTAGTGTCTGTAAGACAAGCAAGATTTTGCTTCATCCTTGCTTGGTCAAATCTGCATAGTGTATCAAAGATGATGGTAGGCGTTTAGGAAAACATTCTATCCTTAGCTGCTTAGTGTCTGTAAGACAAGCAAGATTTTGCTTCATCCTTGCTTGGTCAAATCTGCATAGTGTATCAAAGATGATGGTAGCCATTCTATCCTTAGCTGCTTAGTGTCTGTAAGACAAGAAAAATTTTGCTTCATCCTTGCTTGGTCAAATCTGCATAGTGTATCAAAGATGATGGTAGGCGTTTAGGAAAACATGGAAATTGATACCACTCATTGAGTGTGCTATCTTTTGTGGACACAACTACACACACATAGCTGTACAGAGATACACAAGGAGAGATAAGGCGTTTTATAGAAAATGCTTGTGTTCCATGGATTCATATACACACAATACCTCGATTGACATAGCTATTGTTTTACAAATAATTGCAATGTCATCATAACAAAGGTTATTGTTTTGAGCTGTGACATTGCATATATGCTGCTTGGATATATCATATGATTAGAAACTTCAGCTATCCACGTGAAGTCCTTTAAAATGTTCCCTAGTCTTTACCTATGTTTCTATTATCTTTGATATTCCTACAAGCTCTACATAAAGAAGAAAACTATTAGATCCATTGTGTGCATCTCGCTTAGGTAAGCATAGTAGATTATGAAGATAATGAACCTCTAGGATTAAGCAATTTCATAGACAAATTACGTATGTTTCTAAAGATGACATGGGTACAAAACTTATGGAGCCAACATTCTCTCTCTCTCTCTCTCTCTCTCTCTCTCTCTCTCTCTCTCTCTCTCTCTCTCTCTCTCTCTCTCTCTCTCTCTCTCTCCCCTGCCTAGTCTCCCACCCACCCACCCAATCCGGCAGCCCCCTCCTCTCTCTCTCTTCCCCTGCTATCCCCCTCAACCCCCACCCCTACCATTCCCTCTCTCCCCCACCCGCAGCCCACGGCAGCCACTTCCCCCGCGTGCCTTCTACTTCAACCCCCCCATTCCCTCTCTCCCCCACATGCAGCCCCCTCCAGCCACTCCCCTGCGTGCCTCCTCCTTCAACCCCTGCCATTCCCTCTCTCCCCCACCCGTAGCCCCCCCGCGACCATTTCACCTGCGTGCTTCCTCCTTCAACCTCTGCGCCCCTCACTTCCCCACCCGTAACCCCGCAATCCCTGCACCTCCCTCCCCCACCACCCCACAAAACAACCTCTTCCCACCACCCCCACGCCTCCCTCACTTCTCCACCCATAGCCCCCATAGCCCCACCCTCCCGTGCATAAAGGAGAAATATGTGATACAAAATAGATAGGTTCGCACATTGACTAGCTCAGAAAATGTGCTATGTTTGGATGAAACGATCAACTTCAAATGCCCATAGAAGGCAACATGATTACAATTGAAAAATTTCTTTTTGGAGGAATGATGACATAGGGTTGAGTTTCAAAAATGCAGAAGATTACAAGTAATAAGAAAGATATGGTTCTAGAATGAACTTAACACTCACCAGCCCCCACACCCTCCTCTTCTCACCATGCCTGCACCCTCCCACCACCTCCCATGCCCTCCCACCACCCTCCTACAGCCACCGCCTCCCACCACCCCCACATCACCTTCCAACCCCTCCCCCCCCCTCAACTCCCCACACCCTCCTCTCCCCACCACCCCCCACGCCCTCCCACAACCCTCCTCTTCCCACCACCCCCACACCCTCCCACCACCCCCTGCCCTCCCACCACCCTCCTCTTCCTACCACCCCCATGCACTCCCACCACCCTCCTACACCCACTGCCTCCAACAACCCCCCACATCACCATCCAATCCGCCAATCCTCACACCCGCCTCTTCCCACCACCCCCCACACCCTCCTCTTCGCACCACCCCCACATCCTCCCACCAATCTCCTACACCCACCGCCTCCCACCACCCCCACCTCACCCTCCACGCTGTTGGAACATCAAGCTTACACTATGCTTGAGGTGGATTTGATCTAGATCAAAGGCTATCGCGTCGAAAGAATATCCGTTGGAGAGTTGTTTTTCATATGTTCATTTATTGTATCTTTTGAGAGATTTTTGATGGCTCATTTACCATTGTAAAAGCCTTGCGCTTTACACATGTAAAGGTAGAAATATAGAGCCAAAATCCCACGAATTTGTGGTGGTTGAAGTTGCATTCAATCAAGCAATCAATCACCTAAAAGTAGATCAAACTAGATCGTAACTTTTCCTAGATTGTAGGAAAGTGAATTTATTCCCTCCAACAACCATTCCCACCTTCATTTGAATTCAAATTTCACTTGTAGAATTTGTCGAACACTCCTAGAGTCTATATAAAGACTTGAAATCACTTGTACATTACATGGAAGCAATAGACATACACTTGTGACCATCATTGTCTTGCTCCTTCAATTCTTTGCATCATCTTCTTCACCAATAGTAATCTTGGAGAGGCTACTCCTCTCTCTTCAGAGCCCCAAATTGAGTGAAAGATGGATCATTGGAAAGATATTAGTATCTATCTTGTGCCTATAAATTTTCATAGCATTTGATTCAGTAGATTGGGAGAAATTCGCATTTTTTCTGTCTCAGGTTCAATCTTTGCGTATTCCTGAAAAATAGGAAGTACCACTGGTGAATGTTGCATTTATTCCTATAGCATATTTTGCTTATTCCTTATAATTTTGTGCATTCCATACACTCAACCCTATGTGTATCACTCCCATAAAAGGATTTTTTTCTAATTCTGATCACGCTGATGGCTATGGGCATTTGAAGTTCATTGTCTCTTCCATAGATAGTAAGTTTTTTGAGCTAGTCGACCTGCGAACCTATCTGTTTTGTATCGACTCATTCTCCTTGATGTTCCAAAGTACATAGTGTGTTTCTTTTCACTTATTGCATGCCTATAGGGTCTATTTGAGTCTCCATAAGCTCAAGGGCTGGTCTTGTGCCGGTTGGCTTGACCAAACTTCGTCGCTTCGAAACACACTTTTCTACCTTCTACAAGCTTCTCCGAGTTCTTTCGGTGGTATCAGAGCTAGATCACGATGGGTGACGGCTTTCCCTCAATGATCAAGAAGCTTGATCGACACAGCTATGCGGCTTGGCAAATCAGGATGGAGGCCTATTTGCAAGGTAGAAATCTTTATGGAATTGTAGCAGGTGATGAAGCTATGCCTATTCCAAGATCCAAAGGAGGACCTACACAAGAGGAGACAGATACGCTCACACTTTGGTGCGCAAAGGATGCTCAAGCAAGGTCGTACATACTAAACTCTATCTCTGACTTTCTATTACCACATATTAGAGGATGCAAGACATCTCAAGAGACTTGGGATGCCCTCAAGACTTTCTTTTCTGCCAGTACCAAAGCAAGAAAGAATCATCTTTGGAACGAGTTCAACCAAATGAAGAAGACACCTAAACAAACCATCACAGAGTTTGTTACCAAGGTCAAGGAGGTTGTCGATCAGTTAGCATCCATTGGAGAGCTGATTGAAGAAGAGGTCATCATGAGGCAAATTCTCAACGACATTCGAAGTGATAAGCAATGGAAATCCTTCACAATGGCTTATGATCTCATCATGAACGTGCAGACTCTAGATTTCAACATCTTGGACAACTCTTCAATCAAGAAGCCAACAATAGCATAAAAGAAGGTAACTCATACCATTGTAATTCAACTAGTGCTCTATATGCAGATAAGAAGGACAAGAAGCAGAAAGGCAAGAATAAGGAAGAAGATGAAGAAGAGACTTCCCAAGCCAACTTTGCAAGCAAGAGCAAGTGGAAAGGGAAGAAGAAAGGACCAAAGCAAGACAAAGCCAAAGGTCAGAATTTTCAACCTTGTGCCATATGCGATAAGACCAACCACACCACTCAGAATTGCTGGTTCAATGGGAAGACCCAGAAAGGAAGTGGAAGAGGTGGATATGGCAGCAATAGAGGCAGAGGTGGACACAACTTCAACAATAACAATAGAAGCTATAATAGAAGGGACTACAACAATTATTCAGAATATCAACCACATGAAGGCTCATTGGTTCTTATGAATCTAAGCCACAAAGAAGGTAAAGAAGATGATCATTTGTTCTACATGGATTCAGGATGTTTGAATCATGTTGCAGGCAACATTTCTCTTCTATCTAATTTGGAAAGTCCAAAGCATAGACATGAAGTGAAAATTGGGGATGACACAAAGCACAATGTGGAGAAGATTGGTAATTTCAAAGCTTCCAATGGCAGGATAAACATTCTGAGTAAGGTTCTCTATGTACCCACTATCACTAAAAACCTAATAAGTGTAGGCCAAATAGTTAAAAAAGGCTTGCAAGTTAGGTTCACCCAACATGGAGCTTTTGTGGAAGATCCATGTCAAGGCTTCAAGAAGATAGCCCGAGGTGAGAAGCATGGTAGGCTCTTTACTTTTAAAGTAGGAGAAACCAAGAACATAGCTCTATTCAACTTTGGGTCTCAAAACGTAAGTGAGTTTGAAGCGTGGCATAAGAGACTTGCTCATGTGAATGAAAGAACCTTGAAGGATATATGCAGGGATCAAAGTGTTCTAGCACTGTCAAACATATCAAAGTGACACATGATCAACAGGTGTGATGCATGTCAGATTGGGAAGGCACAAAGACAACCATTCAACCACAAAGGCTACATCCACAACAACTTATTGGACTTAGTTCATACAGATGTATGGGGACCAAGTCAAGAACCTTCATTGGCAAGATCAAGGTATTATGTCTCATTTATTGACGACCATAGTAGATGGACTGTTCTATACTTTATCAAGAGTAAGAATGAAGTGTTTGATTTCTTCAAGAAGTATCTTGCACATGTGGAGAATCATACATGTAGATCACTAAAGAAGCTCAGATATGATGGAGGGGGAGAATACTTCTCCAAAGAGTTTGATGAGTTCTTGCACGAAAAAGGTATCAAAAGGGAAGTGACTACTAGGTTCTCTCCTCAACTAAATGGAATTGTAGAGAGGAGAAACAAGACATTGGTTGGATGAGCCCGAACAATGCTTGAAGAAAAGAAGTTGCCACATTATCTATGGGCAGAAGCATTATCAACTGCTGTGTACCTTGTCAATAGAATACCATCCAAATCACTTCAAGGTATGACTCCTCATGGAAGAAAACCTAGTCTTGGACATTGCAAGGTTTTTGGTTGTTTAGCTTATGTTCATGTACCATCACAAATAAAAGGTAAGCTAGATGAAAGGGCAACAAAGGTAGTGATTCAACTCAGATGGGTTACAGGTTCTTCAATCCTTCAACCAAGCAATTCACTACAAGTAGAGATATTTTGTTTGAAGAACACAAGTCTTGGTATGATGACGACAAACAAAAGTTAACACTTGATTCTGACTCTCATCAATTAGGAAGCAAGCATGATACATAGGTCCAGGATCCAAGAAGTGATACAAATGATGACCAAGATGAAAGAGAAAAAGATTACAAGCTATGGAAGTCAAGAGCCAAAGCAAAGATGCAAGAGGTTGGAGAATGCTCCAAACAAGCACCTAGAAGATCAGCAAGAGAGAAGAGACAACTAGAAAGGTATGGATATGATTCCACATTTGTTACGAAGGATTCAATCTACTTGGCAAAAGACTCTATTTCAGAGGAACCCTCAACCTATGAAGAGGCAAAGGGAAACCCTAACTGGGAAAAGGCCATGAACAAAGAGATAGATGCACTGAAGGAGATGGACACTTGGGATTTGGTTCCAATGTCACCGAATCAAAAGGTAATTGGTTGCAGATGGGTATATAAAGTTAAAAGAAATTCAGATGGATCAGCTTGCAGGTACAAGGCAAGATTAGTTGCCAAAGGATGCTCACAAACTCATGGTATAGACTATGAGGAAACATTCTCACCAGTTGCAACGATGACTACAATCAGGACATTGATAAGTGTAGCTGCTGCAAGGAATTGGAGAATCCTCCAACTTGATGTGAAAAATGCATTCTTAAATGGTTGGATAAGTGAAGAGGTATACATTTCACAACCACCTAGTTTTGAAAACCCTAATCATCCATCTTATGTTTGCAGACTTAAGAAAGCATTGTATGGATTGAAACAAGCTCCTAGAGCTTGGAATTACAGGTTGGTTACATATCTTCAAGATCAAGGGTTCAAAGCTAGCAGCTCAGATCCTTCTTTATTCATCAAAAGGGATCACAATGAGGTTAGCTATCTATGTGTATATGTAGAAGATATTATTGTGATAGGTGATGATCTAAATGGCATTCAAAGGATCAAGAGACACATGCAAGAGGAGTTCAAAATCAATGACCTAGGTGAGCTCACATATTTCCTAGGTATGTAGGTGATATACACAGATGAAGGAATGTATTTGACTCAGAAAAGATACATTCAGGATCTTCTTCTCAAGTTCGAAATGGAGAATACTAAACCTGCAGGTACACCTTTGGAGATGAATCGTAAACTAAGTGTTTATGAAGGTGAAAAAATTGAAGACATTAAATAGTATCAAAGCTTGGTAGATAGCTTGATATATGCTACTCATACAAGGGCAGCCATCTCATATACTGTGGGAGTGCTTAGTCAGTTCATGCACTCACCGAGAAGACCACACATGGATGCAGCTAAGAGAGTACTTAAGTATCTCAAAGGTACAATCAACGAAGGTATATTCTATCCTTACTCATCAGATTTGGATATCAAAATCTACTTAGATGCAGATTGGGCAGGAGCTAAGGATGATAGAAAAAGTACATCTGGTTACTTAGCATTTGCAGGTTCGAAGCTAGTGTCATGGATTTCCAAGAAGCAACCAACTGTTGCTTTATCCTCAATTGAAGCAGAGTACAGAGGCTTGACCATAGCAACTCAAGAGGCAATATAGTTAAAAGCAATGTATACAGATTTGGGACTTGTGAGTTCCAAACCTCACATATTTGGAGATAATGTAAGTTCCATGCATCTAGCAGCAAATCCTATTTTCCATGCGAGAACCAAGCACATAGAAGTCCATTACCACTTCATCAGGGAGAAGCTCATGGCAAAGGAGATTGACATTTCTTTTGTTCCAAATGAAAAGCAAGTAGCAGATATGATGACGAAGGCACTTGATGGAATAAAGCTTTATAGATTCAAAGCTATGGCAGGTATTCAACCTATTAGAGAATGAAGACTCAAGCATACTTTAGCTTGAGGGGGAGTTGTTGGAACATCAAGCTTACACTATGCTTGAGGTGGATTTGATCTACATCAAAGGCTATCGCATCGAAAGAATATCCGTTGGAGAGTTCTTTTTCATATGCTCATTTATTGTATTTTTTGAGAGATTTTTGATGGTTCATTTACCATTGTAAAAGCCTTTAGCTTTACACATGTAAAGGTAGAAATATAGAGCCAGAATCCCATGAATTTGTGGTGGTTGAAGTTGCATTCAATCAAGCAATCAATCACCTAAAAGTAGATCAAACTAGATCTTCACTTTTCCTAGATTGTAGGAAAGTGAATTGATTCCCTCCAACAACCATTCTCACCTTCATTTGAATTCAAATTTCACTTGTAGAAGTCTTGGAACACTCCTAGAGTCTATATAAAGACTTGAAATCACATGTACATTACATGGAAGCAATATACATACACTTGTGACCATCATTGTCTTGCTCCTTCAATTCTCTGCATCATCTTCTTCACCAACAGTAATCGTGCTGAGGCTTTTGCTCTCTCTCCAGAGCCTCAAATTGAGCGCAAGATAGATGTTTAGTTTATGCCTATAAATTTTCATAGCATTTTTTTTAGTAGATTGGGAGAAATCTCAGTTTTTCTATCTCGGGGTCAATCTCTGCATATTCCTGAAAAATAGGAAGTACCACCGGTGAATGTCGCATTCATTCCTATAGCATATTTTGCTTATTCCTTATAATTTTGTGCATTCCATACATGCAACCATATGTTTACCACTGCCATAAAAAGATTTTTTTCTAATTGTAATCACGCTGGTCGCTATGGCCATTTGAAGTTCATTGTCTCTTCCATAGATAGTAAGTTTTTTGAGCTAGTCGACCCACGAACCTATCTGTTTTTTATCGACTCATTCTCCTTGATGTTCCAAAGTACATAGTGTGTTTCTTTTCACTTATTGCATGCCTATAAGGTCTATTTGAGTCTCCATAAGCTCAAGGGCTGGTCTTGTTCCATTTGGCTTGACCAAACTTCGTCGCTTCGAAACGCACTTTTCTACCTTCTACAAGCTTCTCCAAGTTCTTTCACATGCCCCCCCACACCCTCCTCTCCCCAACAGCCCACATGCCCTTCCACCACCATCCTCTTCCCACCACCCCCATGCCCTCCCACCACCTCCCATGCCCTCCCACCACCCCCTACACCCACCACCTCCCACAACCCCCCATGTCACCATCCAAGCCCCTACTCCCCACACCCTCCTCTTCCCACCACCCCCCACACCCTCCTGTTCCCATCACCCGCACGCCCTCCCACCATGTCCCATGCCCTCCCACCACCCTCCTCTTCCCACCACCTCCAAGCCCTCCCACCACCTCCCATGCCCTCCCACCACCCTCCTATACCTAGCACCTCCCACATCCCCCACATCACCCTCCAACCCCGTCCACCCTCCTCTACCCTCCATCCCCCTCCACCCCCACTATCACCCTCCTCCACCCTCCATTGCCATCCCTCCCCCTTCCACCCTCCACCGTTCCCTCTCTCTCTCTCTCGTCCATACTTTTGGCCCTCTTCTATGTACCTTATGTGGAAGGAAGTATCAAGGTAATGAAGGCGATCTTATGTGTTTTCAAAGGAAGCATCAGCATGCTGAAGGAGGTGTATGAAATGCCTAGGAGTGTATTTCGTTTGAAAAGCTGGTCTCAAATCAAAGCCCATGAAGTTCAGCATAAGCAAATATTGGCTTCACGATTGATAATTATGATGACACATTTGACAAAACGGTATTGGTGGAGCCAGCATATGGGAGGATACAAATGTTGTCACGTTTTCCAAAATAAAGGAAAATAAATAAATAACCACCAAACATAAATCCACGCATCTAAAGGCCACTCACGAGCTAGAGTAAGAGTTAATATACTTCCAAACATTGGGATTGTAAGAATCCATCTTTGAAAGTGCCTATTTTTAAGGATCTAATTCAAAACTGGTGGCCAATACCATATTTGATCTACCCCTCCAATTGTGGGGCAATCAATCAGCACATATTCACTAAAATTGGCAAGGCCCTCTTGGCCTATTGGAGCCTATAAAAGCAAGGGACTAGTACTCATTGGAGACGTACGTATCTCCGACATCTCTTGTGGTCATATTCTGGTCTTCTCTTTCACTTTGTGGCTACAAGCCTACATTAGGAAGTCACTCTATGGTGAGGATACATAGCGTGGGCTTCCAATGGAGGGCTAATAGCACTATAGTGTGAAGGAGTGGGTTGATTTGTGTGGTATTTCCTTAGAGCAGGTCCTCATAGCTTTGTACTGATCAGTGTAAGTCTTCATCTAGTTGTGTTCATTGTATTGGACAGATCTCTAGTATTGATTTTGTTTAGTTCTAAAATGGTAGGTTAGCCTAGAGCATCGACTTTTAGAGCATTTGTTTTGCCTATATTGTAATCATCTGCTCGAACTAAGGAGTGGTTTCATCCTTCACTATTTTCATTTGTCATTAATCTTCTCTTTGAGTATCCATAATATTGTGCATCTATTGTGATCATGCTTGCTCAGAGGAATGTTAAAACGTATACTTCCCTAAGGAGAACCTCCTTTAGTAGGCGAAGTAGTGGAAGTGCATATTGCCTACTCTTGTTAAAAGTAGGTACCCCAGTACCTCCTCTACAGTCTTGCATGCACGGTGGCACCCTTGCATTTTTCTGAGAGGCTCTAAGCATAGTAAATAATCATTTTCCATTGTTTTGCCCTATTGCATCTTGCAAGTAGGTACATGATCCATACTCAAGCAGATAAGGAGCATCTTCGTGTACAGAAGTGCCTTAAAAAATCATCTTTACCTTTGAATAGTAAACCTAGATCCCCTCTACCCTCCTTGAATTTATCTATTGATTTGGGTGTGACACCACTGTCAAAGGAAAAGCGTAGGAGAACATTAGACTTCTCCTCAGATACGTCAGAGGAAACACTAGTGCCAATGGAGGATCTCTATCACTTACTCTCTAGACTCAATATCAAGTTCCCTACCTTGAAGGGACAATCTTATGAGGATGTTGATGATCATGTGAGGAGATTCATCTCTCTATGCCATGGACGAGGTCTACAGAATAGAGAGGATGCAATGTTGGTACTCTTCCCATCCACGTTGGAAGGCCTTCTGACAAATGGTACACTCAATATGCAGATGGCCATTTTGCTACATGGGAGGCTCTTAAGATAGCATTCTCACAGACATTTTGACCAAGTGACTCCTTAGAAAGAGCTCTAGATCAACTAGAGAACCTAAGGCTAAGATTAAGTGAGTCCTTTCATGAACTTCACACTAGGACAAATGCACTTTTTACACATTTGCCACATGCTCTAGGTGATTTCTTGGTTAAAAAATAGATAGAAAAAGCATTGCCCATGTCATCTCAGCAGAAACTACATGAGTCTCTTAGATTGGATGCAACCCTTAATGATTTTGTTGTAGCGGCATCATGCATTGAAGAAGCTAGGCAACATTTTGAAGGGGCTACATAACCAAATTATTCAACAAAACTAGACCCCTTTGGGCAATTAAGGAAAGAACTGAAGGCATTGCGAATGCAGCAAAATCACCAAGAAGAGAATGTCTTGTCACCGCTATCGCGTTGCACTAATGATGAAGTAGCCAACTTCGTCATGAACTAGAAGATTTGCGGACCACTCAGGATATAAGAAGGCAAATTTGGTGTACAATATCGAACAACAGTGGACATTCCAATGCTAATTGTCCTAACAGGGTAAGTTGTCAATTTTGTGAAAAGAATGGCCATGAAGTTAGAGACTGTTACTACCTCAAGGGTACACAACAACGAGGTAACCCTCAAGCTCTGGATTCATATTATGCTAGTATTCAAATGCACCTAATAGAGACGAGAATCGTCCAACAAAGATATAATAGTCCATTGATGTGTTATCCTTGTGGTGAGTATGGCCATATGCAAAATAGGTGTTCCCTTCCATAAGATGCACCTCCTTGTTAGCATTGTCCAGAGGCAAATGATCACTATACCAAAGATTGCCCAAGAAGCGGCCCTACTCCAATTCAAATCATTACAGTCTCCCCACAAGAAGAAGGTATGACCACTCAGTCTTATGTTGTTTCAAATTCTTCAATGCTTATGATGATTAGAGCCAGACAAGCGGCAGCAACCTGTAAAGAGGAACAACAAGGACTCCAGGATAGGGAGGATGAAAAGAAGACGAGATGGAAGGGCCAAGCAGACATTGAAGGAGCTTATGAAAGGATGGCTACTTCACTAAGGGAGTAACCAACAAGTCTACAAGAAGACACACATATGGTAAACATTGAGCAGATCTTGAAAGGTCTTCATCACAACGTTAGTTTGCATGAACTCATAAACATGGATTCAAAAATAAGGAGTGACTTATTAAAGATTATACACTCTCCTCACTTGAACCAACCACCTAGCATAGATGCTTTCATGGTTGATTTTCCCCTGCACCCCTAGAAGACTACCAAAGCTCAAGGTTATCTGTTTTTATAAAGGATGAAGCTCTCAGAGGTGTGATCATAGATAGAGGCTCTGGCATCAATTTGATGCCAGATTTCAGAATGAGGAAACTGAATTTGAACCCCACCAAGAGGGCACCATTCACAATTACACTAGCAGATCAACATCGGGTTGCACCACTTGGCATTATTGAAAAGGTACTAATGATAGTATAGGGTTGTCACTTTGTTCGAGATTTTGTTGTTATTGCACTTCCACAAGAGACCTCTTACCCTTTACTCCTGGGGAGGCCTTGGCTAAGGCAAGCAAAAGCTTTGCAAGATTGGGGGAAAAACAAACTGTGGATTTCAACAAATACCAATAGCCAACTGCTACTACATTTGGAAGAAGGATTTGACTCAAGGAAAACTACTGGATATACAATGGACACTCAGGTAATAACCTCTTTACCCCAAGAAGAAGATACATTATTGAATTAGATGATGGAAATTATAGAGTGTTGCACGATGGAAATCAATGACATAGAGGAAGAAGTTGTAGATGAAGGAGTTGCAGAAAAAGTCCATGAAGTTCACAAGGAGTTAGAGAATGAGAGTTTGCACTCGAATACAAACTTTGAAGGGGTCTCAAATATAGAAGTATCAAGGAAGGAAAGTTATGAGCCTCAATGTAGAGAAGATCTTCCCTTTTTTAATATACCTCAAGGGTGGATCAGAGATCATATTGCATAGTATAAGCTAAATCCCAGTCTTGCATACAGTGGGGATGATTTCTCAAGTAAGACCAGTCCTTAAACACTTGTTCAAGAAGTAAATCTAGGAGATGAAGAGAACTCTCAAGTAGTCCACTTGGCCTCTTCACTATGGCATTATCCCCCTTTATCGTAGAAGGTAACTTCTTTACTTTTTGCTTATAAAAATGTATTTGCATGGTCCTACAAAGATCTAACAGGGATACTAGAGGATCTTGGATTACACCGAATACCCTTAGTTGAGGGAGCCACGCCTACAAGAAGTAGGCCATATCGACTCAATCCAAAGTACGCAGAGGTGGTAAAGTTGGAAATTACAAAACTAGAAAAAGTAGGTATAATTGTTCAAGTACAATATTCCATGTGGCTTTCTTCTATGGTTATTATACCCAAGAAAAAATAGTGAAAAAATAAGAGTCTACGTTGATTTTTGTGCCTTCAATAAGGTAACTATTCAAGATGGATTTCTTGAGCCCTTCACAGAGCAATTACTTGAGGAAGTAGCCAAAAAAACTTGGTATAGCTTCTTGGATGGTTTTAGTGGCTACAATCACATAGTGATCCATCCTGATGATAGGGATAAAATAGCCTTCATTACTCCATGTTTCTCTCTCTCTCTCTCTCTCTCTCTCTCTCCCTCTCTCTCTCTCTCTCTCTCTCTCTCTCTCTCTCTCCCCCTCCCTCCCTCTCCCCCTCCCTCCCTCCCTCCCTCCCTCCCTCCCTCTCTCTCTCTCTCTCTCTCTCTCTCTCTCTCTCTCTCTCTCTCTCTCTCTCTCTCTCTCTCTCTCTCTCTCTCTCTCTCTCTCTCTCTCTCTCTCTCTCTCTCTCTCTCTCTCTCTCTCTCTCTCTCTCTCTCTCTCTCTCTCTCTCTCTCTCTCTCTCTCTCTCTCTCTCTCTCTCTCTCTCTCTCTCTCTCTCTCTCTCTCTCTCTCTCTCTCTCTCTCTCTACTCTCTCTCTCTCTCTCTCTCTCTCTCTCTCTCTCTCTCCCTCCCCCCCAACCCCAATGCCCCCACCCCCCGTCTAGTCTCCGACCCACCTACCCAGTACCGCCTAGTCCCTCTCCCTCTCTCTCACTCTCTCTCTATCTCCTCTGGAGCCACCCACCCACATAAATATATGAACTTAGCAAAGCGGGTCTACTAAGTCCCGACCAAAACATGCTCACTAAAATGAGGAGAAATACTATCTTCTCATTCCTTGGCAACTTAGGTGGATTTATTTCAATCATCCAGGTTTTCTTGAAACATAAAGTTCAAGTATTCTGAATGAAAATTTACCCAATTTCAAAAGCTCATGTCTACAAGTGGATCCCTATCTTTATCATCTTTGATTCTCCCTAGATTAATTCTCTAAAATCGAGTTTAATCCTTTTGGAAGATTTGAAATTCAAGGCTTAGATCCAAATATGAATTTGGGAATTGGAATTATCAAGTAGACCATTCTCTTGGGTCTCTACCTTGTTCTTTGTCAGTCGATTCTTTCCAATGAGAATCAGTACTAACTATCTTGAACTGAATCTGGTTCATACTCAAGATAGTTATGTTTACTAACCTCAAAGGTCACCAAACCTTTGCAAAGAGAAACAAAGCTTACTAAACCAATTCCTTCAAATGCTCAAACTAATTGAGGAATAATGCTTTATTAATCCATCAAGATACCTTCTAGATCTTCTATCTATTTGGATGGAGTTAAATGATTCAAGTTTATCTTTAGGTTCCAAAATCTTATGAGAAAGACACCTCTTTCTAGGCATCATATCCAAGATCCTGCTAGAAATTTGATGAACATTATTGAATCACTTATTCTCATCATTCAAAGATTACCCATCATTCTATCCTTCAAGGATCTATACTTCAACATGCTTGATGTGCTTTGTATTTAGATATAGAAATTGAAGGTTCATGAGGGCATGGATGGGCATGGATTTATTCAGATGTATCTGGACACAAATAAGAGATAGATAGAAAGATAGACAGATAGATAGATTGATATATAGTTAGATAGATAGATAGATAGATAGATAGATAGATAGATAGATAGATAGATAGATAGATAGATAGATAGATAGATAGATAGATAGATAGACTAATTGTTTGATAGATAGATAGATAGATAGATAGATAGATAGATAGATAGATAGATAGATAGATAGATAGAAAGATAGATAGATAGATAGATAGATAGATAGATAGATAGATAGATAGATAGATAGATAGATAGATAGATAGATAGATAGATAGATAGAAAGATAGATAGATAGATAGATAGATAGATAGATAGATAGATAGATAGATAGATAGATAGATAGATAGATAGATAGATAGATAGATAGATAGATAGATAGAAAGATAGATAGATAGATAGATAGATAGATAGATACATAGACAGATAGATAGATAGATAGATCAATAGATATGTAGATAGATAGAGAAACGGATAGATAGACACACACACAAACACACAAATAGAGAGACAAAAAAATAGATAGACAGATAGATAGACAAATAGATAGATAGACAGATAGATAGATAGATAGATAGATAGATAGATAGATAGATAGATAGATAGATAGATAGATAGATAGATAGATAGATAGATATATAGATAGATAGATAGATAGATAGATAGATAGATAGATAGATAGATAGATAGATAGATAGATAGATAGATAGATAGATAGATAGATAGATGGATAGATAGATAGATAGATAGATAGATAGATAGATAGACAGAGAGATAGATAGATAGATAGATAGATAGATAGATAGATAGATAGATAGATAGATAGATAGATAGATAGATAGATAGATAGACACTGCTTTATAGATAATGTCTAATCCCATAGTATGCTAAAAGGTGTTGTTAGCTCATAGGCATGATTTTGACAAGGAAAACGCATATGCAGAATACACTGAAGAAATGGGCTATTATTTTTGTCGAGTGCTTCATGTTTCCTTGTATCACTACGAAAACATTGATGAGCTTTGTCATTGTATCGATGTTTATCCTTCCTAGTTCATTCATATAAGTATATGCTTTTTCGAAGTGTTGACGATACTTCAAGGACAAGTTTTCTTGATAGAATGGAGTGTTCAGTAACAAACACCTTATACCTATTTAGAGCATTTATTTCGTGAGATTGATATGAAGCTTTTAATGTTTTCATGTTTCTTAACGCATATAGGATACGTCCATCTTTTTGAAGCTAAGTTGAGTCTCCTTTCTCTCTTAAAGATCTTCTAGCATGAGTATTTGCATTCTTCACTTTCTAATCACCTGGTGAATTGCTCCATAGAGGGGTTTTCATATCTTCAAAAGGATTTCTACAATCCTATAATAAAATTTATCTTTTCCTCTGTCTTTTTCTTTCATATTCTTAGTTGTTCCATCAACATGTGTGGCAGTATTGATAAATAACTTGATGAGAACGTGTACAATATAGCAAAAACCTTTGTAAGAACTCTATAAAAGATATAACTTCTTTTCTCGATTTAAATGTAATTAGTTCTATCATCTCAAGATAAAAGACTAACATGATATTTTACGTAAATTGACTAACATCCGAGATGTCCAAGGTCAGTTTAGAATCATAAATTTTTAACACCAAAGAGACGGTGGGCTTTGCATCGCTCCAAATTGAGAAAATGCCCTCGATGTTGCCCACCAAATAAGTCATTTAATCTTTGCTAAGTACATCATTATTCTAGAGATTTCTTGATTCTAGAGATTTCTTGTTTTTTTTTTCAAGACTAGTGAAGGAAATTTCACTTGTTTTAGGGAGAGATTTGATGATGTGGAAATTTTTTGTAAAAAAGAAATAAAATAAGTTGAAATATGTGCATGGATCACTCTGTGGCCCACTCGAGAATTACCAAAAAAAGGCCGGAATAGTTATGTAGAACGATAAATACATATAGTTTATTGTATCAAAAAGGAATATATAAACATAGAATTATCACTTTGTTAACATTCAAGAAGAGTGTAATTAAAACATGGCTCCTACTATGGCGCAAGTTTTAATGCAATTTCAAAAGTCTAAAAAAGAAATAATGTCTAGTACGGTGGTTCCTAATTAATAAATACACATTATGTGAGAATGTTTCAGATGTAATTAGAATTCAAGAACAAATTCAGTCCATCCCCATCAAATTCTAGGCCTTTTTAAAGGTAAATTATGGAATCATTTGGAAAAGATAGTAATGCTTTTCCTCTCAACCTATTCTAGGCATTGATGACATGCTTTGGAAAGGTTGTATTACCCAAGAAAAAAGGAGAAATAGGATCCAACTAAAAATGTGATAACTAAATCAATTGAATCATCCAAAACATCCATCAGCATATATACTATCTAAGTAAACGATCTTTTTATTTTTGGAGGCCTACTTAATATTGTTTGCAAAAAAATTATGTAGTAATCCATACAATGATTAGGAAAGTTAAGGAATTATTTTCTTATCCCTTCAAAAAAATACCTTTTTATCCAAATAAGTTATTCTTAATACTTTAACGTAATTTATTTTAAGGTTAGAATCCAAATATGAGATATTAATTTTTCTTAAATTGTATTGAAATAGAGGATACCCTAGGTAAAAGAAAAAATCAAGGTGGGATCTAAATTAATTAGGAATTAAAAGTTTAACCCAAACGAGAACGGTGGATGTTGTACCTCTCAAAAATGAAATAATGTCTTTAACATTGCCTAACAAATGGATCATTAAATCTTTGCTAAATGTAGAGGAGGTACAGGGGTGCCATCAGAGACGTGTTTAAACATATATCAGGTTCTTGGGAGTGGAAGGGGTCTGTTAAACAGAGGCCCTATACTTGATTTTCCCCAAATCAAGTCACTCACATGATTGTAATCTAACATTAAAAATCTATGTCAATACAATTTACTTATCAAGACTCTGGGTACACTCTTACAATCTTATTATCTCTAATCAGACTCTTCCAAAATCTATTGATTACAATCCAGTTGATGCGTTCTCACCAGACAGCGTCAAAACTATCATTACCGTAATACAGAATCACTTGGTCTAACTTAAGAGCTGATCCAAACACAATCACTGTAAACAACAGAGACAATAACAGTAACTCAATCTGTATCGTACTCAATCTGTATCGTACACCACGGAAACTACACAAATATCATCAACCAGACGAACAGTCTGGCGACTCCTCTGGTCGTCCCTGAAGCGTCTTTTTTCATTGATTTATATAAAGCTTACAACATCAATCAAGGTTACAACATTTACGCAACGACCTTTCGGTTCGTTAAGAGTCAGATTTTACAATTGCCAATCCGGCGGCTTACACTGGCACGCACGGTGGATTTGAACCCGCAGGTATACAAAAATTACGGTTCATCTACTATTCCTTCTAAATAGATAGTTGTGGCTAATCTAAATGTCCGGGCAATTTTCGTTTTCAATGTCTCTAACATCTGTTTCAAAATATCTGGTTCTATGAGCTGCGCATCTGTCCGTACTGAGCTTAACGAAATAGCTTGGCTTATTAAACTTTCAGCCTGGGTCTGCAGAAAAGCTTCCTCTAGGTAAAATTCATTTCACAGAGCCGCATCACGACTAACTTTCATATCTGCTATCTGCTTATCAATTCGAAAGAGTCTTTCTTTTTGAGCATCCAACTGATTCTCTCTTCTTTCTATCTCCTGATTCTGAAATTGGATTGTTCGATGAAAAGCATCACGCTCTCTTCTGATCCCTCTTATCTCTTTCTGTAATTGAGCTTCCATGGTCAATTTGCGTTTAAGAATATTGTTTACTTCACATAAATCAAACTTGCTTCTTTGGAGTTCTTCATTAGTCTTCTTAACCAAATCGGCCATCTCTTATCCTTTCTGTACTGCTTCATTCAGCTGTGCTCTAGTCTCTTCTAAAAGATTTCCCAGAGCTATACGTGCATCCTCTTTATCTTGGATTAACTGCTTTAATTAAACTAGTTCGGCAAGTCTGGCTTGGAGCTGGTTAATCTGGAAGTGCAGATGATGATTTTCTGCTTTGACCGCATCGATCTCTTCCTGTAGAGGAGTGATGTCTGCTTCAAGGGAATCCACCTTATGTTGTAGTTCCTGACGAATATTCTTTGTAACTTGTCTTAATTGTACCGAAAGCTGGTGGGAAAATTGTATATTGCCCCATGGATTCAAGTTCGGTAAATATGGGAAATGGAGGAAGTGGTTGTTGGGATGAAGAGGCTGTCAAAAGTTGGTGTGAAGAGGGAGGAGAGTAATTTGGTGAGGAAGATGAAGCAGAAGGTTCCTCATGGACAATAGGTGGAACAGGGAGTAATAGTAGAACCCAATGTGCTAAACGCCCACCTAAATGCTGCTGCCGAACCAGATAAACTAGCGTAGCATGATCTACATGAAAGACAAATTTTCGGCCTAACAAATAATGCCGAAATTTCCTTATAGAATATACTAAACCAAGGCATTCTCTTTCAGTTACAGGATAATTCTTTTCTGCAGGAGCAACTTCTACTTGCATAATAAACAGGCCGAAACCACTTATCATTTTGTTGCATTAAGACACTTCTAATGGCTATATCTGATGCGTCTACAAAAACATGAAATGGACGTTCCCAATCACGAGGTTGTAGAATTTGTTAATAAGCCTTTTAGACGATCAAATGCTGTTTGACATTCCTGAGTCCAAACAAACCGTCGAGGAGTACTGGTTATTAATCTATTGAGGGGTATTGCCAAATGAGCAAGCCACCGTAAATGTCGACCATGCCATCTGACTTGACCCATGAATCTCATTACTTCTTTCGGCGTAGTAGGCACAGGTGCTTCTAACACAGCTGCAATTTTATCACGATCGACTTGTATGCCTTGTGCAGACACAATATGACCAAGCAGCTTACCACATGAAACCGCAAACACAGACTTGTTTGGGTTCATGCAAAGTCTGTATTCACGAAACTTCTCAAAGCAACATCGTAAATGGTACAGGTGTGCTACCATCTTACCAAATAAAGAGAAATCATCTAGATATACGTGCATGAAAGAAGTAAGATAGGGGGAGAAGATTTCCTGCATACATCGTTGAAAAGTACTAGGAGCATTTCTTAATCCAAACCACATGACTGTACAAGCAAAACCACCCCAATTGGTAATGAAAGCTGTTTTTGGTATGTCTTATTCAGCCATTCTGACTTGATTATACCCACTGTAACCATCCAAAAAGGAGTACATTTCATGTCCCGCTACTCTGTCTAGCATTGTATCAAGGAATGGAAGAGGAAACGGATCAGGCATCGTGGCTTCATTTAGTTTCCGGTAATCCACACAAATTCGGAGTTGCTTATTTTTCTTGGGAACAATAACAATTGGAGATATCCACTCAGCATGTTCTACTGGAATGATGAATCTGACTTGTAATAACCTATGAAGCTCTACTTTTACCTATGCTGCATAGTTAGGATTCATTCTGTAGCTGGGTTGTTTAATTGGTTTTGCCTCCGGTTTAAGTACGACCCGATGTTGATATATGCGAGGGTCCAGACCCTTCATGTCACAGTAATCCCATGCAAAAACATCACAGAATTCATGAAGAAGTTGGATCAAATCTGCTTGAAACACTTCAGACAACCCTTCTTTTATCTTGACAGGTCGCGGATTTACTTCATCTCCTAAATTATAAGTTATCAATTGATCTTCAGGAACATAGAGTTGATAAGGGTTTCCTGAATCATCGACTGATTGCAAAAGTTTCTGTATAATAGCTTCATCCTTAGCAGTAGTATCCTCTGTCTCTACTTCTTCGGTCACAGGCACCATCGTACAAATTCCCGGATTCCAGTTATCTACAATAGATTGTAAGTCGACAGTTCCCAAGGAAATCAAATCAATGCTATTCTTTAAAAGTTCTTCTTCTTCATCATCGGATAACCCATCTTGCATATGGACCGGTTCTGCTACATATGGTCTAGCATGTAGTTCACAGGGCTGAATAGCATCTAATTTTACAACATATTTTCGATGGTTGTCCTTAAAAGTAAGTTCCTAGGCTGACCAATCTTGTATAACCTTAGCTTGCTCCAACCAAGGTCGACCAAAAAGAAGATTCTAATCAAGACTAGACTCCGGTAGTTCTAAAACTACGAAAGTCATCTTAAAAGTTGTACCCTGCAAAGTGATTGCGACATTTCGTACAAGTCCTACTGGGTGGACTCTGGATTGGTCGGCCATTCTAACAAAAAACTGGACAGGCTCAATTTCGGTCCATCCTAACGTTTTACAAAGTGCTGCAGTAGCTATGTTTACATCGGAACCACCATCAACTAATACTTGAGTAATTTTATGATTTTTGTACCATACCGTAATTAACGGAACCGAGTGATCCACCGTAGAGTCAGTTTCCGGTTGTACTGTTGCTGTTGTCGAAATACAGGAAGACGTAGAACTGAACTGCTACTGGAATTGTTGCCGAACTCCTGGTACTAATGCCGTAACTCTCCAAGAGGAAGAGTAATGGATGCCTTAGATACAATTTCCCATGCCTGATCTACTTGCCTTGTACTTTTTACTGATTCTGAAGATGATGCATCGGTTATTAGGATTGACTCTTGCTCCTGCGCGGTTTCCTTTGGCAGCGGAACTTGTGTCACCGGAATTGGATATGGGAACATTGGAGGCTCTATGGAGGTCCACTGACTAGGTTTGTCATACATTCTTTGTTGCTCACGAATACCTGGCTCAAATACTTCAGTTGCTGGTTGCAATGGCTTACGAGATCGGGTCTGGACTACTACGGCTTGTGTTTCTATTGGTGTGATATGAACCATATTTGGCATTGGGTTCTGGTGCTCTTTTTTCCTTTGATCATATTCGGCTGCATCTTTACACAATCTTCTAATGTGACCAAACTCACCGCAAAAATGACAGCGAGGTGGTGGCAAGGCATTACCTTCTTGTGATGTTCCTGTCTGCCAATGATTTCCATTATAGTTGGTATTCCTCTGTCCTCTATAATTTCTGTATCCTTGTTGCTGATTATTTCTTCTCTGAGGTGGTACATAGTGGGTGGCAGGCTATCCTGGTTCTTGTATAATTGCATTTAGTGTTGTTGTTCCCTGCATTTTTGCGTTATAAGAACAGTTTTTGGTGGAATGTTTGTTTGTATTGCAGATAGCGCAATACATTTGATTAAGTGCACAAGTGGCACTGGTATGCCCTGGATTCTTGCATGTGGTGCAGTACATTTGTCTAGCCGGATCTTCTGCAACATTTTTACTAGATTTTAACCACTCCAAATCTTCGGTAAAACCTCCAACCTTATTCTCGAGTTGTAGGGCCATTGCAATAACTGCATCTAGCGTCATAGCTCCCACACAACGAATGATCATAATCTGTCGGAGCTGCGTAGTCAAACCATTAATAAACCACTGTGTGATGACATCATCCTACAGGTTTGCATGGGCCGGCGGTAGTTGTCTCAAATGAGTTCTGAATAGGGTGGCATATTCCTGCACTGTTTGATTCAGCTTCTGTCTATTATTTTGCAGGTAATTGAAAATTTCGGCAGGGTTCTTCTTTAGCCGGAATCTCTATAGAAACGCATCTCTTACTGCTTCATAGGTACCGAAATGGTTGATATCATATTCAGTAAGCCACCTGGTGGCTTCATTAACTAGTGTTGATTGGAATACTATGGCCTTGTACGCTGGATTGGGTGGATGATTAAGTACTGCATAACTAATTTCAAAAGTTGGTACATGAGCATTAAGATCATCACCTGGAAATCCACCGAATTTTGTGTAGGTAACTCCTGTCGGAACCCGACGAGGTGGAAGTAGATGTTGTTGTTGTTGTTGTTGTTGTTGTTGTTGCCCACTCATGGTTGCTGTCATATTGTTACTATCTCCTGAGTTCCGAGGTTGGATTTCTTGATCGTCGGAATCTGTATCGTCAGCCTGTGCACTCTCCGACTTGGTAATATCGTTTCAGCTTCGAATAAGCTACCTTCCTCCTTGATATCAAATGTAGGGAAGCTTACTCTGAATAGTGGTGACCGGAATGAAGATTCACCAGGAAATGGTAAACCGCCACCGGGAGACTGTGAACTCTCTATAACTGGGACCAAAGTATCACTAGAATTTGTCAAAATTTCACCAAAACAAGGTATTTTTTCACCTTCACTGATTTCTTTGGCCAATGCGCTTCTATCCTCAGACAAATTCGGATCTTGTCTAGATGGTGTTAAGTTAACTGCATAGTGCATCCTAGTAGACTCTGTAGTTACTATATCTTCGACAGACAGTGTCGAAATTGCACCGAAATCTGCCGAAATTACACTATGTTCCACGGGAATGCTACCAGAATCACTACTATCATTCTTCGCTTCCTTGACAACTGGGTTAAATGTATCTGTGCTTCTAGCTCCTTGGGGCATCCTTAGCAAATTAGGTATCGCCCAATACTGTTCATTTCTCCTATACTTCGGGTACGTTTCACCGTAACGAGTAACCGGCATATATCACATTTGCAATACTTTGCGTACTACTTGTCGATTCACAATCTATGACCACTTTCTCACAATCAATCTACAACACTCTGGTGCCACTTTCCCACAAACGGTGCCAGTGTTAAACGCGGGTCTTGTCGTAAGAGACGCGTTTAAACATATATCGAGTTCTTGGGAGTGGAAGGGGTCTGTTAAACAGAGGCCCTATACTTGATTTTCCCCAAATCAACTCACTCACATGATCGTAATCTAACATTAAAAATCTCTGTCAATACAATTTACTTATCAAGACTCTGGGTACACTCTTACAATCTTACTATCTGTAATCAGACTCTTCCAAAATCTACAGATTACAATCTAGTTGATGCATTCTCAATAGACAACGTTGAAACTATCATTACCGTAATATAGAATCACTTGGTCTAACTTAAGAGTTGATCCAAGCACAATCACTGTAAACAACAGAGACAATAACAGTAACTCAATCTGTACCGTACAGGTGCAGATAATCAAACAGAACAGAAAGACACAGAATAACTCAGAGTTCTCAAACACACCACGGAAACTACACAGACATCATCAACCAGACGAACAGTCTGGCGACTCCTCTGGTCATCCCCGAAGCATCTTTTTCCATTGATCTATATAAAGGTTACAACATCAATCAAGGTTACAACATTTACGCAACGACCTTTCGGTTCGTTAAGAGTCAGATTTTACAATTGCCAATCCGGCGGCTTAGAGGTACCTAATTTTAACAAGAGCAAGCAATATGCACTTTCAGTACTTCACCTACTCTAGGGAGGTTCTCCTTAGGGAAGTATACCCTTTAACATTCCTGTGAGCAGGCTCGATCACAATAGATGCATAGTATTATGGATACTCTGAGAGAAGATTAATGACAAATGACAATAGCGAAGGATAAAACCACTCCTTAGTTCAGACAGATGATTACAATATAGGCAAAAGAAATGGTCTAAAAGTTGATGTGCTCGGCTAGCATACCATTTCCGAACTAAACAGAATAACATCAGAGATCCGTCCAATACAATGAAGACAACTAGATGAAGACTTACACACATCAATACAAAGATATGAGGACCTGCTCTAAGGAAATACCACACAAATCAAGCCACTCCTTCACACTATAGTGCTATTAGCCCTCCACTCAGAAGCCCGCACTCTGTATCCTCACCAAAGAGTGACTTCCTACAGTAGGCTTGGAGCCACAGAGTGTAGAGAAGACCCGAAGAAGACCAAAAGAGATGTCGGAGATACGTATCTCCCCAATGAGTACTACTCCTTTGCTTTTATAGGCTCCAATAGGTCAATAGGGCCTTGCCGATTTCCCACGTTCACTGTATATGCACTGATTGATTGCCCCAAAATTGTAGGGGAAGATCAAATATGGTACTGGCCACCAGTTTTGAATAATATCCTAAAAAATAGGCAGTTTCAAATATGGCTTCTTACAGTGCCAATGTTTGCAAGTATATTAACTCTTACTTGGCTCGTCACTCGCATTTAGATGCATGGATGTACGTTCGTTGTGTTAAACGGGGGTCGCACGTTTAAACATATATCGGGTTCTAGGGAGTGGAAGGGGTCTGTTAAACAGAGGCCCTATACTTGATTTTCCCCAAATCAACTCACTCACATGATCGTAATCTAACATTAAAAATCTCTGTCAATACAATTTACTTATCAAGACTCTGGGTACACTCTTACAATCTTACTATCTGCAATTAGACTCTTCCAAAATCTACCGATTACAATCTTGTTGATGCGTTCTCAACAGACAGCGGTGAAACTATCATTACCGTAATATAGAATCACTTGGTCTAACTTAAGAGCTGATCCAAACACAATCTCTGTAAACAACAGAGACAATAACAGTAACTCAATCTGTACCGTACAGGTGCAGATAATCAAACAGAACAGAAAGACACAGTATAACTCAGAGTTCTCAAACACACCACGGAAACTACACAGACATCATCAACCAGACGAACAGTCTGGCGACTCCTCTGGTCGTCCCCGAAGCTTCTTCTTTCATTGATTTATATAAAGGTTATAACATCAATCAAGGTTACAACATTTACGCAACGACCTTTCGGTTCGTTAAGAGTCAAATTTTACAATTCCCAATCCGGCGGCTTACATTGGCATGCACGGTGGACTTGAACCCATAGGTATACAAAAATTACGGTTCATCTACTATTCCTTCTAAATAAATAGTTCTGGCTAATCTAAATGTCCGGGCAATTTTCTTTGTCAATGTCTCTAATATCTGTTTCAAAATATCTGGTTCTACGAGCTGCACATCTGTCCGTACTGAGCTTAAGGAAATAACTTGGCTTATTAAACTTTTTGCCAGGGTCTACAGAAAAGCTTCCTGTAAGTAAAATTCATTTGACAGAGCAGCATCACGACTGACTTACATATCTGCTATGTGCTTATGAATTCGAGACAGTCTTTCTTTTTGAGCATCCAGCTGATTTTCTCTTCTTTCTAGATTCTGAAATTGGATTGTTCGATGAAAAGCATCACGCTCTCTTTTGATCCTTGTTATCTCTTTCTGTAATTGAGCTTCCATGGTCAATTTGCGTTTAAGAATATTGTTTACTTCAGATAAATCAAACTTGCTTCTCTCAAGTTCTTTGTTAGTCTTCTTAACCAAATCGGCCATCTCTTATCCTTTCTGTACTGCTTCATTCAGTTGTGCTCTAGTCTCTTCTAAAAGATTGCCGAGAGCTATACGTGCATCCTCTTTATCTTGGATTAACTACTTCAATTGAACTAGTTCGGCATCAGCAACACTTAATAATTCTTCTTTTTCTTGGACTTCTGCTAGTGCCGCATCTCGTTGTCTGGTAACTACTTCCTGTTCGGAAAGTCTGGCTTGGAGCTGGTTAATCTGGAAGTGTAGATGATGATTTTCTGCTTTGACCAAATCGATCTCTTCCTGTAGAGGAGTCATGTCTGCTTCAAGGGTACCCACCTTATGTTGTAGTTCCTGACGAATATTCTCTGTAACTTGTCTTAATTGTATCGGAAGCTGCTGGGAAAATTGTATAATCATGCGCCCCATGGATTCAAGTTCGGTAAATATGGGAAATGGAGGAAGTGGCTGTTGGGATAAAGAGGCTGTCAAAAGTTGGTGTGAAGAGGGAGGAGAGTAATTTGGTGAGAAAGATGAAGCAGAAGGTTCCTCATGGACAATAGGTGGAACAGGGAGAATGGGTTAATCGGAGGTTCGGATGGAGGAGTGAGAAGAACAGTGGTTGTTTCTAATACATGTTCGGTGGTTTGTTGCCTAGTGTCATCAGGTTTGGCAGCTGCACACTCCGCTGCTTTAGTCAGTTCTTCGAAAATTTCCTTAATGATAGGTTGCCCATCTTCTTGCTTTTCCTATTCGGATTGTTGCTAAGATTCTTCTTGAGAGGAGCTAGCTCTGGATTTGGTGGTCTCATCATGCTCTTGTTGCTGCTTTGGAGAGGATTGGGTGGACGAATCATGGTGCATGGAGGTAGCGGTGTCGTGAAAAGTCTCTTCTTCATTTTCATCATCTTCATGTCCGGCGACCGATCCCTTTACTTGGCTATCAGAAGAGCTTATTCTGATGCGCTTTCGGTGGAGGAGCTGAAATAATTCTTCGTCATCCTCTTCATCATCTTCCAGGATCTGCGCAGATTCTTCATGGTGTAAAACCGGACCTTTGGGTGGTGGTTGTGCTGCTTGTATTGCCGGAAACAGGAAACTTAATATATGCGGTAATCGTGATCGGGGCATTTCTCCCTCCTTGACCTGTTTAATGATGGAAACGCATTCTCGTTGTATGCAGCGGAAATAATATGAGGCAAAGTTTACAGGCTCTCTAGCAGCCATATCTATTGCTGAATAGAAAGGGCGAGATATGCCATATGTATGTTTTTGTAAGTTTAGGATAGCTACAAGAAACTGTAACGTTGTTCTTTCAGGCTCAAGGCCACAAAGGATTGCATATTCATTAGAAGAATGCCTGGGAAACAATTGATTGATGGTGACGATGGGAAGACTAGGTCCATTCTCTCGACCTCTCAGAGAGAGTCGGAATGCATCAGCAAAATTCTGAAAAGTTATTACGGTACGAGATGGTAAGGAGGTGATTGGCCAACTCTGCTCTATAGCAGGTGTGGCAGCGATGGCGGCAATGATTTGGGTGTAGAATGGGTGACAATCCACTGAACGCCAAGGCAATTCAGCGAAATTAGCCAATACGCGGACACGCAAGAACTCACCTATATCTGCGGGGAGTCTGTCATGGAACACAGTAAAGTTTGCTAACGCTTCCATGGTGCGCACATGAATACCAAGCACAAAATATAATTACAGAAGGTATACAGAGAGCACAAGCACGCAAAACACACAGACACAATAGCGATTAACAGTGGAATGAAAAAGGTTAAGTAGATACTTGGCAGCGGGAAGGAATTGAAATTGTTAATCATCGCGCGAGGTTGAAATGATAACCTCATAACTTTGGTGTGCATGCATGAGCAGAACCATAATGCAGGGCGACTGTAGATCATAATTAGGTATGAAACATGGATATTTACCGACTTATTTTATTACTCACGCAAAACTAAAAAGGAAAAGAAAAGAAAAAAAAGAAAAAATACACGGGCAACCGTAGAACACTTTAGTGTGAGTCAGGCGCTTGATGATACGGCCGCAACTTTGAACCATTTATCACTTTTGGAAGAGGAATTCCGGTCAAAGTAGCCAACCAAAAATTTGTTGGGCCCGCTTGTTCAGTAATTCGGTAAGGACCAAACCAGCGTAACTTGAATTTTCCAGCAAAGCGATTTGATTTTGCATTATAAAACATCACAAGTTGCCCTACCATAAAGACTGGAGTTTCTAAATATCTATCATGTGTACGAGCTTGCCGCAACTCCACTTCTTGAAGAGTTAGAAAACTTTCCCAGCGATGCTCATCTAGTTCTCTGAGTGTGTCCAACCGAAACGGCAAAGAATCTTGAGGTAACAATTTCTGAGAGATCGCCACGCGTAAGCTGGGTACTAGAAGCTCCATTGGTGCAATTGCCTCCATTCCATATGCAAGTTTGAAAGGAGTCAGTCTGGTGGCAACTTTGTAAGTAGTCTGGTATACCATAATACTGCAGGTAGTAATTGATCCCATCTTTCTGGTGATTCGACAATCAATTTACGAAGCATACTCAGCAAGGTCTTGTTTGTACTTTCAGCCAAGCCATTAGCACAAGGGTAATAAGGAGAACTGAATTTATGCAGAATCTGAAAAGAGTGTGTGAGCACTTTCATTAAATTGTTAACAAAATGTGTGCCTTGATCAGTCACTAGTTCTAGAGGTAACCCAAATCGTGGAAATACGTCTTTCATTAAACATTTTGCTGCCAAAATAGCTATAGCGGACCGTAAAGCCTTAGCTTCTGCCCATCTTGTAGCATAATCTGTGCATGTCAGAATATATCTGTTGTTGCTAAGGATTGCTGGAGGTGTGATTGGTCCAATAAAGTCAAGACCCCATTTCTGAAAAGGTTCCAATGGTAATACACGTTGGAGAGGGAAAAAATGTCGTTGTAAAGGCTGTCCAGATCGTTGACAATTGTCACATTGTTTGACAAACTGAGATACATCTCTGTGCATGGTAGGCCACCAAAGCCCACTTTGCAGAATTTTCCAGTGTGTTAAATTTGCTGCAAAATGTCCACCGGAAGGTATGGAATGTGCGAGAGTGATAACTGAGTTTACTTCATGTGGAGGAATACAACGAAGTAAGACTCCAGTGTGATCCATATAATACAAATCTCTAGCAATCAACCGAAATCGACGACTGTAAACTGCAATTTTCCTACGCATTGCAGGAGAAGTCTGGGCAGGAAGATATCCATCAGTAAGAGAAGTTAATAACTGATCATAGTAAGTAGATATCACAGGAGGTTCTGTAGATTCATCAATAGTTGGGTCAGTAACATAAATTGCAGGTGTGGAGTTTTCAACACTGACCGGAGCTTCACCGGAATCCAACCAAGAAAGGAAATCTGCTAATGCATGTGCAGTTCCAGGTCGATGAATCACTTCGTAATCAAATTCTTGTAATAGTAGAACCCAACGTGCTAAACGCCCACCTAAATGTTGCTGCCAAACTAGATAAACTAGCGCAGCATGATCTACATGAAAGACGAATTTTCGGCCTAACAAATAATGCTGAAATTTCTTTACAGAATATACTAAACCAAGTCATTCTCTTTCATCTACAGAATAATTCTTTTCTGCTCGAGCAAGTCTTCTACTTGCATAATAAAGAGGCCGAAACCACTTATGAGTTTGTTGCATTAAGACACTTCCAATGGCTATATCTAATGTGTCTACAAAAACATGAAATGGATGTTCCCAATCACGAGGTTGTAGAATTGGAACCTATGTTAATAAGCCTTTTAGACGATCAGACGTTGTTTGACATTCTTGAGTCCAAACAAACTGTCGAGGAGTACTGGTTATTAATCTATTGAGGGGTATTGCCAAATGAGCAAGCCACCGTAAATGTCGACCATGCCATCTGACTTGACCCATGAATCTCATTACTTCTTTCGGCGTAGTAGGCACAGGTGCTTCTAATACAACTCCATTTTTATCAGGATCGACTTGTATGCCTTGTGCAGACACAATATGGCCAAGCAGCTTACCACATGAAACCGCAAACACAGACTTGTTTGGGTTCAGGCAGAGTCTGTATTCATGACACTTCTCAAAGCAACACCGTAAATGGTACACGTGTGCTACCATCTTACCAAATAAAGAAAAATCATCTAGATATACTTGCATGAAAGAAGTAAGATAGGGGGAGAAGATTTCTTGCATACATCGTTGAAAAGTACTAGGAGCATTTCTTAATCCAAACCACATGACTGTACAAGCAAAAACACCCCAGTTGGTAATGAAAGCTGTTTTCGGTATGTCTTGTTCAGCCATTCCAACTTGATTATACCCACTGTAACCATCCAAAAAGGAGTACATTTCATGTCCCGCTACTCTGTCTATCATTGTATCAAGGAATGGAAGAGGAAACGGATCAGGCACCGTGGCTGCATTTAGTTTCCGATAATCCACACATATTCGGAGTTTCTTATTTTTCTTGGGAACAATAACAATTGGAGATATCCACTCAGCATGTTCTACTGGAACGATGAATCCGAATTGTAATAACCTATCAAGCTCTGCTTTTACCTGTGCTGCATAGTTAGGATTCATTCTGTAGCTGGGTTGTTTAATTGGTTTTGCCTCCGGTTTAAGTACGACCCGATGCTGATATATGTGAAACAAAAGGTCGTTCCGTAAATGTTGTAAACTTGATTGATGTTGTAACCTTTATATAAATCAATGAAAAAAGAGGCTTCGAGGATGACCAGAGGAGTCGCGAGACTAGTCGTCTGGTTGATGATGTCTCTTAGTTTCCGTGGTGTGTTTGAGAACTCTGAGTTATTGTGTGTCTTTCTGTTCTGTTTGATTATCTGCACCTATATGGTACAGATTGAGTTACTGTTATTGTCTCTATTGTTTACAGTGATTGTGTTTGGATCAGCTCTTAAGTTAGACCAAGTGATTCTGTATTACGGTAATGATAGTTTCCCCGCTGTCTGTTGAGAACGCATCAACTGGATTGTAATCGGTAGATTTTGGAAGAGTCTGATTATAGATAGTAAGATTGTAAGAGTGTACCCAGAGTCTTGATAAGTAAATTGTATTGACAGTGATTTTTAACGTTAGATTACGATCATGTGAGTGAGTTGATTTGGGGAAAATCAAGTATAGGGACTTTGTTTAACATACCCCTTCCACTCCCAAGAACCCGATATATGTTTAAACGTGTTTCTGACGACAAGACCCGCGTTTAACACTGGCGCCGACTGTGGGAAAGTGGTACCAGAGCATTGTAAATTGATTGTGAGAAAGTGGTCATAGATTGTGAATCAACGAGTAGTACGCAAAGTATTGCAAACGTGATATATGCCGGTTACTCGTTCCGGTGAAACGTACCCGAAGTATAGGAGAAACGAAACAGTATTGGGCGATACCTAATTTGCTAAGGATGCCCCCAGGAGCTAGAAGCACAGATACGTTTAACCCAGTTGTCAAGGAAGCGAAGAACAAGAGTAGTGATTCCGGTAGCATTCTGGTGGAACGTAGTGTAATTTCGACAGATTTCGGTGCAATTTTGGCACAGTCTGTCGAAGATATACTAACTCCAAAGTCTACTAGGATGCAGTATGCAGTTAACTTAACACCATCTAGACAAGATTCGAATTTTTCTGAGGATAGAAGCACATTGGCCAAAGAAATCAGTGAAGGTGAACAAATACCTTGTTTTGGTGAAATTTCGACAAATTCCAGTGATACTTCGGTCCCAGTTACAGAGAGTTCACAGTCTCCCGTTGACGGTTTACCATTTCCTAGTGAATCTTCATTCCGGTCACCACTATTGAGAGTAAGCTTCCCTACATTTGATATCAAGGAGGAAGGTAGCTTATTTGAAGCTGAAATCCGAAAGAGATTGAACGATATTACCAAGCCGGAGAGTGCACAGGCTAACGATACAGATTCCAACGAATAAGAAATCCAAGCTCAGAACTCAGGAGATAGTAACAATACAACAGCAACCATGAGTGGGCAACAACAACAACAACAACAACAACATCTACTTCCACCTCGTCCAGTTCTCACAGGAGTTACCTACACAAAATTCAGTGGATTTCCAAGTGATGATCCTGATGCTCATGTACGAACTTTTGAAATTAGTTATGTAGTACTTAATCATCCACCCGATCCGGCGTACAAGGCCATAGTATTCCAATCAACACTAGTTAATGAAGCTACCAGGTGGCTTACCGAATATGATATCAACCATTTCGGTACCTATGAAGTAGTAAGAGATGCGTTTCTACAGAGATTCCGGCTAAAGAAGAACCCTGCCGAAATTTTTGATTACCTGCAAAACAATAGACAGAAGCTGAATCAAACAGTGCAGGAATATGCCACCCTATTCAGAACTCATTTGAGACAACTACCGCTGGCCCATGCAAACCTGTCGGATGATGTCATCACACAGTGGTTTATTAATGGTTTGACTCTGCAGCTCCGACAGATTATGATCATTCGTTGTGTGGGAGCTATGACGCTACATGCGGTTATTGCAATGGCCCTACAGCTCAAGAATAAGGTTGGAGGTTTTACCGAAGATTTGGAGTGGTTAAAATCTAGTAAAAATATTGTAGAAGATCCGGCTAGACAAATGTACTGCACCACGTGCAAGAATCTAGGGCATATCAGTGCCACTTGTGCACTTAATCAGATGTATTGCGCTATCTGCAATACAAATGGACATTCCACCAAAAACTATGCTTATAACGCCAAAATGCAGGGAACAACAACAGTAAATGCAATTATACAAGAACCACGATAGCCTACCACCCACTATGTACCACCTCAGAGGAGAAATAATGAGCAGCAAGGATACAGAAATTATAGAGGACAGAGTAATACCAACTGTAATGGAAATTGTTGGCAGACAGGAACATCACAAGAAGGTAATGCCTTGCCACCACCTCGTTGTCATTTTTGCGGTGAGTTTGGTCACATTAGAAGATTCTATAAAGATGCAGCTGAATATGATCAAAGGAAACAAGAGCGCTAGAACCCAATGACAAATATGGTTCATATCACATCAATAGAAACACAAGCCGTAGTAGTCGAGACCCGATCTGGTAAGCCATTGCAACCAGCAAATGAAGTATTTGAACCAGGTATTCATGAGCAACAAAGAATGTATTACAAAGCTAGTCAGTGGACCTCCACAAAACCTCTAGTGTTCCTAGATCCGATTCCGGTGACACAAGTTCCGCTGCCAAAGGAAACCGCGCAGGAGCAACAGTCAATCCCAGTAATTGATGCATCATCTTCAGAATCAGTAAAAAGTACAAGGCAAGTAGATTAGGCATGGGAAATTTTATCTAAGGCATCCATTACTCTTCCTCTTGGACAGTTACTGGCATTAGTACCTGGAGTTCGGCAACAATTCCAGCAGCAGTTCAGTTCTGCGTCTTCCTATATTTCGACAACAGCGACAGTACAACCAAAAACTGACTCTACGGTGGATCACTCGGTTCCGTTAATTACAGTATGGTACAAAAATCATAAAATTACTCAAGTATTAATTGATGGTGGTTCCGGTGTAAACATAGCTACTACAGCACTTTGTAAAAAGTTAAGATGGACGGAAATTGAGCCTGTCCAATTTTCTGTTAGAATGTCCGACCAATCTAGAGTCCACCCAGTAGGACTTGTACGGAATGTCCCAATCACTTTGCAGGGTACAGCGTTTAAGATGACTTTCGTAGTTTTAGAACTACCGGAGTCTAGTCTTGATTATAATCTTCTTTTCGGTCGACCCTAGTTGAAGCAAGCTAAGGTTATACAAGATTGGTCAGCCCAGGAACTTACTTTTAAGGACAACCACTGAAAATATGTTGTAAAATTAGATGCTATTCAGCCCTCTGAACTACATGCTAGACCATATGTAGCACAACTGGTCCATATGCTAGATGGGTTATCCGATGATGAAGAAGAAGAATTTTTAAGGAATAACATTGATTTGATTTCCTTCGAAACTGTCGACTTACAATCTGTTGTAGATAACTGGAATCCAGCAGTTTGTACGGTTGTGCCTATGACCGAAGAAGTAGAGATAGAGGATACTACTGCTAAGGATGAAGCTACTATACAGCAACTTTTGCATTGAGTCGATGATTCAGGAAACCCTCGTCAACTCTATGTTCTTGAGGATCAGTTGATAACTTATAATTTAGGAGATGAAGTAAATCCGCGACCTGTCAAGATAAAAGAAGGGTTGTCTGAAGTGTTTCAAGCAGATTTGATCCAGCTTCTTCGTGAATTCTCTGATGTTTTTGCATGGGATTACTGTGACATGAAGGGTTTGGACCCTCACATATATCATCATTGGGTCGTACTTAAACCGGAGGCAAAACCAATTAAACAACCTAGCTACAGAATGAATCCTAAATATGCAACACAGGTAAAAGCAGAGCTTGATAGGTTATTACAAGTCAGATTCATCATTCCAGTAGAACATGCTAAGTGGATATCTCCAATTGTTATTGTTCCCAAGAAAAATAAGCAACTCCGAATATGTGAGAATTACCGGAAACTAAATGCAGCCACGGTGTCTGATCCGTTTGCTCTTCCATTCCTTGATACAATGCTAGACAGAGTAGCGGGATATGAAATGTACTCCTTTTTGGATGGTTACAGTGGGTATAATCAAGTCAGAATGGCTGAACAAGACATACCGAAAATAGCTTTCATTACCAACTGGGGTGTTTTTCCTTGTATAGTCATGTGGTTTGGATTAAGAAATGCTCCCTTATTGGAAAGGTTATAAAACCTGTATCCTTTTTTATTCAAGTCATATCCAATAAAGATGCACTTCTCAACCTTAGGATCTAGCTTACGTCTAATCTGAGAAGGAATGTGTACATATGCTACACATCCAAATATCCTGCAATGGTCTAGTGAAGGTCTCTTACCATGCCATGCTTCATAGGGTGTCATCCCATCAAGTGACTTAGATGGTAACCTGTTTATGAGATAAGTGGCAGTAGAAACACTCTCTGCCCATAGGTAATTAGGTAAATGTTTTTCATTCAACATAGACCTAGCTGTTTCAACAATCATCCTATTTCTTCTCTAAGCTACCCCATTCTGTTCAGGAGTATACCTTGTGGTGATTTCTCTTTTAATGTCTTTGTCCTGCAAGAAGTTTTCAAACTCATTGGAGAAGTACTCACCTCCTCCATCTTACCTTAGTCTCTTCAAATTCTTCCCTTTCTGATTTTCAACAAGTGCAAGATATTTTTTAAAGCAATTAAACACCTCATCCATGTGCTTCATGAAGTACAATACAATCCACCTGCTATAATCAGCAATAAAAGATACATAGTACCTTGATCCTGAGACTGAGGGGTCTTTGCTTGGTCCCCATACATGTGTATGGACAAGCTCTAGGTAGTCTTCATGCATGTAGCCTTTCCTTGAGAAGGGTAACCTGTGTGACTTCCCAAATTGACAAGCACTACATTTATATATCATATGTTGTTTAGAAACATTGGGTATTCCAATTACACATTGATCCCTGCATATCTGCTTCAAGGTTCTTTCTCCTACATGCCCTAATCTTTTGTGCCAAATCTCTAGCTCTGAAAGTGTTTGATCTTTATAACTATATAGTGCAATATTCTTTGTGTCTTCAAGCTCAAAAGTGAAAAGTCTACCTGATTTTTCTCCTTTAGCTATTCTTTTGAACCCATGCCTTGGATCCTCCACAAATGCTCCAAATTGGTTGAATCTGACCTGCAAACCTGTCTCCACAATCTGACCAACACTCATCAAATTCTTTGTAATAGTTGGTACATAGAGTACCCTACTCAACAAGTTCTGATTTCCATAACAAGTCTTAACATTTCCAACTTTAACTACAGAGTGCTTGGTGTCATCACCTGTTTGTACTTGATGCTTACCTTTTGGTTCCTCAAGATCAGACAGTAGTGCTACATTGCCAGCCACATGATTTGAGCATCCTGAGTCAATGTAGAATAGGTGGTCATCATTTCTACCTGATTTTGAAGTCATGTTCATGATCAGAAGAGAATCATCTTGCTCTTCTGTATAGTTGTTGTAGTCCTTTCTGGATTTGAATCCTCCTTGATAACTGCCATTGTAGTTGTTGTTGTAATTTTTGTTGTAGTTGTTGTTGTAGTTGTTGTTGTAGCCTTGGTGATGGTTGAATCTACCTCTTGACTGTGAGTATCCACCTCTTTGATATCCTCTTCCTCTTTGATTCTTGTAATTCCCGAAACACTCATCTGTAGTGTGATT
>MU260209.1:207500-230000 GCA_020310875.1 Ceratopteris richardii | reverse complement strand
GAATAATATAATCCTTCCTTTATAGTTCCTTTGATATATTTGAGAACTCTTTGACCTGCAATCCAATGTGGGTCCTTTGGACAATGCATGAATTGTGACAAAACTCCCACTGCATAACTAAGATCACGTCTTGTTAGTGTAGCATAAATCAAACTACCCACAAGAGTTGTATTTTGCACCATCATATTTACTGAGCTTGTGATTAACTTCAAGTGGAGTTGAAGTTTCTCTGCAATTTTTCATATCAAACTTCTTCAATAGATTCAGAAGATACCTTTCTTGTGATACATATATGCCATGATCTGTATAAGTGACTTCCATTCCAAGAAAGTATGACAACTTTCCTAGGTCACTGATCTTGAACTCTTTCTCAAGTAATCTCTTTACCTCCTTGATTCCTTCATCTGAAGTACCTGTGGTTATAATGTCATCTACATACATACAAATGTAGATTGTACCTTCCTCTATTCTTTTGATGAGTAGACTTGGATCTCCTTTTGAACTTTGATATCCAAGGTCATTGAGATACTTCACCAATCTATAGTTCCATGCTCTTGGAGCTTGCTTCAATCCATAGAGTGCTCTTCTCAACCTGCAAACAAAATTTGGATACCTGGAATCTATAAACCCTTGAGGTTGTTCCATGTATACCTCATCTGATATGTATCCATTCAAGAATGCATTCTTTATATCCAATTGACTTAGGGTCCATCCTTTTGAAGCTGCAATAGCAATAATTGTCCTTATAGTTGACATCTTAGCTACAAGACTGAATGTCTCATCACAATCTATGCCATAGGTTTGGGCATAGCCTTTCACCACCAGTCTAGCTTTGTATCTGGCTATACTTCCATCTGCAAGCTTCTTCACTTTATAAACCCATTTATTTCCAATTACTTTCTTACCATTTGGTTTAGGAACAAGTTCCCATGTCTTGTTCTCCTCTAATGCATTAAATTCTCACTGCTTCTTCCCATTGCTTCTTACCTTTAGCTTCATCATAGTTCTGAGGTTCTTCATCATCTTTGACCATATATGCATAGTTCTTCTGAGTTATGTAAGAAGTATCATAAGAATACCTTTCTGGTTGTCTTCTAGTCCTGCTTGACCTTCTTAGTTCACATTCTTCATAAGTGTCTGGATACACCTTTTCATCAAATATAGGAGCTTCTTCATTCCTTCTTGTTAATCCACTTCTGGATGTACTTGCTTGCATATAGTCTTCATCTCTATTTACCTACACAATTGATTTTCCTTTTGTTGCGAACATTTGTTTTATGTAGGGTACAAGTTTCAAATTATGTAAATACCTTTGGGAAGTCTTCAAATACTTCAAGAAGGCTCATATTATTCATAAAATGTAGCAAAAATACCACGTGAGCTCTAGAACATGGTGAGTCAAATTAGTGAGTCACAAGGGAGCTTCAGTGGTGTCCTAGTGGAAGGTCGATGTGGCTAGTTCTCAAAGTCCATCAATACTTTGCTTATTTGAGCACTTGAGTCATGTAACACCTCCATCCAAGTGTCTACCACGAATTTAGATGTATTAGGAAGGTTTTAGATTAGTTTCCCATGCTATAAAAAGAGGAGAAAATTCGTGATCTTGTGGGATGTCCAAGAGAGTCATATGTGTATCTCTACACTGCTGTAGTTTTGTATGCAGAGATTGCAGAGCTTGTATCTCCCTCATTATATTTCCAAAGTACATGTTTTATAGTTCATTGGAAAGCTCTTACTGTCTACTTTTGTCCTCTACATTTTCATAATCATTGGATTTGTGAGCTGAGAGCAATACTCTCTGCAAATAGTATGTGTTCTCTGGTTTTACGCCTGCTGAAGGTCTCCATTAAACCTCAAACTTACAGAGGTCATATCTCCTTGTGTATGTATCCAAATCATGTGTTCTTTGGCTTTTTAGAAAGCTCTCTAGGTCTACTTGTGTGCTGGAAAGTTTCAAAGTCATTGGAGTTGTGAGTTAAGAGCAGTAGTCTCTACAAGTGATATTTGTCCTCAGGTTCATCTCTGTTTCAAGGTCTCCATTAAAGCTGCATATTGCAGAGGTCATAGCTCATTGTGTATTTATCCATTTGAGGTGTTCTATATCTTGTTGGAAAGCTCTTAGAGTCTAGGTTATGTGTGTGAAATAGTTCTGGAAAATTCCAAGTGATTAAAGAGAAATTTGCTCTACAAGAAAATTGGTCTGTGCATACAAGTTTGTGAAAAAGTCAACTAGGTCCTGTTGGGTTTCACCTACTTCTAGCTGTACTTTGGAGATCAATAAACTCCAACATTGGTATCAGAGCAAGTACTTGGAGGCTTGGAGAAGGTTATCATATCTTGACGAAGAATTTGAAGCTATCAAAGAAGCAGTTCATCATCAACACTACACAAAGGTAGAAGAAGATTGCAAGGAGGCATCTCAAGCAACATCCAAGCAAAGAAAGGTGCACATGCCTCATTTACAAGGTAAATATTATATTTCTTCTCATCACACACATTGGAAAGAAGGCTTAAAGGAGGAAGCTTAGCATTTGTATTATGGGAGACCAACATGCACAAATAGAGAAGCTTGATAAGACCAATTATCAAGCATGGAAGTTTAGAATCACAGCATACTTGCAAGGTAGAGGCTTGTATGGTTTGATTGACGGCACACATATCAAACCCACATTACCAGAAGACCCAAATCAGCAACAATTGAGGGAGTTTAGACTTTGGAATGAGAGAGACAAAAGGGTTATATTCATTTTATCACAAAATATTCAAGATTCAATGGTAGGACACATACAAGATCTAGACACAAGTAGAGATGTTTGGCTTGCATTGGAAAGGTTGTATGCTACAGGTACAAGAGAAAGGAAGATTCAACTCAAAAATGAGTTGATTAACATAAAGAAAGATACAAGGACATCGGTCAATGATTACATATTGAAGGTTAAAGAGATTGCAGATCAACTAAGATCAATTCAAGCTCATGTGGAGGACGACGACTTGGTTGCACATACTTTCAACGGACTCAAAGATGATGAGAGATGGAAACCCTTCATTACTTCAGTTTATGTCAGAGGAGAATTACTAGATTTTGATCAACTTATTGCCCTCATGGTCACGGAGGAGATGAATCTAAATGGTTCTACTTCAAATCAAAAAGGATCTCAAGGACAAGCTCTTTATGTAGGATCATCAAGAGGTGGAAACAGAGGTAGAAGAGGTTCAAATAGAGGTCGAGGAAGAAGGAGCGATGATCAAGGGACTTCAAGTGGCTTATTCAACACAAGAGGAAGAGGAAGATCAAGTGCTAGAGGTACGAGAGGCTACTACAACTACAATCAAAGACAAAGGAGTGAAGATAAGAACAATTGCTATATATGTGGAAGGTATGGACACTATGCCAAAGATTGCTATCAAAATGAAAATAATCAAGGTGGTAATCGAAGAGGAGACTATTCAAGAAGAGGTAAACAACAAGGAAATTATGCAGTTGAAGGTAAAAGTGATGATTATGATTCGCTTCTTATGATGAATGTTGAAAATAAGATGAATTGCAATAGCGATGTATGGTATGTAGATAGTGGTTGTTCTAATCACATGTCTCATGATGCTTCATGGTTTTCTAATATGCATAATCCGTCATGTAAAGGTCATGTTGAAACAGGAGATGATACAACACATAAGATTATGCAGGTTGGAGATGTTGTTATGCAGGATAAGAGCAAGACAAATTGCTTGAAGGATGTACTTTATGTTCCAACGATCACTAAGAATTTGATGTCGGTTGGTCAAATGGTAGAAAAAGGTCTACAAGTGAGATTTAATCATGCAGGTTGCTTCATTGAGGATCCAAAGCAAAGGAGGTTAATTGCTAGAGGTCAAAAACAAGGTAGATTATTTACATTCAAGGTAAACCCAAATCATACAAACTATTTCTCTTATGGTATGCATCGAATAGCAGAGCTTGATCTATGGCACAAAAGGATTGGACACATGAATGTACACAGGTTAAAGGAGCTATCAAAGAAGAGGATTGTTGAAGGATTACCTGATCTTACTAAGCAACATATGGTGCATCTTTGTGAAGCATGTCAAATGGGTAAGCAGAGTAGACAACCTTTCAAGCATTCAAGCTATGTAAGTGATGGTTTGCTAGATCTCATACACACAGATGTGTGGGGACCTACTAAAGAGGCATCCTTGGTTGGTAATAAGTACTATGTATCATTCATTGATGATCATAGTAGAATGACATTTGTGTATTTCATTAAACATAAGAGTGAGGTCTTTGATTGTTTCAAGAAGTTCAAATCATATGTCGAAAAGCAAACAGGAAGGTATATTAAGAAGCTAACATCTAATGGAGGGGGAGAGTATTTCTCTCAAGCTTTTACTGATTTTTTGTATGATGAAGGTATCAAAAGAGAAGTTACATGGAGGTATACTCCACAACAAAATGGAGTCGCAAAAAGAAGAAACAGAATCATAGGAGAAGCATCTAGAAGCATGCTTAATGATATGTGTTTGCCTAATTATTTTTGTGCTGAAGCTGTTAGCACAAGTGTTTACATTATGAATAGAGTTACGACTGCTAGAGTTCATCATTTGACACCATATGAGGTATGGCATGGAAGGAAACCAAGTGTAAGTCATTTGAAAGTATTTGGTTGTGTATGTTATGTACATGTACCTAGTGAGGTGAGATCTAAACTTGATGCAAAATGAGAAAAATGTATATTTATTGGTTATGCAGATACTCAAAGAGGATATAGATGCTATAATCCTCATACCAATAAGGTTGTTGTGTCAAGAGATGTAAACTTTGATGAATTACTTTCATGGTATGCAGATAAGAATTGTTTGCAGGTCATGGATGAAAATGAAGAAGGTGTGGTTGAAGGAGATGAATTCATAGTTCAGCCATTAGGAAGTTTAAATGATGAAAGGAGTGGTTTAGATGAAGATTAAGGGAAGAGTCACCTCCAAGTGTTAAAAGTAAAGGTAAACTCAAACTTGTTGAAGTTAATGATGAAGGAGAGGAAATTAGTGATGTATGTGAGTATGGAGAATCATCAAAGGTTCCTAATAAGAAAGGAAGAGCATCTACATTGGAGGTAAGAAGAACTTCAAGAGTAAGTAAGCAACCTCAAAGGTATACTTATGAATCTTTCATGAATACTCATTATGCTTTTATGACAAAAGTTGAGCAGGAAAATGAACCCACATGTTATGATGAGGCCAAAGGAGATGAAAAGTGGTAGAAAGCAATGAGAGAAGAAATGGAAGCACTACAAGATAACAAGACTTGGAATTTAGTTCCAAGTACACCAAAACAAAAGGTAATTGGTTGCAAGTGGGTTTTTAAGATTAAAAGAAATAGTGATGGTAGTGTGTCTAGATATAAGGCTAGACTTGTAGCGAAAGGATATAATCAAACTCAAGGTGTGGACTATGAGGAAACATTTAGTCCAATAGCAAATATGGCAACGGTGAGAACTTTTTTGGCTTTAGCTGCAAGTAAAAGGTGGAATATATATCAACTCGATATAAAGAATGCCTTTCTTAATGGTGAGTTAAATGAAGAAGTGTATATGTCACAACCAAATGGTTATATGGATGCAAAATGTCCTAATCATGTATGCAGGTTAAAGAAGGCATTGTATGGTCTTAAGCAGGCACCAAGGGCATGGAATGCAAGGTTGGTAAAGTATCTTATGCTGCAAGGATACACAGCGAGTCATGCTGATCCTTCACTTTATGTAAAACATATAGATGGCATGTGTGTCTATGTATGCATTTATGTGGATGACTTGTTGATTACAGGGAATGATGTAAAAGCAATTGATCAGATAAAAGGTAATTTGGGAAAGGAATTTAAAAATTTCAGATCTTGGTTTGCTTAGATACTTTCTTGGGATTGAAATTGTGTATAGCGATGAAGGTATGTGGTTGATACAGAGAAAGTATATATGTGATATGCTGAAAAAGTTTGGTATGCAGGAATGTAAAGTTGTTTCTACTCCAATGGAATGTAATGTAAAGCTAAGTGCAAAGGAAGGTGATGAGTTGCATGATATGAATGTATATAGATCCATGGTAGGATCTTTGATTTATGCAACAAAAACTAGACCTGATATATGCTATGTAGTGGGAGTATTGTCACAGTTTATGCATGAACCTAGAGTACCTCATATGCATGCAGCGAAAAGAGTGCTTAGGTATTTGAAAGGTACCATGAACGAAGGATTATTTTATAGTCATGATACTGATCTAACTCTTAAAGTCTTTAGTGATGCACATTGGGCTGGAAGCAAAGATGACAGAAGATCCACAAGTGGATATGTGGTAATAGCAGGAAACAAGACATTAACATGGAGTTCAAAGAAATAGCCTACAGTTGCTTTATCTTCTACAAAGGGTGAGTATAGAGGTTTAGCATTGGCTACTACTGAGGTTATGTGGTTTAAAAAGTTGTTTCATGACTTGAATGTGTAGGTTGATGTACCACTGATATATGGGGATAACTTGAGCAACATTCATATGACCTCAAATCCTATTTTTCATGCTAGAACAAAGCATATAGAGGTTCACTATCATTATGATCGAGAGAAGGCCATGAACAATGAAGTGCACGTTTCTTTTGTTGGAACAAAGGATCAAGTTGCAGATATCTTCACCAAATCCTTGGATGGACCAAAGCTTCAAAGATTCAACTATATTCTTGGCATGAAGGAAATACCCTTTGAACTTGAGGGGGAGAATGTTGCGAACATTTGTTTTATGTAGGGTACAAGTTTCAAATTATGTAAATACCTTTGGGAAGTCTTCAAATACTTCAAGAAGGCTCATATTATTCATAAATGTAGCAAAAATATGACGTGAGTTCTAAAACATGGTGAGTCAAATTAGTGAGTCACAAGGGAGCTTCAGTGGTGTCCTAGTGGAAGGTCGATGTGGCTAGTTCTCAAAGTCCATCAATACTTTGCTTATTTGAGCACTTGAGTCATGTAATACCTCCATCCAAGTGTCTACCACGAATTTAGATGTATTAGGAAGGTTTTAGATTAGTTTCCCATGCTATAAAAAGAGGAGAAAAGTCGTGATCTTGTGGGATGTCCAAGAGAGTCATATGTGTATCTCTACACTGCTGTAGTTTTGTATGCAGAGATTGCAAAGCTTGTATCTCCCTCATTATATATTCAAATTACATGTTTGATAGCTCATTGGAAAGATCTTACTATCTACGTTCTTCCTGAAAATTTTCATAATCATTGGATTTGTGAGCTGAGAGCAATACTCTCTGCAAGTAGTGTGTGTTCTTTGGTTTTACCCCCTGCTGAAGGTCTCCTTTAAACCTCAAACTTGCAGAGGTCATATCGCCTTGTGTATGTATCCAAATCATGTGTTCTTTGGCTTGTTAGAAATATCTCTAGGTCTACTTGTATTCTCCAAAGTTTCAAAGTCATTGGAGTTGTGAGTTAAGAGCAGTAGTCTCTGCAAGTGATGTGTGTCCTCAGGTTCATCTCTGTTTCAAGGTCTCCATTAAAGCTGCATATTGCAGAGGTCATAGCTCATTGTGTATTTATCCATTTGAGGTGTTCTATATCTTTTTGGAAAGCTCTTAGAGTCTACTTTATGTATGTGGAACAGTTTTGGAAAACTCTAAGTGATTAAAGAGCAATTTGCTCTGCAAGAAAATTGGTCTGTGCATACAAGTTTGTGAAAAAGTCAACTAGCTTCTGTTGGGTTTCACCTACTTCTAGCTGTACTTTGGAGATCAATAAACTCCAACACCTTTCTCACATCTTCTTACCTCTTCTTCAAATTCTTCAGCTCTATGACTTTGATCTACATACCAACTTTTCTGTTCATCAAATGTAACATCTCTAGAAACAAGAAATTGTTTGGTTAAAGGATTCCACAACCTGTAACCCATCTACTTTTCATCATAACCAATGAACACATATTTTTCTGCCTTTGGTTCAAGTTTATGCCTAAGCTGTGATGGCACATAAGCATATGCAATTGATCCAAACACTCTACAATGATCTAGTGTTGGTTTCTTACCCCACCAAGCTTCATATGGAGTCATTCCATTGAGAGCTGCACATGGTAATCTATTCACAAGATATGTAGTTGTATTTACAGCCTCAGCCCAAAGATAATTTGGACAATTCTTCTCCTTCAGCATAGCTCTAGCAAACTCAACCAAAGTCCTGTTCTTCTTTCTGCTACACCATTTTGTTGTGGTGTATACCTGTAGGTTATTTCTCTCTTAATACCTGCATTCCAAAGATAATCGTTGAATTCTTGGGAGAAGTATTCTCCCCCTCCATCAGACCTTAGTCTCTTAAGCTTTTGACTTGTGACTCTCTCTGCATATGCATGAAAATGCTTGAAAGCTCCAAACACTTCTGATCTTTCCTTCAAAACATATAATGTTATCCATCTTGTAGCATCATCAATGAAAAGAACATAATACCTTGAGCCACTGATAGATCCTTCTTTTGTTGGTCCCCATACATCTGTATGAATGAGCTCTAGTAATCCATCATGTTTGAATCCTTTCTTCTAAAACGGTAACCTGTGTGCTTCCCATTTGGCATGCTTCACCTTTAAACCATATGTTGACTTTGCACATTTGGTAATCCTAGTACAGACTGATTAGCAGCTATAGCTTTAATTCCTCTTTCATTGAAATGACCTAATCTCTTATGCCAGAGATCAAGTTCTGTAATCACTCCTTCACCATGTGTGAGCAAAGCTTGACCAATGTTCCCTTGTACTCTTAAAGTAAAGAGTCTACCTTCTTTCTTACGAGAGACAATCTGATTATATCCATTCTCTGGATCTTCAACAAATACTCCTTCATTTGTAAACCTGACTTGAAAACCTTTTTCAACTATCTGTCCCACACTAATCAAGTTTTTAGGTATTGTAGGAACATACAAAACATTGGTTAGCAAATCTGCTCCACTCTTGCATTTCACTTTTCCAATTGAATGTACACTATGTATGGTATTATCACCTGTTTGAACACTATGACTAGAAATGCCTTTTTCCAATTCTGACATCAATTCTATGTTTCAGAACATCCAGAGTCAATTTAAAATACCTTTAGATCTTCTTTATCTGATGTGCTAATTGAGTTCATCATTAATGATGTATGACTTTCATTTTGTGTGTCATTTACATAATTGTAGTAGGTGGTGTTGTAGGATTGATTCTATCCCCAACTTCTTCCTCCACCTCTACCATAGCCTCCTCTTTGACTTTGTCTACCTCTTTGAAAATTACTTTGATATCTTCCACCTCAGCCTCTGCTATTGTTGTTTTGATTCCGGTTTGATCCTTGTTGATTGTGCCAACAATCATGAGCCAAATGATTACTCAATCCACAGATCCAGCAAGCCTTCTTGTTGTTATTTTGATTACCTCTTCCTCTTCCAAAACCTCTTGGTCTTCCTCTGCCAGTGCCTTTACCTCTTGCATAATAAACTTGAGAAGTTGACTCTTCTTCATCCTTTGATTTACCTTTATCTCCTTTCTTCTTGTTCTTCATGTACATTGTAGAACTTTGTCCTTTATCTCCATCTCCCTTCAAGTCTTGCTCAAATGTGAGCATCAAACCAAGCAACTAGTTCAAATCTGGAACATAATGATTTAATGAAAGTTCTGTAGATAAGAGAAAAGGTTTCCACCTTTCATCTCCTCTCAAACCTGTAAGTAATTGAGCAATCAACTTGTGATCCTCAATATCTTCATCTATGGATCCAAGACTATCTGCTAGATCCTTCATCTTAGTGACATAATCACTAATACTTTGACTTGGCTTCTTCTTGAATGTTGTAAACTCTGACCATAGACTTGCTTTTCGTGCTTTAGTGCTTTGGAAATGATACTCCAATGCATTCCATATATCTTCATATGATTCCAATCCTCTGATGTGTGGTAGCAAATGATCAAATATTGTATTGTAGATGTAGGCTTTTGCAGTTGCATCCTTCTTCTGCCAATGCTTTAAAGCATCAAGTTCTTCTTTCTTTGGTCGGCTTTCATCTTCAAATACTGGCTTCTCTTCTTCACCTCTAACATATATCATGAGATCCTTAGTCATAAGTAAGGCTTCCATTGTCATTACCCATGCGAGGTTATTATCTCTGTGCAGTTTGTCAATGGAGATATGATCTGCCATACTCCTTTCCTTCTACTGCAATCTGTGAGCTTAAAGATAAAGGATAATACCTTTTGGAGCTCTTTGTGTATGAGTATACCTTTGAAGTAATCTTTTGATGCCTTGTTTCTTCAAATGCTTCACCTTTCAAACTTTAATGGAAAACTTTCCAAACTTCTCGTACCTTTGCCGCCTTCTGCTCTTTAGGACCTTTCTGCTCTGATACCACTTGTTGATGTGTAAAACAACACAATAAACAAATTAATGTGACACTAGAACACCTCTATGATCACCATTAACTCATTGCCACTCAAAACTTTGAGAAATGATAGCTAAAACCAAGAACTTTACTTCTTCAGATTTTTCCAATCATTGAAATGACATACCTTCAGTATTTTGATAATTTCTCTTAGTTCAATTATTATTTCTCCAATATCTTTTAGTGCATGAAAGTAGAAGGGTAGAGCTTTCCAACAAGCTATCATATGCAACAAACCGATCTCTAGAACTCAAGTTATAGCCTTCACAAGATCACCCTGTATGACTTTCCAAAACTAGAAATTTTGCCTCCTTTAGTAATTCTGAGTGTCTAAAAATGAAAATTTGATGCGTAGCATCGACTTGCAACCAAAAGTCGGTGCCTGGCATCGACTTTCACATTTTTTAGCCACTTTTTCAGCGCTAGAATTACCCCCTTGAACACACACATGAACTAGATCACTTTTATGTGGGAAGTCGATGCCAAGCATCGACTTTATGCTGAAACTCGATGCCAGGCATCGCGTTGCTCCACAAACATCATCTTTTCAAGAAGATTTAGCAGGAGTTAGAACTCAAAAAATAAAACATAGAATTATCAGCACAAACTCGATGCCAGGCATCGACTTGCTTGGAAAACTTCAACTTCTGAAATCATTTCACACAAGATAAACTCTGGGGATGGAAGAACAAGACTTATACACTGAAATTAAGAAATTATTTCCATAACTATGAAAACTCATAAATGCACAGGTACTTTCTCATGCAGAGAAGCCCGACTATTCTTTGTCATACAAAATAAGTTCTAACTCACTCTCTCATTGTCTTCCCCTTCGCCTCAAATGATACAAACTAACTTATTGTTGGGGATTCGGGGACAAGAAGGAGTTTGAGGGTTTGTAGGAGAAAAAAGAGATGATGAAAATGGAATAATAGTGAGAACTTCTGCAAAGGAATACTCTTAGAAACCTTGAATATTAATTATCCTTCAACAATTACAATGACTGCGCACAGTCTAATCAATGACTCAATACCACTTCAGAGAGTATCAATTACTGAAGACCAATTATCTCAAGTCTTCTAGCGGCGGCCTCTCGTGCACCAATCCTTCACTTGCTTCCCGCTTCCCTTGTGCACACCTTGCACTAAGCTTCCACCAAGCTAAGGAATTGATATCACTGCGCACGCACGCAATAGCCCTTGGAACTCTTGGAATCCAGCCCATCTTCTCTCTTCTCTGCACACTTTCCTCCTGGCACCTCTTGCACTCTTGAATGTCGTCGCACACAGGAGGCTCTTCTTGCTTCCTCTCTTGCTCCTCTGAAGCTCTCTCTCTTGCTCTCAACTCCCGATGTGCAAGAATAGCCTTTGTCCTTCCTTTTGTTTGAGAGTCCGCCGGTTCGCGCACTCTAACTGCAATACAATCTTGGTGTCCTTTCAATGTCCCAAGATTGTCTTTTTGAACTGGTCCTCAACGATTCGCTACTTTGTCTTGTAGTGACTTTAGAACAAGAGTGACTTTTTTAATAAAATTTTGATTGGGGGCCTATTTCCACCTTTTCGTACGCGGCCTTCCACCTTCACCTTTCCTTTTAATTCTTTTACTTTTGCACCTTAAGATTTCGATTCAACCTTTGAACCTTAAGAGGAAAAATACTTTGTACCTTTAGTTTCAACCGGTTAGGGCTCTACAGATGCCCACCACCTAAAGATCTCTCCGTCCCGGAGAGACAACAGCGATACCAACTGAGAAATTACAAAGACACAGAGATGAAAATAACGGAGGCAAGAAAAAATTTAAAGGGTGTGTATCTTATTGAGAAGAAAAAAGATAATGCACCCGACAAGAATGATGAGAGATCAAAAGTATGAGGTAATTATTGTAAAATGGATACTGGAAACTAAGAGTAATTATTCTGACTGTGGATGAGCAATTTATTTAGACTGAGGGCAATTTATTGTGGAGGTTGATTGAGGTTGTCAGCCGAGGTTGATGGAGAAGGGGGCAAAGGAGCAGAAGCTTGTTCGATCGTAAGCTGTAGCGAAGTAAGGCATTGTCTAAGGTGATCCCTTTCCCTGCGGATACGTCGGCATGCAGCATTAGCACAAAGCCCTAAGTTGGAGCGATTCTGAAGATCTTCTAAGGCTTTTATCGCAGAGTCGGCCATATCGCGATAATGATCTCGCTCTTCTTTGAGCAATCGTGCCGATTCGTTGAGGGAGTGCCATTGAGAGGTTGCCATGCGATTGATGTTTTCTATTGTTGAGATATACTGTTGATGAACCGAAGCTGCTGCGGAAACCGAATCCAAGGAAATCTGAGAGGCTTGAGCATTGCCGATAGCGACTACACTCGCGTCCTGGAGTAATTGCAAAAATGAAGGTGTTGATGGTAGGTCAAAAGGCGGAGTGGGATTGGCCGTAGGAGTAGGAGGGGGAGGGGGAGGGGGAATATACGGCGGAGGAGTTTGAAGGGATGGATTGGCCGATGGAGTGGGAAGTGAAAGATTGGGGGAAGGGAGATGTTGACTGACAAGAAGGTTACTGATAGAGGGGGATGTGAATTCCGGGTGAATTGGTGGCATACAGGTGGGGTTTTGAGGGTTGAGATGGGTGTGAATAAGTGGGGTGAAATCGGAAGAGAGGGGAGGTCTCGGGATAATAGGAGGGGTAGGCATGGATGGAGAATTTGTAGGTACAGGAGGGAAAGGGGAAGAAGATTGGGTAGTGAAGGAGGGGACGTGAGGGGGGGGAGTCATGAATGGAGAAATGGTGGCTGTAGGCGGGATAGGTGAAGAAGATTGGGGAGGGAAGGAGGGCACATCAGGGGGATTAGTTAAGAACGTAGAAGTGGTAGAGGCAGGAGGGATAGGTGAAGAGGAATGGGGAGGGATGGAGGTTACATCAGGGGGGTTAGGTATGAATGGAGAGGTGGTAGACGTAGGAGGGATGGGTGAAGAAGATTGGGGAGGGCAGGAAGTTACATCAGGTGGCGCGGAGGTGGGTGTCGAGGCGGAAGCTGAGTCAATAGAGATTAGAGGGGGGGAGGGAGATGGAGCAATGGAAGGTCCAGGTTGGGAAGGGAGATAAGCAGCATTGTGTGCAGAATGTGTGGGAATCTGATATAGCCAAGCTAAGAAGGGTGCAGAATATATGGAAAATGAGAGCCTCTAGAGATAGCCTGGCGTAGGCGACGGGAGCGCAACATCAAGGAACTATAAATGAGGTGTGCGTAAGGGTAGGGGCGGCTATGGAGAAAGCAAAAGAGCGGATCAGCGATACGAATATCAGACCACGGGAGGGAAGAGGTTTGGCTGCGTAGTAAGAAGAAAAAGATGAATGCATTGAGAAGGGTGGTCATGCGGAGCGAAAACCTAGCATTACTTTGAAAATGTGTGTTACAAAAGGCGATAGTGGCTGAGGCGGACAGTCCCGAGTATAGGAAAGGGGGAGCACGAAAATCTATTAGGGGAGACCCAATACTTGCGGCAATGTCTGGGATGAAGAGAGTGCCGGTTCTAAAATGAGGGAAGAGGCGGATGGCTTCATAAACCTGGGTAAAATTGGCGGGGTTGAAGAAAACATTAGCCAAGCCCCACAAGCCCGCCTGTTGAAGATCCTCAATAGAAAACATTTGACGAAGGGCAATGGTAGGTATGGAGAGGTACAGTCGGATTTGCAGGTTTATGTCAGGTGGGAGAAACACGCGCATATAATCACCGGTTGGTGAAGATGGGTGGGATGAATGAGACCTAGATGGGGAAGGAGAAGGAGGGTGCGGGAGGGGAGGTGGGGAATAAAGGTAGCTGGAATCTGAGTCTATGGAATAAAGGGGAAGATCCAGGGTCATAGGAGCTGTTGGAGTCGCTTGAACAGATGGGTCTGCCGATGAAGGAGGAGGTGGATTGGGATGGGCAGAAGCAATTGTGGAGGTAGGAGCAGAACTATCACCCGGAGCGGGGTCCGCCATGGATGAAACTGGGGAAAAGAAATGGAGCAGAAGAAAGCCTCTTCAGGGGGAGAGGAATCGATGGGGGGTCGGGAGGGGGGCGCTGGGGTGTGAGAGGGGGGGGTGTGGTGTGTTGTGTGAGGGGGGGTGCCGAGCGGGGTCGGGAGGGGGGGGAGGGCGCTGATGTGAGAGGGGGGGGGGTGTGGTATGTTGTGTGAGGGGGGTGCCGAGCGGGGTCGGGAGGGGGGATGGTGCGGTTGTGAGAGGGGGGGGGTGGTGTGTTGTGGTGAGGGGGGGGTGCCGAGCGGGGTCGGGAGGGGGGGGAGGGCGCTGATGAGAGGGGGGGGGGTGGTGTGTTATGGTGAGGGGGGGGGTGCCGAGCGGGGTCGGGAGGGGGGGAAGGGCGCTGATGAGAGGGGGGGTGTTGTGTGATTTGTTGAGGGGGGGTGCCGAGCGGGTACGGGAGGGGGGGAAGGGCGCTGATGAGAGGGGGGGGTGTTGTGGGATGTGGTGAGGGGGGGTGTGCCGAGCGGGGTCGGGAGGGGGGGAGGGTTGTTGTGAGAGGGGGGGGGGGGTGAGTTATGGTGAGGGGGGGGGTGCCGAGCGGGGTCGGGAGGGGGGGGAGGGCGCTGATGAGAGGGGGGGTGTTGTGTGATTTGTTGAGGGGGGGTGCCGAGCGGGGTCGGGAGGGGGGGGAGGGCTGTTGTGAGAGGGGGGGGTGGTGTGTTGTGGTGAGGGGGGGGGTGCCGAGCGGGGTCGAGAGGGGGGGGAGGGCGCTGATGAGAGGGGGGGGTGTTGTGTGATGTGGTGAGGGGGGGGGTGTGCCGAGCGGGGTCGGGAGGGGGGGGAGGGCTGTTGTGAGAGGGGGGGGGGTGGTGTGTTATGGTGAGGGGGGGGTGCCGAGCGGGGTCGGGAGGGGGGGGAGGGCGCTGATGAGAGGGGGGGGTGTTGTGTGATTTGTTGAGGGGGGGTGCCGAGCGGGGTCGGGAGGGGGGGGGCTGTTGTGAGAGGGGGGGGGTGGTGTGTTGTGGTGAGGGGGGGTGCCGAGCGGGGTCGGGAGGGGGGGGAGGGCGCTGATGAGAGGGGGATGTTGTGTGATGTGGTGAGGGGGGGTGTGCCGAGCGGGGTCGGGAGGGGGGGGAGGGCTGTTGTGAGAGGGGGGGGGTGTTGTGGTGAGGGGGGGGGGGTGCCGAGCGGGGTCGGGAGGGGGGGGAGGGCACTGATGAGAGGGGGGGGTGTTGTGTGATTTGTTGAGGGGGGGGTGTGCCGAGCGGGGTCGGGAGGGGGGGGAGGGCGCTGATGAGAGGGGGGGGTGTTGTGTGATGTGGTGAGGGGGGGTGTGCCGAGCGGGGTCGGGAGGGGGGGGAGGGTTGTTGTGAGAGGGGGGGGTTGGTGTGTTGTGGTGAGGGGGGGGGGGGGTGCCGAGCGGGGTCGGGAGGGGGGGGAGGGCTGTTGTGAGAGGGGGGGGGGTGAGTTGTGGTGAGGGGGGGGGTGCCGAGCGGGGTCAGGAGGGGGGGGAGGGCGCTGATGAGAGGGGGGGTGTTGTGTGATTTGTTGAGGGGGGGTGCCGAGCGGGGTCGGGAGGGGGGGAGGGCTGTTGTGAGAGGGGGGGGGTGGTGTGTTGTGGTGAGGGGGGGGGGTGCCGAGCGGGGTCGGGAGGGGGGGGAGGGCGCTGATGAGAGGGGGGGGTGTTGTGTGATGTGGTGAGGGGGGGGTGTGCCGAGCGGGGTCGGGAGGGGGGGGAGGGCTGTTGTGAGAGGGGGGGGTGGTGTGTTGTGGTGAGGGGGGGGGTGCCGAGCGGGGTCGGGAGGGGGGGAGGGCGCTGATGAGAGGGGGGGGGGTGTTGTGTGATTTGTTGAGGGGGGGTGCCGAGCGGGGTCGGGAGGGGGGGGCTGTTGTGAGAGGGGGGGGGGTGGTGTGTTGTGGTGAGGGGGGGTCCCGAGCGGGGTCGGGAGGGGGGGGAGGGCGCTGATGAGAGGGGGGGTGTTGTGTGATGTGGTGAGGGGGGGTGTGCCGAGCGGGGTCGGGAGGGGGGGGAGGGCTGTTGTGAGAGGGGGGGGGGTGTGTTGTGGTGGGGGGGGGGGTGCCGAGCGGGGTCGGGAGGGGGGGGAGGGCGCTGATGAGAGGGGGGGGGTGTTGTGTGATTTGGTGAGGGGGGGTGTGCCGAGCGGGGTCGGGAGGGGGGGGAGGGCGCTGATGAGAGGGGGGGGTGTTGTGTGATGTGGTGAGGGGGGGTGTGCCGAGCGGGGTCGGGAGGGGGGGGAGGGCTGTTGTGAGAGGGGGGGGGTGGTGTGTTGTGGTGAGGGGGGGGTGCCGAGCGGGGTTGGGAGGGGGGGGAGGGCGCTGATGAGAGGGGGGGGTGTTGTGTGATGTGGTGAGGGGGGGTGTGCCGAGCGGGGTCGGGAGGGGGGGGAGGGCTGTTGTGAGAGGGGGGGGTGGTGTGTTGTGGTGAGGGGGGGTGCCGAGCGGGGTCGGGAGGGGGGGAGGCGCTGATGAGAAGGGGGGGTGTTGTGTGATTTGTTGAGGGGGGGGTGTGCCGAGCGGGATCGGGAGGGGGGGGGAGGGCTGATGAGAGGGGGGGTGTGCCGAGCGGGGTCGGGAGGGGGGGGAGGGCGCTGATGAGAGGGGGGGGTGTTGTGTGATGTGGTGAGGGGGGGTGTGCCGAGCGGGGTCGGGAGGGGGGGAGGGCTGTTGTGAGAGGGGGGGGTGTTGTGGGATGTGGTGAGGGGGTTGGTGCCGAGCGGGGTCGGGAGGGGGGGAGGGCTGTTGTGAGAGGGGGGGGGGTGTGTTGTGGTGAGGGAGGGTGTGCCGAGCGGGGTCGGGAGGGGGGGGGAGGCGCTGATGAGAGGGGGGTGCTGGGTTGTTTGAGGGGGGGGTGTGCGGTGGTGAGGGGGGTCGAGTGGTGGCGGGAGGGGGGCGCTGGGTGTTTGAGGGGGGGGTGGGTGGTGGAGGGTCGGAGAGGGGGGTTGAAGAGGGGATTCGGGGATTGGGGTGTCGAAGGGTGATGAAGAGGGGGGGGAGGTGGAACGTAGAGGGTGGGAGAGGGGGGGGATCGTTGGGTGCCGCCGGGGGGGTGGGTTGTGGAGGGTCGGAGAGAGGGGTTGAAGAGGGGTGTGATGAGGGGGGGGTGTCGAAGGGTGATGAAGAGGGGGGAAGGTGGAACGTAGAGGGTGGGAGAGTGGGGATTGTTGAGGGGGATTGAGGGTGAGGGGGTGTGAGATGCTCTTCTTCTTTCCTCCCTAGCACAACTTGGCGTGTGCACTGAAAATAAGAACGGAATTCCTGCGGATGTTGAATCAAGAATGAAAAAAGAGGCCATATTATATAGCTAGTTCGAATGAGGGAGCACCTCTCAAGAAGGAGCGTCTAGCATAAAAAGGTGATCAAAAAGAGAGGAGATGACAATGTTAATCTCATCCATCCGAGAGACAAACAAAGGAAAGGGCAAAACTGAAAGTTACTTAGCAAAACTATGAGCCATTCAAGTGATGAATTTCTTTTTATGAAGTGATGAATTTCTTGATTTTTTGATGGAGAAGAAAACTTGCGCCAAATTTTATTATTTTTTTTTTTTCATTGATAAAGAAAAGAAAAAAAATCGTGCGCCCAAATTTTTATGATATTCATAAAAACTGCGCCCAACCTTCATTGAGCTGATTATTACTACTTATTAAAACAATCCAAAACCAACAAGATAAAGGAAAATGCAATGGTTATGATACTTGATAATAAGCCTTGAGTCTGGAAATGTTTACTAAAGGTAGTGTGTTGCCATCGAGTGTTTCCAATTGCACTGCACCCCACTGCAGCCTCTTCGTAATGCGAAAAGGGCCTTCCCAGTGAGGGATCCATTTCCCTTTGTTTTGATTAGAAATTTGTGGTCTGTGTAGCAGGGCTAAATCTCCAGGCTTCAAATTGTTTTTCCATAGATTTTTGTCATGAGTCTCCTTCCTGTGTAATTGCTGCTTCTCTAACTGTTTGGATGCTAATATTCTCGATTCTTCTAGTTTATGCAAAGCCGTCAGTCTTGCTGAAACTTCCATCCCATTTTTCTCTAGTCTTTCCGTTCTTATAGAGCCTCTGATAAATTCAAATGGTTCAACAGGAACCAAGCCATAAACTAATTGAAAGTGGGAATACCCAGTCTCTTTATAGGCTAGTCTGTATGCCCATAATGTACCCAGATAGGCCTGTCCCCAAGAGGTCGGCTGCAACATGCATTCTTTTCGTAACATTGAAATTAATACTTTGTTCGTTGACTCGGCTTGTCCATTAGCTCGTGGGTAGTATGCACAAGAAGTCCTGTGTAAAATGTGATACCTATTGGAAATTTCCTGCAATATTTTGTTAACAAAATGAGTACCCTGATCGGTACAGATTTCCAGCGGGCATCCAAATCTGCAAATGATGTTACAATACAAAAAGTCAGCCACTGTTTGTGCAGAGCAATCCGTTGATGCAATAGCTTCAGCCCATTTTGTTGCGTAGTCCGTGGCTATCAGTAAGTACTTTTCCCTTTTTGGAAGTGCCGGAGGGTATATAGGCCCAACAAAGTCTAATCCCCACTTCTCAAAGGGCTGCCAAGAAGTGGAAACTACCAAAGTGTGATGTCTTTGCTTGGTGGGTTTAGGTCCACACCTCTGGCACACATCACATGTTTTTCTCCAATTATCTGCATCCCTAAAGAGTGTAGGCCACCATAGACCAGCATCTAGTATTCTCTGGCTCATGATATGCCCTGGAAGGTGCCCACCACCTGTTCCTTCATGTGCAAATTGCAGTATTTCCCTCACTTCATCTTCCTCTAAGCATTTCCTCATCCTGTCATCCTTGCCCTGTCTGTAGAGTTTACCCTGAATGAAAGTATATGGTCTACTCTTGATAAGCAGCCTCTTTCTTAGTACAGCATTAGCACTTTCTGGATACAATCTAGTATTAATGAACTGCTTGATATCATCATACCATCCTTTAGGTTGTATAGCAAACAAGTGTGCGTCCGGGAAATCATCATTGATACCACTGGTTTGATCCTTCCTATTTATTCTGGACAAGTGATCCGCCATCACATTTTCTCTTCCTGGCTTATGGATTACCGAGAAGTCGAACTCTTGGAATAACAGTAACCACCTCCATATTCTACCCGTAGCATGTGGTTTGTTGAGTAAGTACTTGAGTGGTTGGTGATCTGATATAATAATAAATTTTACCCCCAATAAGTAATGGCGGAATTTTTGAACTGCAAAGACCATTGCTAGTGCTTCCCTTTCGGTAGTACTGTAATTTCTTTCAGCCTTGGTCAAGATTCTACTGGCATATTGAATTGGCCTGTCCATTTTAAATTCTTCACTGGGTTGAGTCAGAACGGCTCCCACTGCATATGCACTGGCATCGACATGTAGATGAAAGATTTTTGACCACTCCGGGGCGACCAAGATAGGAGCACACACTAGCCGTGACCTTAATGTCTGATATGCTTTTTCCTCCTCTTCTTCCCATTTGAAAGTTACTTCTTTACCTGTGAGTCTAGTCAGAGGTCTAGCTATCTCTGCATACATTTTTATAAACCTTCTATGATAACCGGTATGCCCCAAAAAACTTTGGATCTCTTTAGGAGTTTTGGGTTTAGGTAACTTTAATATAGAGAGGATTTTGTCAGGATCTCGGGCCATACCTTTAGCGGATACCACATGTCCTAAGAGGGTTCCTTCTGTCACCAGGAAATGACATTTGTTTGGATTGAGCTTTAACTTAGTTTCTCTGCATCTTTGGAAAATATTCTGCAGCTGTCTCAGGTGCTGGTCCAAACAATCTAGATGAGTTTCTTTGTGAGATCCTGAAAATGAAGAGAAATCATCCATGAAGATTCTAAGTGATTCCAGCAATAAGGGGCCAAAAATGAGATTGACCGTTCTGTTAAATGTGGCTGGAGCATTTCTTAGCCCAAATGGCATTTTTACATACACATACGTTCCCCACGGTGTGATAAAAGCAGTCTTTTCACGATCCTCTGGGTGTATTGATATTTGATTATAGCCACTGAAGCCATCCATAAAACTATATAGTGCATGCCCCGCCACTTCTTCAATGACCTGTTCTGCAAAAGGCATAGGGAACCCGTCTGGAATGGTCACCTTGTTGAGAGCTCTAAAGTCCACACAAATCCTGATTTTATTAGTATTCTTCTTTGGTACTATAACCATAGGTGAGAGCCACTCTGAGTGTTCCACAGGAATGATGATTCCTGCATCTTCCATCTTTTGGATTTCCACATAGACAGCTTCGGCATACTTGGGATTGAGTCTATAACTCCTTCCTCTGATGGGTCTGGCTCCCTCAACCAGAGGAATTCTGTGCTCTCCATAAGATGCAGGCACTCCTTCTAAGTCTTTATAATGCCAGGCAAAAACATCTGCATACTGGGTTAAGAATGATTTTACCTTTTCCAAAAGCTTTGGGTGGCTCCACAACCAAGTGGCCACTAGAACTGGTTGATTATTGTCTTGGGTGCATAAATGTACTTCTTGAACCGGGTTTCTTGTTACCAGATCATCTTCTTGTGCATCTGCTTCCTTGTCTTCTTCTACTAGCTTTTCGTGCATTGCTTCATAAGCAGGTGTATTTTGAACTTCGATGTTTTCCTCCTTGTCCTGCATCCATCCTGCAGGGATTTCTTGAATTGGGAAAGAACATTCAACCTCAGAATTTTTTACCTTGCTTTTAGCTTGGGAAACTTCGTTATCTGATGTTGACACATCCTCCTCCAATTTGTATTTGAGGGGTATCTTCCTGCCCCTTCGGTGGTCAGTGATGGGCTCTCCCAATCCATCAACCTGGACCTTTCCTTTGTCTTCATCATAGCCTCCAAATGTACCAGGATTATCAAGAAAAATTCCAAAACAAGAAGAAGAGTTGTCGGCATGAAGCCAACTTAAAATATCCTCTTCTTCTTCAAAATCTATTTGGGGTTGATCTTCCGCTTCTGTTTCCATGCAAATGCTCACTGTTTGCATCATACTAGTGTTTCCTTGATTGTCTGGGCCTTCTTCTAAATGAATTTGTGTCAGCTCCTGCCCTTTCTTTTGTACCCACATGGTGTCCTTACCCCAATCATGAATGACACTGGCATGCCTCAGCCAAGGTCTTCCAATTAAGAGAGGAAATCCTCCTTCAACCTGGCGCAATCTTAAGACCACAAAATCCAGGATAAATAGATTACCTTGTACTTCAAGTGGAACTTTTGGGATTACCCCTAAGGGCCTTACTTTGCTCTGATCTGCCAAAGTGACCGTGAAATTTGCAGGTCTTGAAGGGTGGAGTCCAATCCTTTTCATGGTATGTTCAGGCATCAAATTAATGCCAGAACCACCATCTACAATAACACCTTGAAATTCATGGCCCTTGATTGATATTGTAAGCCGAGGGCTTTTATAATCTGTAAGGGGTGCTTCCCCCCTAATTATCCCTTGATGTAAGATAGCAGTCTTAGCCACTAAGCTTGTCGTAGAAGCTTCATCAATTATCTGCAATAATTCTGACCTGAATTTCCCATCCATCTTTATTAAATCAAGAATACTAACCTCCTTCTTAATAGACTTGAGTAGTTTTGAAGCCTCTGATTCTTTAAGGAAGTGAGCTTCATTTGCTTTGCTAAACTCTTCTTGAGCCCTCTTGAAGGCATGCCCAATGGCATCTCCGGTGCCTGTGAGACATTCCTTGTGGTTTGTGTCTGCACCTGTGGTATCTTTGTCTTCCATTGCAACTCTGTCTTTGTTCAACTCCTTAATTATCAATTCTTGATTTTCTACCACTTTTGCCGTTCCCTTGCTTCTTGTCTGTACTGCAAAAGATTCGAGTTCTTCTAATTGTACCACTCTAGTGGATGGTGAGGGTTCATTTACCTGAGGCAATATCTCCTCCTTGAATACAGAGATCATTTGGAGATGGGGTCCGGAAGTAGAGGTTTGATTCTTAGGACAACAGTTTGTATAATGATCTCTGGCCTCTGGACAATTTCTGCAAGGGGGTGCATTTTCCGGCAGGGTGCATCTAGATTGGTAGTGCCCACATTCTCCACATCTGAAGCAAATAATTGGCCTTCTAGGCCCATTTGCAAGGTTAGTTCTTGGTC
>MU260209.1:195000-200000 GCA_020310875.1 Ceratopteris richardii | reverse complement strand
CAAGGTTCCAAGATTCCAAGCCAATGTGTGAAGGCTTGATATGCACCAACAGCTCCCCCTCAAGCCAAACACTTTGGCTTAAGTCTTCTTCTTCATTCTTCAATTACTTCCTGCAATCCAATCATAGATTTGAATCTTCCTAGCTTGTTTCCATCCAATGCCTTGGTAAGTAAATCTGCACATTGCATATTAGTAGAAACATATGTCAATTGAATCTCTTTACTTAACAATTTCTCTCTCACATAGTGGTAATGAACCTCTATGTGCTTGGTTCTGGCATGATAAATTGGATTTGCTGCAAGGTGAAGAGAGCTAGTGTTATCTCCAAATATGATAGGTGGTCTTGTGAGTAGTCCTAACTCTGTATATAGAAGCTTCAACCAGATAGCTTCTTGAGTAGCATTTGCAAGTCCTCTATACTCTGCTTCAGTGGATGATAATGCCACTGTAGGTTGCTTTTTAGCTGACCAAGAGATAGGCTTATCTCCTGCAAAACAAATGTACCCTGAGGTGCTTCTCCTATCATCCTTGCATCCTGCCCAATCTGCATCTGAGTAAACCTTAATGTCAATATCTGATGTATAAGGAAAATACAAACCATGACTTTGAGTTCCCTTGAGGTACTTCAAGATCTTCTTTGCTGCCTCTAGGTGAGGTATTCTAGGTTTGTGCATGAATTGACTAAGCACACTTACTCCATATGCTATGTCAATTCTTGTCAAGGTAGCATAGTTCAAGCTACCCACCATACTTTGGTATCCTGTAATGTCTTTGATTTCTTCTCCTTCATGAGCACTTAGCTTTTGGTTAACCTCCATTGGAGTAGTAGATACCTTAGCATCCTGCAAGCCAAACTTCTTGACCATATCCTGTACATACTTCTTTTGAGTAATGTATATACCTGAGTTTGTGTAGATCAATTCAAGACCTAGAAAATATTTTAGTAATCCAAGATCACTAATCTTGAATTCTTTCATCATCTGTCCTTTGATGTGTCTAATCCCATTGACATCATTACCTGTAATGATGATGTCATCAACATAAACACATAAGTATATTACTTCTGTACTACTTCTCTTTATGAATAGAGAAGTGTCTGCTTTGCTCATCACAAATCCTTGGTCTTGGAGGTAGGTGGTCAATCTGTAATTCCATGCTCTAGGTGCCTGCTTCAAACCATACAGAGCTTTCTTCAATTTACAAACATAATGTACCTTTCTTGGATCTTCATAGCCAGATGGTTGTGACATATAGACTTCTTCAGATATCCATCCATTTAGGAATGCATTCTTCACATCCAATTGGTACATGTTCCAATTCTTGGATGCAGCTACACTCACCAATACTCTGATAGTTGGCATCTTGGCCACAGGGGAAAATGTCTCCTCATAATCAATGCCTTGGGTTTGTGCAAAACCCTTGGCTACCAACCTAGCTTTGTACCTGTTAATAGTTCCATCTGAATTCTTCTTCAATTTGTAGATCCATCTGGATCCTATTACCTTCATAGTATCCTTCTTGGGTACCAAGTCCCAAGTATCACTCTCTTGGAGGGCTTCTATCTCCTCATCCATGGCTTCTCTCCATTCTGGCTTTGTAATTGCTTCTTCATAGGTACCTGGTTCTTCATTCAACAAGTCTTTTGCAAGATATACAGAATGTTTAGTTACAAGTGATGTGTCATACCCAAATCTGATAGGTTTCTTCTTCTCTCTCTGAGATCTTCTCATAGCCTGAGTAGAAGTTTCTGCCTTGTCCTCCAATTGCTTCATCTTCATCTTTCCTTTGGATTTCCAAGCCTTGAACTCTTCAAGATTGATGGTATCATCATCTGAGCTTGAGTCCTCTTGCTGAGTTGGCTCTTCCTTGGTAAGCTTTGGAAAATCTTCCTCCATGTCATAGGGTAGACTCACTTTCCTGCATTCATTCTCATACCATGAGTCATTCTCATCAAATATGACATCTCTGCTTACCTTGAACCCTTTGTTTGTGGGGTTATAGAATCTGTATCCCTTTTGGTTCAAATCATAACCAATGAAGATACATTTCTCTGCCTTTGGGTCTAGCTTTCCTCTTACCTGTGAAGGAATATGCACATATGCTACACATCCAAAGATTTTGCAGTGATCTAGAGAGGGTCTCTTACCATGCCATGCTTCATATGGTGTCATGCCATCAAGTGATTTGGATGGCAACCTATTGATGAGATAGGTGGCAGTGGACACACTCTCTGCCCATAGGTAATTTGGCAACTTTTTCTCATTGAGCATAGACCTGGCTGTTTCCACTATAAGTCTATTCCTTCTTTCTGCTACCCCATTTTGTTCAGGTGAGTATCTGGTAGTGATCTCCCTCTTGATGCCTCTTTCCTGCAAGAAATCTTCAAACTCATTGGAGAAGTATTCTCCTCCACCATCTGACCTTAGCCTCTTCAAGCTTCTACCTGTTTGATTCTCAACAAGTGCAAGATACCTCTTGAAACAATTAAACACTTCATCTTTATGCTTCATAAAATATAAAATGGTCCATCTGCTATAGTCATCAATGAAGGACACATAATACCTTGAACCAGAAATGGAAGGGTCCTTGCTAGGTCCCCAAACATCTGTGTGAACCAAGTCTAGGTAGTCTTCATGCATGAAACCTTTCCTTGAGTAGGGTAATCTGTGAGACTTACCAAATTGACATGATCCACATTTGTAAATCATATGTTGCTTGGATACATTAGGTATCCCAAGCACACACTGATCCCTGCACATTTGCTTGATAGTCCTTTCACCTATGTGCCCTAGTCTTTTATGCCATATCTCTAACTCTGAGAGTGTCTGATCCTTATAATTATACAAAGCAATATTTTTTGTATCTTCTAGCTCAAATGTAAATAATCTACCTGATTTCTCCCCTTTGGCTATCTTCCTGAATCCTTGTTTTGGGTCCTCCACATATGCTCCATGTTGTGTGAATCTGACCTGCAAACCTTTCTCCACAATCTGACCAACACTCATCAGATTCTTAGTTATTGTTGGTACATAGAGTACCCTGCTTAATAGGTTCTGATTACCATCACATGTCTTCACATTTCCAATTTTAACCACAGAGTGTTTAGTGTCATCACCTGTTTGTACCTGATGTTTGCCCTTGGGCTCTTCCAAATCAGAAAGTAATGCCACATTGCCAGCTACATGGTTAGAACATCCTGAGTCAATGTAAAATAAATGATCATCATTTGTACCTATCTTGGAGGTCATATTCATGATCAATAAGGAGTCATCTTGCTCCTCTGTATAGTTGTTGTAGTCTCTTCTATTTCTGAAACCACCTTGGTAGCTTCCATTGTGGTTGTTGTTGTAATTGTTGTTGTATTGGTTGTTGTACCCATTGTAGCTTTGATTATGGTTGAATCTGCCTCTTCCTTGAGAGTATCCACCTCTTGAGTAGCCTCTTCCTCTCTGATTTTTGTAGTTCTTGTAGCATTCATCTGTGGTATGATTGGACAACCCACAGATGTTGCAAGGTGATGAGTTGTAGGGTCTCCCCCTACCTGACTTACCTCCTCTGCCTCTTCCTCTAGATGACCTACCTCTCCCTGCATAATTGGCTTGAGAGGTAGAGCCTTCTTCATCCTGTTTCTTCTTGCCTTTATCTTTAACTTTCTTATCAGTAAAGAGAGCAGAGGGGTTATTACCTTTTGATTGATCTCCAGCCTTGGTGAACTTTGCTTCATGTGTAAATAGTTGGCCCATGAGTGTTGTGAGATCAGGGGTATGCATGTCCATGTAGAGATCCATTGCAGTGGTGAAACTTTCCCACTTATCATCTGCCTTGAGTCCATTTGTCACTTGCCTGACTATTTGCTCCTCTTCAATTTCCTCTCCAATGCTTGCTAGTTGGTCTGCCACATCTTTGATCTTTGTCACATACTCTGAGACTGATTGCTTGGGCTGCTTCCTAAGTGTTGTGAACTCTATCCATAATTGATTCTTCCTAGCCCTTGTGTTGGAAGAAAAATAGTTTGACAAGGTTTCCCAAGTCTCTTGGGAAGTCTTACAGTTTCTTACATGAGGTAAAAGAAAGTCAGATATAGAGTTTAGGAGATAAGACCTTGCCAAAGCATCCTTTGCACACCATTGGTTAAGTCTTTCATGCTCATCCTTTGTAGGTAGTCCTCTAGTCTTGAATGAGGGCAACTCCTCATCTCCTGATATGTACCCAAATAGACTTCTCCCTTGTAGATAGGTCTTCATTCTCAATGACCAAGCTTGATAGTTGTTTCTGTCCAATTTGTCAATGAATGAAGGGAAACCATCACCCATGATTACCTTCTTTTGCTCTGATACCACTGTTGAGAGTGATGGATGGATGCACTCAGGAAATCAGTTGGTGCTGCAAAACCTGCTTCACACCTGCCCTCTTTTCTTTCCAGATATGCTTAGTACACAAGTTTAGCTTCCTAATGACATAAAGAAACCATATATGTGCTTTGGAAATGATTTGGGTAATGACCAAATCAAAACAGATAACTTGGTACTTCACAAATTGAGCAAAACCTTCTATTCCTGTAATGATACCTGCTCAGACTTTTACTCAGTGTGTCCAGCACACTTAAAATTGGCACAATTCCTTTTGGGAGTATTAATGTACCTTAGTAAGCTACCAATCACAAGTGGAATCACTTCAATTGACTAACTATGCTCTGAGAAATAAGTTTAGCAAAATTATATCTACCCCCGATTTTTCAGGAACTCTGCAGACAAATACCAGTGAGTACCTCGACTTGATTTTCTCCCAAATGGCTGAATGGAATCCTTTGAAATTTTGTATGCTTGTAGTACACCTTGAGCTGGTTCCAATGAGCTATAGATCTCTTGATTTGGTTCAGTAGATCCAGAGAAATGCTTCTTTGAAGTTGACAGACTTGGAGTAGGTGACTCAGACAAAACAGAGATGATGAATGTATACTTCTATTGATATATGTGTTTGTACAATCTCATTAGCTTGCC
>MU260209.1:115000-180000 GCA_020310875.1 Ceratopteris richardii | reverse complement strand
GAAGACAAAGAATGAAGAAAAGTTCAGATTATGAAGCATGGAAGAAGTTTATATTCAGGAGTTGAAAGATATGTACACAAATGTACACTAGTTCAGATATAGGTCACTTATACTTTTGAATAGTCATAAGCTTGTAAATATTTGCCTATAAATACTATGGAAAATCTCGGGGCAAGTATGAGAGAGTATGAGAATAGTGTATTGAGAAGTTGTAAGAGTCATTAGATCTCCTAGAAGTGAGTTGAATTCTCTCTCATCACTCAGTTGTAATTTTCTGAGGAATAGAAGAAAAGTTGCGCCCGATGTTTCTGTGTTTTCTCCTTGTGTGGTTGATCTTTTGTGAAATGCTTTTGTACAAGTCTAAATCTATAGTTGATCGACTTCTGTACAAAGTTTTAGCTTCCAATTGTGATCAGGCTAAGAGAATTATGTGTAGGAACATTTGCATGTGAAGAAGTATTCACTGGTTCCTAAAACAGGCGCAAAATTCGATCTTAATGTTTTGGTCAGTTCTCCCTCCACAGTTTAAAGTTTTGAGCAAGCAAGCACTCAATCTTTAAATTCGAAGGTAAGCTACTCGTAGGTAAAAGCATTTGCTTAAACGGGTTCTAGATTGAGAGAACCATGTGTTAAAAGTTAGGGGTGTCCATATCGACTTCTCAGAAGTGCAGATTTAGACATAGGTAACTTGTTAAGTAGATTTCTCAAGATCTACTGAGTCTTTTGAAGTAATTTAACTTGGACGAGATGCGCAATCTTTAGGCGACACCTTGTGCAAAGTTTCATAAAAAACTTTACACATTTATTTAGTCAATGAGTGAATTATGTGCAGCAAACTTTTTGAGTAATCTCCTTCTTCACAGTTTGTTCAAGAATTTGATAATTGGTCATTGATCCTTTAAATTGGTGAAGGTTTTGACTTACTCTTGATATAGAGGTGCTCTAATTTCAAGAGTAGGTTGTTCTTTTGGAGATTAACACTCTCCATCAGTGGTATCTGAGCAGGAAGCCTCAGAATTGAAGGAAGGAGGATCCCGACCGCTGCAGGTGCAAAGAATTCAACATCTGAAGGTTCAAAAGGTGAAAGGTTGAGGATAAAGCTTGAGAAGGAGGTTATACGACATCAAGAAAGATAGAAGGAGTATGATTCAAAGTAAAGGTACATCAGCTACTCATAAAGTTTGAAGAATTTAATACACAAGTGAAGAAAAGATGGGAGATTCTCTTCAGATAGAGAAATTGGATAGAGAGAACTATCATGCATGGTCAATGAGGATGGAAGCTCATCTTATGAGCAAAGACTTGATAGCTTACATTACAGGTGAAGAAGAAAAGCCTCAATTAAGAGATCCTAGTGTTCCAACTAGGGAGGAATTGTCAGATTTGAAGAATTGGATGAAGAGAGATGCTCAAGCTAGGAGCCTTATCTATATGGCAGTCAATGACTACTTGCTACCTCACATTAGAGGTCTTGAAAGTGCAAGTGACATTTGGAATGCTTTGGAAGAGCATTTTCAGAACACAACCAAATCAAGGAAGGCTTCATTATGGGCAGAGTTTACTACTTTCAAGAAGAAGGCTTCACAATCAATATCTGATTATGTGACAAAGATGAAGGACATTGCAAATGCATTAGGAGCAGTTGATGAAGACATTGAGGAGGATAAATTGGTAAGGCAAATTCTCACAGGACTAAGAGGAGATGAGAAGTGGAAGCCTTTTATTTTGTCTATAGAACTTTCATTAGATAATTTCACTCCTGATTTGAATCAATTGTTAGGACATATGCTAACTTTTGATAATGATATCAAAGGAGATGTTGACAAGAGTGCAGGTCATGCAATGTACTCTAAAGACAAGAAGAAAGCTAACAAAGGAAAGCAACAAGCAAATGAAGAAGAAGGCACAACTAGTCAAGCCAACTTCCTAAGAGGAAGAGGAGGTGGCAAAGGTAGAGGGAGAGGCGGGAGTAACAAAGATGGAGTCAAAGCTTGCTGGATTTGTGGTAAGACAAATCATTTAGCTAATGATTGTTGGCATAATAATCAGAGTAATGGTGGATATAATCAGAACTATAATTCAAAAGGAAGAGGTGGCAGAAATCAAAGAGGTAATTTCAGAGGTAGAAGTAGTAGGGGTTATGTGGAAGAAATGCAGGTAGAGGATTCCAAAGTCAACAATACAACAATACCTACTACAATTATGCTTCAGATAAGAAGGAAGATTCAACATTGATAATGAATGCAACTTGTGAAAGGCAAAGTGAAGACCAAAGAGTCTTCTACATTGACTCAGGGTGTAGCAATCACCTGAGTGGTAATATAGCATTGATGAATGATTTGGAAAATAAGGTATCTAATCATAGCACAACATCTTAGTACTTAAATATATGAAGGAGTCTCATTCTCTCTGAAAGAACCAATGTGGCTGAACGGAGGATAGTGGGCAACGTAGACCCCTAAGGTCACTCAAAAGCTCTTTAAAACATTCCATATATTAGAAGTGATAGTCCATGCTCCTTCTACTATTCTCTCTCTCAAATTCTCTCTCTCGGCCAGATTCTTCTTCCACCATGAATTCTACAGCCTGCAAGTTAGAGACACATGTACATATGTTCCAGATTACTAGGTGATACACATGGTAAATCGACGAGGTATGTACGGTGTTAGATGGAAAATAGACTATTCCATCCCAAACCCATACAAGACCACACATGCATTCCCCCTCCTGAATTTTAGGCAGATACCGACAACAAACTTGTATAGTCATGAACATGGCTTCACAAGTCCAAGCGACTTCAGGAGACTTCCAACTAAAAATCCCGATTTCCCTGGGCTATCTCCAACATCATAGCCAGACCTCCCAAGCTTAGGAACATCCTTCACTCTTAAAATCTATGCATGAAGAGGCCTACATTGCCGCCAGGAGCCTACTACCTCTCTCTCTCTCTCTATCGCATGCATGCTACAACACCGCCAGAATCAAGGGGGAAAAAATAGATTTTCACTTTTCTTTTGCTCTACGCATGTCAGAGATGCCAATATATATGTCTACGACAACCGATCTGCGCCACGTAGAAGGACTCAAGAGCTCCCTTTCACTCTCGTACAGCCGTTCTACAGGATTCACATCACCGCCAGGAGGAAGGACATCTACTTGCTCTCTCTACCATGCTCTGATTTCGCTCTGCAGCAGCCGCTAACAGTCGCCGGACATCTATTAATCTCTCTCTCTAACTTATGGAGTTGCGCGCATCATCCTATATCCGACATGTCAGCTGTAGCAACAGTAAGGAGTGTCAACAACCATCGGAGAATATTCTCTCACTATTGGTGCTCTACCTCTTTGCCAAGATAGCAGATCGAGTCCGCACTTTCTCTTTCTAGCATGACACCGTTATCAGTTAAACTCTGCTGAAAAATGGCACAGAAGATGCACAGAAAGAGCTTAACTCCATTCTCTCATTCTCTGCTATGGAAACAGAGCTATCGAATAGAGAAAAAGAAAGAGCTTGACTCTACAATAGAACAACGGATAGCGACACCTTTTTTCTGCAACGATCTGCCTCTAAAAAGAAAGACTCAGAAGTTATAAAGCCTAAAATACGTATGCATAAGTCACACTTAAGGCTCTAAAGCTTTGACAATGAATGCAAGTCGCTTTAGGTCCTACAAAACGAGGGAAAAAAGAGGTATTCCTCTCTCTACAGTCTGCGTGCGTTCAACAGTCAAGGGAAGAGAAAAGAAGACTAGAAAATAGAAAGAAAATAATACTTGCAAGAAACATTAGGAACTCTTGAGCAAAGCACACACATATATATAAATACAGAGATTCATGCCTACCATTCTTTCAATTTTGCTTTATCTAACACCCACACTTTAATTTCCTTACTTTCACCACACTTTAAATTGACTTTAATTCCACAACAAACTTGCTCCATTCTTTTAACCATTTTCATATATACCATTCATTTAAAGTTTCTTTTTAACCTACTTGAAGTTCATCTTTTATTATTACCATTCCTTAAATCACTTTAGTTACATATTTAATTCACACCACACTTTAAATGATACTTCACATAAACCACTCATTTATTTATCATTTTAATTTAATTATCCTATATTTTCATAATTAATTATTTATTTAAATTAAGCTTATTTTAGGATTTTAATTAACTAAATACCTTAGTAATACACGCATGAGTAAATTGATTAATTAAATCATAATTTAATTTTTAATACATAAATATTTAATTTATAGATTAGTGTATTTAAATAAGAGCTATTCCAACCCTTTAAATATACTAAAAACCTAGAAAACCTACTTGAAACCCATCAAAAACCCATTGAAACCCTTTGGAAATTAATTGAAAACCTAGATAAACCCTATCATTAACCAGGAACTAACACGCCTAACTTAAATACACATGAATAAACGTAAACCTAGGGTCTTAAACCCATAATTCAATGTTTCATTAACCTAAACACACATTATACGAGCAGTTTAGGGTAAACCATAATATGAACTTTTGTTTTCTTCATCCATTTGATCCTGCAAACACTTAACAAGATATTAGTTTCAAGCAAAACATTGTAATAAAGGGATTATGATTAACCAATAATCATTTTTTAATTTTCTTGGTCATCAACGGGAAGGTTGAAAACTTTTCGACAGCGTCCCCCCAGCCCACACTTCACCTCTCTCTCTCTATCTCTCTCTCTCTCTCTATCTATCTCTATCTCATATATATATATATATATATATATATATATATATATATATATATATATATATATATATATATATAGAGAGAGAGAGAGAGAGAGAGAGAGAGAGAGAGAGAGAGATGTCTTAATGAATAAAGAAGCAAGGTCGTATATATTTTTGCAAAAAGGATTTTCTTCAAATGGAAGGAGAATACAAAAATGAAAAATAGAAGCATTTACTTTAGCAAGTAGTGGAGATCAAAAGAGAATCAAATCCAAAAAAGCTGAGCTGGAAGAGAAGTGACTACTCAAAGTAGTGGAAGAGTTATGGAGAGCTCGCAAACTCATCATGAGAGTTTTTGGTCACTTGGCTATAAACAAGGCAAGGGAGGACACTCAAGAATAGAGGAAGAAGGCATGGAAGTCCCCTTGTGGCTAGTTCATTTGGTTTGAGGCATTTCGCTCTCATCACTCTCATAGACTATGTCCAACTACATACCAATCTGTGGGTAGTCTACTTGTGAGAGTCATATCTTTCAATGTATGTATCCAATTTTAGAGTTTAAACATTCCTTGAAAGCTTATCTCGAGTACTTCCTCTTTCTAGAACAATTTTATCAAATTCTTTATGCTCTATGAGTTATTTACTTTTTAGTGAAGTCCAGTTTTCAGCTTAATTGAGTGGACAGGTAGCCTGTTCTGAGGCTAGAGTTGCCAACCCAAAGCTACTCCAAATTGAGTGTTTGATAGCTCATTGGAAAGCTATAAGTCTCTTGTTTGAGTGACCAAAGTTTTAAGTTTATTGCATTTTTTAATTGGTACCAGTTTTCATTTGAAGGTTCAACTCTTGGAAAATTCTTAATCTTGAGAAAGTCTTCTACACTTTTTGTTGCGAATAGGAGAGGAAATCCCCAACAATTGGTATCACAACATTGGAGTTTGAAGAGGCAAAGCATTAGAATTGAAATGAAGCAAAAGAGAAGCTACGAATCAAAAAGGAGCTTTGTAAAGTCAAGGAAGAGCACCACAACATGTTTGAGGTAAACTTCAATCTTGGAAGTTTTCAATGGCTGATTTAGGACAACAAGTTGAGAAGTTAGACAAAGATAATTTTTAGTCTTGGAGGTATAGAATGACAAATTACCTTAAAGGAAAAGGTTTATGGAGTCTATTACTAGAGATGATCCACAACCGATGGACCTTGAAGATCCCAACATTACTCTGGCACAAAGAAGACAATTTGTGGATTGGGAAGAGAGGAATCGAAGGGTGATGTTCCTCCTTTCACAAGTTATTTCTAACACTATGATTGGTCATGTGCAAAATTTAGATACAACTAAGGAGGTTTTGGAAACATTGGAGAAGGTGTATGCTACCTCAACAACGTCTCAGAGGATGCAACTCAAGAACGACCTCAGAAACATGAAGAAAAGCTCAAACCAATGCATTAGTGAGTAAACATTGAGGATCAAGGAGCTTCGAGATCAGCTAGCATCAATTGGATGCAAGATAGAAGAGGAAGACATCTTCCAAACAGCCTTTAATGGCTTGAGGAGTGAAGAAAAGTGGAAGCCCCTCACATTCTTTATAGAGACCCTCTACCAACATTTGATGAGATTATATCAAATCTTGTGGCTGAAGAGGTTGGTCAACAAGGAGAAGGCAACAAAGGTAAGGATAGCCATAGTCAAATGTTATATGCAGGATGAGGTAGAGGAAAGAACTCACTAGGAGGCTTGAGAGGAGGAGGAAGAAGCTACAAAAACACAAATTCCAGCCAACACAATTCGGAGCACAACAAGGACAACTCAAATAGAGGAAGAGGTCGAGGTTCATACAATCCTCATAAAGGTATAACATGTTATCATTGTGATAAACTAGGACATTATGAAAATGATTTGGAAAAAGAATGGAAGCCTGAATGGAGGCAACCAAAGGAGCCAAAATAACTATGCGAGTACATCAAGTGAAGGAGACAAGCAAACCATGCTTGCGATAAAGCATGAGTACAAGAACTCGAGAAGTGATAATAAAAAATGGTTCATAGATTCAGGTTGCAGCAACCATATGACATGCCAAAGAGACTTATTCACAAAGCTACAAGCTCCAAGTGGAAAAGGACGTGTGGAGACTGGTGATGAAACTCAGCACGAAATTGAGCATGTTAGAGATATCAATGCTTGGAGATAAGAAGGTATCGGCTGATGTTCTTCATGTTCCTACTATTGAAGAGAATTTGATTTTAGTAGGACAAATGGTAAAGAAAGGATATCATGTTATCTTGAATGAAAAAGGTTTCTTTATAAAGAATCCAAAAGAAGGATTCAAGATCATTGCTCAAGGAAGGAAAGAAGGTAGGATGTTCAATTTGGACATTCAACAAACACATGGAAAGGTGATGTATATTCAGTTTGGAAACAAGAGGATTGCTGAAATCAATTTGTGGCACAAAAGGTTTGGACATATCAACATTCCCAAGCTCAAGGACATTGGCAACCATGAAGTGGTAAGAGCTCTTCCAAGATTCAATGATGTTGGACTACATGAGTTTTGTGAAGCATGCCAACTAGGAAAGGAAACGCGAGAACCATTCAAGAAGAGCAACTATGTGGCAAGGAATGTCCTCGACTTGATACACACAGATGTATGGGGAGCATCACAACAACCATCAGTGGCTGGTAATAGATATTTTGTCAATTTTATTGATGATCATTCAAGAAAAGTATGGATGTTTTGCATAATACAAAAATCAGATGTGTTCTCCATGTTCAAGAGATTTAAAGCACATGTCGAAAAGGAAATAGGATGCTACATAAAGACCTTGAGGTTTGATGGAGGAGAAGAATATTTCTCCAAAGAATTTTTAGATTTTCTTTATGAAAATGGCATCAAGCAACAATTTACATGTACGTACACACCTCAACAAAATGGAATAGTGGAAAGGAAAAATAGACATATCACAAAAGTTGTAAGATGCATGCTCAACGAGATGAAGGTCCCACTAAACTATTGGGCTGAATCATCTAGTGCGGCTGTTTATTTGATGACAAGTGCACAATGGCTAGAGTGCATAATCAAACTCCCGAGGAGGTTTATTCCGATAAGAAACCTGACCTTACACATCTCGAAGTTTTTGGATGTGTGTGTTATGTTCACATCCAGGACAATGATGGAGGAAAAGTCAGAAAAAAGTATTTTCATTGGATATTCATTGGAGCAAAAGGGATACATGTGCTACAATTCCGTGAAGAAGGAGATACGAGTCTCAGGAGATGTGGTATTTGATGAGCTAAGACCATGGTTTGGAGACAAAGGGAAAGAGAAGATTCTTGAAGAAGATTGCGAAGATGATGGAGGTGATGTCCAAGAAGAATTTTAGCAAACAAGCACTCAAATGTCAGGTCCAAACACTTTTACATCACATGGAGAAAGCTTAACATGGAAGGGGAGACTAAGGAGTCATTCCTCATCACCAACATCAAGTTATGAAAGACTTGAAGCTGAAAGTGCTGCCCAAAATAGTGATTCAAATGCAAGTGAAGAAGAGTATGAAGAGGTGACTACACCAAAGGTAAAGCTCAACTGGTTGAAGAAGCAATATTCAAAAGGAAATGAAAGGGGGTCTTTGAGAGCAAGGTATCAAATTCAAAGGTTGAGCTATGATAGTTTTATTGCAAAGAATTTTGCATATATGAAACACGTGGTCAAAGACAAAGAACCGGATGCATATGAAGAATCATGTACACAAAAAGAATGGTAAGAAGCTATGCAAGAAGAGATAAAAGCTCTCAAGGACAAACACACATGGGAGCTAGTTCAAAAGGCTGAAGGTATGAACATTGTTCCAAATAAATGGGTGTTTAAAATAAAGAGAAATGCTGATGGTTCTCTAGCTAAGCCTAAAGCTAGATAGTAGCAAAAGGATTCAAGCAAACTCATGGCATCAACTATGAAGAGACTTTCAACCCACTTGCAAAGATGGGAACAATTAGAACCTTGATTGGAGTGAGTGCAGCAAGGAGATGGCCATTGTATCAACTTGACATAAAAAATGCTTTTCTCAATGGTGAACTTCAAGAAGAGGTATACATGAGTCAATCGATTGGATTTGAAGATAAAAAGCATCCAGATTTTGTTTGTAGATTGAAGAAAGTTTTGTATCGGTTGAAGGAAGCACCATGTGCTTGGAATCAAAGGTTGGTCGAGTACCTCATAAGGTGTGGGTATAGTCCAAGTAGTGCAAATCCCTCTCTCTACATGAAGAAAGAAGAAAGCAAGCAGGTAATATATTTGCATATACATTGATGATCTCATCATAACAGGAAGTAATGTTGCAAGAGTACAAGAGATAAAAAGAAAACTTGGTAAGGAGTTTAAAATTCCAGATCTTGGTGAGCTGAAATACGTTTTAGGCATTGAGATAGTCTATGAGAAAGATTGCATCTACTTGATGCAAAGAAAGTACTTGTTGGATGTTGTTTTTAGATTTGGAATGAGTGAATGCAAACCACTCACTCAACATATGGACACAAATGTGAAGCTATGCTCAAATGATGGAGAGAAGTTACATGATGTAACTACATACAGGAGTATTATAGGCTCATTAATTTATGCTACGATCCCAAGACCAAATTTGTGTTATAATGTTGGAGTTCTTTCTCAATTTATGCAAGCTCGAACAAGTGAACATTTAAATTCAGCCAAACGAGTGCTAACATATGTGATGCACACAGCCATTCATGCCTTGTTTTATAGATATGATGACGAATTGCAGGTAAAGGGCTTTAATGATGCTGATTGGGCAGGTTCGAAGGAAGATAGAAGATCCACTTGAGGTTATGTGTTCATGATAGGTAGCAAACCTATCACATGGATCTTGAAGAAGCAACCTACTGTTACACTATCATCTATAGAAGCTGAATATAGAGGATTAGCCTTTGAAACTTGTGAAGCTATGTGGATCAAGAAGCTCTTAGCTGATCTTGATGTGCAAGTGGAGACCATTCCAATTTATGGTGATAACATGTCAAGCATTCACTTGACAAACAATCCAATGTTTCATGCACGAAGTAAGCACATAGAAGTGCAATATTTATGTTCGAGAAAAATTATTGAGCAAAGATGTGGATATAAGGTTCATTAGAACTAATGACCAGGTTGCAGACATGTTTACAAAGTCCTTAGATGCTTCTAAGCTAAAGAGTTTCAAGGATGAAATCAACTTGCAGGATATGGTTGAAGGTGCAAGCTCACATGTGAGCTTGAGGGGGAGTGCTAAAAAATAAATAAGCAAGGTTGTATATATTTTTGCAAAAAGGAATTTCTTCAAATGGAAGGAAAATAAAAAAATGAAAAATAAGAGCATTACTTCAGCTAGTATTGGAGATCAAAAGAGAATTAATCAAAAGAGAATCAAATCCAAAAAAGCTAAACTCGAAGAGGAGTGGTTACTCAAAGTAGTGGAAGAGTTATGGAGAAGAGCTCTCAAACTCATCATGAGAGTTTTTGGTCAGTTGGCTATAAACGAGGCAAGGCAGAACACTCAAGAATAGAGGAATAAGGCATGGAAGTCCCCTTCTAGCTAGTTCATTTGTTTTGAGTCATTTCATTCTCTTCACTCTCATAGACTATGTCAAGCTGCATACCAATTTCTAGGTAGTCTACTTGTGAGAGTCATATCTCTCAATATATGTATCCAATTTTAGAGTTTAAACATTTATTGGAAAGCTTATTGCAAATACTTCCTTTATCTAGAATATTTTATCAAATTATATATGCTTTATGAGTTATTCAATTTTTAGTGATGTCAAGTTTTCAGCTTAACTGAGTGGACAGGTAGCCTGTTTTGAGGAAAAGAGTTGCCAACCCAAAACTACTCCAAATTGAGTGTTTGATAAGTCATTTCAAAACTATAAGTTCTAATTTGAGCCATCAAAATGTCAAGTTCATTGAAGTTTTTAATTGGTACATGTTTTCATTTCAAGGTTCAACAATTGGCAAATTTCTTGATCTTGAGAAGGTGTTCTACACTTTTCGTTGAGAATAGGAGAGGAATTCTTCAACAAGATGGAGGGTGGTGGAGTGTGGAGTGATGCTAGAGGGTAGAGAGAGAGAAAGAGAGAGATAGAGATAAAGATAGAGATAGAGAGAGACAGGGAGAGATAGATAGATAGATAGATAAATAGATAAAGAGTAGAGAGAGAGAAAGAGAGAGATAGAGATAAAGATAGAGATAGAGAGAGAGGGAGAGATAGATAGATAGATAGATAGATAAATAGATAGAGAGTAGAGAGATAGGGGTGGTGGAGTGTGGGATGCGAGGGAGGTATGAAAGAGGGTGGAGAGAGAGATAGAGATAGAGATAGATAGATATATAGATAGAGATAGAGATAGAGAGAGATAGATAGATAGAGAGAGAGAGGGAGAGAGAGAGAGAGGTGGAGTGTGGGCTGGGGGGATGGATGACAGAGGGTGGAGGGGGAAGAGGGGGAAGGGGGGGGGGGGAGAGAGAGAGAGAGAGAGAGAGAGAGAGAGAGAGAGAGAGAGAGAGAGAGGTGGAGTGTGGGCTAGGGGGATGGATGACGGAGGGTGGAGGGGGAAGAGGGGGAAGGGGAGAGAGAGAGAGAGAGAGAGAGAGAGAGAGAGAGAGAGAGAGAGAGAGAGAGAGGGAGAGAGAGAGAGAGAGAGAGGTGGAGTGTGGGCTAGGGGGATGGATGACGGAGGGTGGAGGGGGAAGAGGGGGAAGGGGAGAGAGAGAGAGAGAGAGAGAGAGAGAGAGAGAGAGAGAGAGAGAGAGAGGGGGAGGGAGGGAGGGAGGGAGAGGGAGGGAGGGAGGGAGGGAGGGAGGGAGGGAGGGAGAGAGAGAGAGAGAGAGAGAGAGAGAGAGAGAGAGAGAGAGAGAGATGGAGGGTGGTGGAATGTGGGCTACGAGGGAAGGAATGTGGGTGGTTGAATGTTGGGGGTGAAGGGGTGCTCAAGGAAATGGTGGAGGGAGGAGGTGCATGAAGCGAGGGTGTATGTGTGGGGCTGCATAGAGAGAAGGTGGAGGGTGGAGGGCTGAGAGGGTGGTGGAGGAAGTGAGAGAGAAGAGAGATGCGAGACGTAAGAAGCATTTCCCCAAGGCCCATAATTCTCTCAATTCACCATCAAAAGTGTGAATACATATTGACTCAACCTCGCCAAAGTTTCCACCATTTTAGAGAACGTACATTTGAAGAGAAAACACCCTTTGTGTATATAAGGACCCCAATTCTACAAGTAGATCCTTCAACCCCGAACTGGTCATAGATCCTCTCCTTAACAGGCCCCCACATCAAGACTTTGCACCATCTTAGAGCAACTACTTATTGAATCAGAAAATGAACAAAATGAACTGAAACAAATGCATTGAGCTATGGTATGTACAATGAGAAAAATTCATCAAACTTGAATTAATTCAGATAATTCTTTACCTTGGATATATTGACTGGGTTATCCTCTCTCTCTACAAGCCCTCTAGATGTAATGCTCCTTACGATAACACCTTTATCACCTTTTATGGTCCCATCCAATTAGGTGCCAATTTGGTTGAAGCTAGCGGGATCTGATGCACTAAAACCAAAGACTCTTCATTTACTTCATTAGCTCTAAGATACCTATCATGCACTCTTTTGTGCTCTTCTCGTGTTACCTATAGTTTTTGCATAGCTCCTTCCGTATCTCTAATGCCACTAGTCTACAAATGGGAGGTTGAACTCCAATGGATCTAGCTCCAATTTCTCTTTTGATGATCAATTCAAAGGGCTCCAATGCCTTCTTACAATAAACTAAGCTAAAAGGACTCTCTCTAGTGGTTCCCCTTCTTGTGGTAGAGAAAGTCCAAATTTCACCAATCAACACTTGTAACCAAGAGCTTTGGTGGTCAAAAGCTAACTTGTGTAGCAACCAAATAAAAATTTTGTTAGAGTTTTTGCCTAACCATTTTCTTTCAGATATTAAGTAGATGATTTTTTTGTGAAGGACCTTGTACATGTCAAAGATGAACTGGGGCATTTGATTGACAAAGTGTGTGCGCCTATCACTAGTAATTTCAAGTGGGCAACCAAATCTTGAGAAAACACATTTGTATGGAAACTTAGCCACCATCAAGGCCTTGCAATCCACTTAGTTGCATAGAATGTGGCCATAATAATATAATTCTTACTCCCAAGTTGACTAGTTGGACTAATCCATCCAATAAAATCAAGACCCTATCATTCGAAAGGTAGCCATCCTATGGAGATGAATAATGGTTGGAAATTCAATGTGGTTGGCCTAGGAGCACATCTCTAGTAGACGTCACATTCTTTAGCAAACATGATGACATCTTTGTAGATATGAGTCCACCATAGTCCTTTTGGGATGATTTTGTAAGCTAATTCATCTACTTTTAGATGCCCTTCATTGTGTGTTGCTTCAAGCAAAATATTTACCTCCTTTGGATAAATAGACTTCCTCAAGATACCATCCTAACAATATTTATACAGATTTCCATTTATAAGTGAGTGAGCTTTCGCTTTAAAGAGTAATCTCCTCTTTTCTATTGGCGTTGAGTTGTTTTGGAAATTTTCCAAAGGTGAGAAATTGTAAAATCCCATCATACCAACCAGTTTGAGTTGCAATGCGAAAAAGAATACTATCCACTAGTTCATAATTAATACATATTTCCTTTTCACCCAGAGTAGTCCTTGACACCTAATCCTTCTAGCTACTCGAGTCTTGTTAATCAAGTACTTCAAAGGCTAATGATCAAATATGACAATAAAATGCACACCTAGCAGGTAATGCCAAAACGTTTGAAGAGGGAATATGATATCCAAACCTTCCCTTTTGATAGTGTTGTATTTTCTTTCTACTTTGGTAAGCAATCTGCTAGCATAGGTGATAGGTTCATCTACCTTGTGTGATGATGGTTGAGCCAAGACTACTCCAACAACATGAAGACTACCATCTATATGCACATGTAACTCTAATGACTAGTTAGGAATAGTTAAAAGTGGAGCAGTACATAGCGTCCACTTTAGGTCACAAAATACTTTCTTTGCTTCATAACTCCATGAGAAAGGAACCTTCTTACTAGTAAACCGTGACAAGGGCTTAGATATTTCTAAATACATTCGTTCAAATCTTCTATGGTATCTTGCATGACCTAAAGAACTTTGTACTTCCTTTGGAGATCATGGAAAAGGCATAGAGAGGATAGTAGTGATCTTTGTCAGTTCAATAGCTATTCATTTGGTCAATACTATGTGACTAAGAAAAGTGCATTTAATGACCAACAAAAGAAATTTAGCAAGATTTAACTTCAAACTTGTTCTAAGATAGTGCTCAAAGATTTCTTTCAGATTTTCCAAGTGATCATGAAAATCGTGAACTACTACTCTCCTATATGTGCCTAAAAACACTCAAAAGTCATCCGTGAAGATGCACAAAATGATTCTTAACCATTTTCCCAATATTAGATACATTATTCTATTAAACTAGGCCGATGCGTTTTTCAAACTGAAAACCATGTGCATATAAACGTAGTTACCCCATGGAGTAACAAAGGCTATTTTGTCCATATCATCACAATGAATCAATATTTGGTTGTAGCCACTGAAACCATCAAGATTCTATAAAAAGTATGTCGTGCTACTTCTTCAAGTACATGCTCTATGAATGGTTGAGGAAAGTTATCCTCAATGGTCACCGTATTTAAAGCACAAAAATCAACGATTACTCCTATTTTGACATTATTTTTCTTTGGTACAATAACCATGGAGGAAAGCCATCTTGAATGCTCTACAGGGATGATAATTCTTTCCTTTTCTAGTTATGTTAGTTCTAGTTTTACTGCCTCATCATATTTCCGATTGACTTGATAAGGCCTACTTCTTGTAGGTGAAGCTCCCTGAACTAAGGGTATTCAATGTAATCCAAGATCCTCTAGAATCCCAATTCAAACATTGTGGGACCATTTGAAGACTTTTTTGTAGGAAAAAGGTAGAGAGGGGTTACCTTTAGTAATAAAGGGGGATAATGCCACAACCAAGAGGTCAAGTGGAGTATTTGAGGGTTCTCTTCATCTCCAAGATTTAGTTCTTCAACAAGTGTTTGAAGATTGGACTCACTTGAAAAATCCTCCCCACTGTATGCACAAGTGGAGTTAAGCTTGTGATCTGCAATATGTTTTTTGGTCCATCCTTGAGGGATCTCAAAAATTGGGAGGTCTTCTCTGGACTCAAGCTGAACATTGGCCTTTTTTTATGCTTCCATAATTGTTGGTTTTTCCCTATTAGTATTAAGGTGCAAATTTTCATTTTTTGACTCTTTGTGACTTTTGTGGGCTTCTTTTGCAGCTTCTTCATCTATTTCACTGATTTTCCACAATGCAACATTTTGCACTCTACATCATCCAATTGAATAATGTATCATCTTCTTGAGGTAAAGAAGGCATTACCTAAGTCTCAAGTGTATAGCCAGTAGCCTTCCTAATGTCAAATCCTTCTTCTAGATGTATGATTGTTAGTGTTTGTGGAAATCCACAACTTGTTCTTTCCCCAATCCTCCATAGATTTTGCTTGCCTTAGCCAAGGCCTTCCCAAGACTAGAGGGTAAGAAGTCTCATGTGTTAGTCCAATAACAACAAAGTCAAGAAAAAAAGTGACAACCCTGCACTATCAAAAGTACCTTTTCAATAATGCCGAGTGCAGCGACTTGATGTTGATTTGTTAAAGTGATTGTGAAGAGTGCCACCTTGCTGGGGTTCAACTTTAGTTTCTTCATTGCAAAATCTAGCATCAAATTGATGTTAGAACCTCCATCTACAATAACACTAGCAAGAGTTTCATCTCTTATAAAAATTGATAGCCTTGAACTCTGATAGTCACCCCAAGGGCGTAGAGGGAAAGTCAACCATGAAATCATCTATGCTAGGAGGTGGGCTTAGGGAGGTAGAGTGTATAATATTCAACAAGTCACTTCTTAATTTTGAATCCATTTTTATGATTTGGTGTTGGAGGAGATGGAGGATAAGCTTTAGAGATGAATAGGTGTTGCTTAAACCTGCTTCACACTAGCCAAGAACAACTACTAGAGAGTGTAGTGGACCTCTTTAGCATGCTAATGATCATGAATAATCATATATGTTTCTTGGAACATGATCCACTAATCAATGGATCAAAATAGATAGGTAGGAATTGATCCAAGACCAAAAAACTTGCTATTCTTGTTCCTACACATGTTCAATGTTTTGAATAGTTCTTTGAGCACAGCAACAATTAGCTTAATTCCTTTTGTGAGACTCTAATTGTGTTAGATAGCTATCAATCATGAGTGAATTCGTAAAAAATGATGGACTACACATAGAGAATGGTATTTAGCAAATCATAGGATCATCTCGACAATTACGGGGTGCATCAATCAATAGAACAAAGAGTAAAGGCATGTTAATATCTCACTATGCAGAGAGGCAATGATAATGAAACTTTGTAGTCATGTACTAGACAATATTGGTGAATCTAGCATGCTTTAAATAATGCCAAACGATCAATCATACACAAGCTCTTAGAAGATTAGAGTTCTGATGTACTCATAATAGAGAAGTGAAATAAGAATGTAATGATAATATAAATAGTAAATTCTTTACAAATACAATGTCATTGGCAATCATACATTGCTCAATGTGTGAGAGGTGAACGAGCTTTGAGATGAGATCTCAATTCACAATAGATCCTCTTCACAATGATCTCAAGGAGTCGAGATATCATGCGGGTCATTTGATCCTCTTTTTGTAGTTGTGTTTAGATCCAAAGTTTGAATTCAAATTCAAAGGATCTACCTAAAAGTGATTCCTAAAGTACATGATATATTTTCTCATTATGCAAGAACCAAAAACTTTGAGATTTGAAGCGTCGTAACTTCCTTGTGGTTGTAGGACACTTTTACCAAGCTAAATATAAAGGGTTTTTTACAAGAGGTTGTACTCTCCTTCTGTAGATGATAAGGCCACAATTGGTTGCTTCTTACATGATCATGATATAAGCTTTGAACCTGCAAAAGATAGGTACCCTAAAGTGCTCCTTCTATCATCCTTGGAGCTAGCCCAATCTATATCAGAATGCATTTTTATGTGTAAGTTAGAAGTGTAGGGATAAAACAACCCTTCATTCATGGTACCCTTTCGATACTTTAGCACCCTCTTGGCAGCTTCCATCTGAGGCTTCCTTGGTGCATGCATAAACGAACTCAATGTGGTTACTCCACAAGAAATGTCTACTCTTGTTAGGGTAGAATAGTTGAGGCTCCCTACAAGCTTTTGGTAATGTGTAATATCCTCAAGAAGTTCTCCTTCATGAGAACTAAGCTTATGGTTGAGTTCCATGGGTGTACCTGTAATTTTGGTATTCTGCATCTTGAACTTTATCAACATGTCATGTATATACTTCTCTGAGTAATAAATATGCCATAATCTGTGTACACAAGTTCTAGACAAGGAGCATATGTTACTAAACCAAGATCGCTGATTTTAAATTCTTCCATTAGTTGAGCCTTAACCTGCTTGATGCCATTAGCATCATTCCGTGTAATGATAATGTCATCCACATAGACATATAAGTAGATAACTTTTGATTTGTTCTTCTTTATAAATAAAGAAGAATATGCCTTGCTAGCCATAAAACCTTGATCTTGCAAATAAGTAACAAACCTATGGTTCCAAGATCTAGGAGCTTGCTTTAGGCCATAGACTACCCTCCTTAGCTTGCCTACATAACATTTTTTTTCTTGATCTTCAAAACTTGGTGGTTGTTCCATATACACTTCTTCTGATATCCATCCATTTAAGAATGCATTCTTGACATCTAACTGATATACATTCCAATTCTTAGAGGCTACAATGCTTACCAAAACCCTAGTTGTTGGCATCTTTGCCACAGGTGAAAAATTTTCTTCATAGTCCACTCTAGGGGTTTGAGCAAACCCCTTAGCCACTAGTCTTGCTTTGTACCTGCTTATAGAACCATCTGAATTCTTTTTAATTTTGTATATTCACCTGGATCCTATTACCTTCATGCTTAGTTTCTTGAGAATTAGGGCCCAAGTATGGTTTTCCTGAAGTGCTTCTACTTCTTCCTACATGGCTTCTCTCCATTCGTTCTTCCTACTAGCCTCTTCAAATGAAGATGGTTCTTTTGTCATATAGTCTTTAGTGATATACACAAAGTGCTTGGTGACTAATGATGTATCATAGCCATACCTTATGGGCTTTTTGCTTTCCCTTTGAGATCTCTTGAGTGCCTGATTGGAGGACTCTGGTATGTCTTCCAATTGTTTGATTTTATTCTTGCCTCTTGACTTCCAAGCCTTGAAGTCAATGTGCTCTTCATCCTCTAAATTGACATCTTCTGGTAATTGTTGATCTTCTTGAGTGAGGGTTGGAAAACACTTTCCAAATCATAAGGTAACTTCACCTTCTTGCAATCATCTTCAAACCATGACTTATTTTCATCAAACATTACATCCCTACTAACTATAAAGGCTTTGTTCATGGGATTGTATAGCCTATAGCCCTTTTGGTTTTGATCATACCTAATAAATATAGACTTTTCAGCTTTAGGGTCTAGTTTCCCTATAATCTGTGAGGGAATCTGTGCATAAGCAATGCACCCAAATATTTTCCAATGGTCCAATGAGGGTCTCCTACCATTCCATTCCTCATTGGGTGTCATTCCATCCAAGGATTTGGATGGGAGCCTATTGAACAAGTAGGTGGTTGTGGAAATAACCTCTGCCAATAGGTAATTACGTAACTTCTTCTCATTCAACATTGACCTAGCAACTTCAACTATTAACATGTTCCTTATTTTTGCTACTCCATTCAATTGAGGAGTATACCTTGTTGTTACTTCCCTCTTTATACTTGTTTCCTATAAAAATGGATCAAATTCATGTGAAAAGAACTCACCACATCCTTTAGATCTTATCCTTTTCAAGCTTCTTCTTGTTTGGTTCTCAACTAGTGCCAAATATGTTTTCAAACATGTAAATACTTCATCCTTATGCTCCATGAAATAAAGAATTGTCCATCTACTATAATCATCAATAAATGAAACATAGTACCTTGAGCCCAAGATTGATGGATCTTTGCTAGGACTCCACACATCAATGTGTACAAGTTCCAAATACTCTTCATGCATGTATCCCTTCTTGTTGAAAGGTTGCCTGTGAGCTTTGCCAAATTGACATGCTCCACATTTTTATATCCTATGTTGCACGGTCACATTGGGAATGCCAAGCACACTCTGATCCCTACATATTTGATTTAGTGTTCTTTCTCCTATGTGTCCTAGCCTTTTGTGCCATATCTCTAGCTCAGATAAGGTTTTATCCTTGTAATTGAAAAGTGCTATGTTCTTGGTGCCTTCAATCTCAACTGTGAATAATCTACCAAATTTCTCACCTTTAACAATCCTTATGACTTGTTGAGGGTCTTCCACATATGCTCCATGCTTAGTGAATCTGACCTGTAAGCCTTTCTCAACAATCTATCCAACACGAATTAGATTTTCGGTTATAGTTGGCACATACAAAACTTTACTCAAGACATTCATGTTATTGCTCTTTCCTTGTAGGTTGATGTGTGCTCTTGAATGTTGGCATCTCTCCATCTCTTGAGATACATCCATATAGACTTCTCCCTTGGAGGTAGGCTTGCACCCTTAGTGACCATATTAAATAGTTTTTTCTGTCCAATTTGTCAATGAAGGATGGAAATCCATCTCCCATTTTGCTTGTTGTTAGATGGAGGATAATCTTTAGAGACGAATAGGTGTTGCTAAAACCTGCTTCACACTAGCCAAGAACAACTACTAGAGAGTGTAGCGGGCCTCTTTAGCACGATAATGATCATAAATAAACACATATGTTGCTTGGAACATGATCCACTAATCAATGGATCAAAATAGATAGGCAGGTTTTGATCCAAAACCAAAAACCTTGCTATTCTTGTTCCTACACTTGTTCAATGTTTTGAATAGTTCTCTGAGCACAAAAAAAATTAGCTGAATTCCTTTTGGGAAAAATCTAATTAGCTTAGATGGCTATCAATCATGATTGATTTCATAAAAAATGATGGACTACACACAAAGAATGGTGTTTAGAAAGTCACAAGATCATCTCGACAATTATGGGGTGCATCAGTCAACAGACCCGAGAGTAAAGATGTGTTAATATCTCATGATTTAGGGATTTAATGATAATGAAACTTTGTAATCACGCACTAGACAATATACTAAATCTACTATGCTTTGAATCATGCCAATTGATCAATCATACAATGAGAACAAGCTCTTAGAAAATCAGTGTTATGATGTAGTCATAACAAAGAAGTGAAATGAGAATGTAATGATAATATGTATATTAAATCCTATACGAGTAGAATTTCATTGGCCATCATACATTGCTCAATGTGTGAGAGGTGAATGAGCTATGAGATGAGATCTCAATTCACAGTAGAAACTCTTCATAATTATCTGAAGGAGTCGAGATATCGCATGGGTCATTTGATTCTCTTTTTATAGTTGTGTTTGAAGCTAAAGTTTGAATTCAAATTCAAAGGATCTACCTAAACATTATTGTTAAAGTATATGATATATTCTCTCATTACTCAACAACCAAAAACTTCGAGATGTTATGCTTCCTAACTTCCTCATGGTTATAGGACACTTTTACCAAGCTAAATACAAATCATTTTTAGAAGAGGTGGATCACATAGGATTCCATAAGAGATGTGCTAATTAACCAAGTGTGTGGGCTTGGTTTTAATTGCACCAAAAATTGGTATAGACTAACCTTATGATGAATACCTTTCAATATTTTCTCAATGTTAACCTCTTGTGCGTCTTCTTGAGAACTTGCTGGTTGGTCCTTTAGTGAAGTAGTCACTCTCTCATATGCTCCTTCAATTTTTGCTCCACCCTTCTAACTAGCCTTCTTTTCCTCATTTCTATCTTTGATTCCTTGTTGTTCCTCTCTGCAAGTTGCTACCACTTGCCTAACTCTAGTCATCATGGGCATTAAAGAAGATGAAACAACATAAGACTGTGTATTCATACCTTCTACATGCAGGAAGACTGCAATCATGTGAATTGGAGTCGGGCTGCTTCTTGGGCAATCTCTAGTATAATGATCCTTAGCATCTGGACAATGTTGATAGGGAGGATCACCTTCTTGTAAGGAGCACCTATTCTACATATGGCCATACTCACCACAACGATCACACATTAATGGCCTATTATATCTAGGTTGAGTTGGACGATTCTCTTCTCTACTAGGTGTATTCAAAGTACTAACATAATATGAATCTATGACTTGAGGGTTACCTTACTGGTGTAATCCCTTGAGATAGTAGCAATCTCTAGCTTCATGGCCATCCTTGCCATGAAGCTAGAGACTGCTACTAATGGACAATTAATTTTGTTTTTGTGAGACTTGCTTCATAAGTTCTACAATATAGTATACCCATTTTTATTGATGCTCGCTCCATCATATATTTCTTGCACACCTTGCACTTTGATATTATCGTTTAACTTTTGTGAGAAATAAAATTGAAGAACAATGCTTCATCAAATATTTCTTGCACGTCTTGCACTTTGATAATATCTTTGAACTTTTGTGAAAACAAAACTTGAACAACAACTCTAATGCACTTTCATATGTGTGTCTATAGTAGAAGTGATTTTTTTACTATTTATGCAACACTTTGTTAAATTGAATCATTCTTTTGTTGTTGATGAAGCGCTCATTTATTAAGATAATGACCTACATAATGAAAGATTTTTCTAACCTTCATTAAAAGAAATAAGAAAACCAAATACTCAACTTGTTGCAGAAAAAAAATTATTTCTCTTGTCCACCACCTATTGAAAGAGCTTCAAAGTATGATAATGGTATTTTACGGTATCTCATACCAAGTGGATTCTCTTTCAAATTTTAGAGATTGGCATTTAACTTTGCAATCGTGCTTTCCTTTTCTTCCATATCCTTTTCAAACTCTACAATTTGTTCTTGTAAAGAGATGATTGTGCTTTCTAGATTGGCCATTCTCATGTGACAGAGTTGGTATTGTTGTATCCAATAATTATCAATAGCATGTGAATGTGTAGATAACCCCTTGCAATAACCAAGTACTCTAGGTTCATCAACATTAATATTGAATTAAATGCTATTCTAAGTATTAAATGTTCTAAAGCATGCTTTCATGCGACATAATTTTTTTTAATCTTCTCAAATAATATGTGGTGGGCAATGGTGTTTGTGAGAAGAAAAAAAAAATCGCAGACATATTTAATCTCAAAAAATGAAGATGGCATCCATGATTGAAATGGTGAAATGTTTTCAAGTGATCCTTATGATTTTTATGATATCAAAGATTACATCAAAGGATTTTGAGTATTATTTTCAGCAAGCGTGCATGGGATTGTGTACTTATGAATATAACAACTACCCAAAAATTACGTTTACTAAATATGTTTAAGCTAATTTTTGTTTGATTCTTTGTGAACTTGATTCTTATTTCTTGGTATGAATTAGTTTTTGTTTTATTGGATATGAATCTAAATTTTTATAATTTGGCATTATTTCAACTGGATGTTAATATTTGTATATAGGTATATTTGTTGGTGTCCCCATATATATCTACTTTATTTGCTGTACATAGATGTGAAAAGCATGGTTGATTTTTACTATTGCTAGTTCCGTTATGTGTATACCTTATTTGATGTCTTATTGTCTTCTTTCATGAGAAGCATTTGGATTTGTTCTATAAGCATACATGCCTTGTTAAATGTCCACAAACTATTCATGATTGTATGAGAATTGGGTTGATGCCCACAAAGCTAAAAATTCTTTGTTGTATCCAAAGATGTGATCAAACGTTTGGTGGATGTCCATAAACTATTTAGCCTTGTATGTGGAAACCTTGGTTTTTTATGTCAACCGTTTTCAAGATGGTAACATCACTACCTTTGATGATGTCCAAAAAATATTTTATCATATATGTAAGTTTTGGTAAGTAGAGTCATAGTAGTTGATTTTATATGTGTATACCTTGGTTCTTGTCTCCATACCCTTTTTGATTGGTAGCATATTTGCACACCGTTGTGGATTCCCATAAGTTTGTTTGCACCACCTGTAGAACAAACTATTATTTTTGGTGTACAAAGAATGAATAATTGATTTTATTTGACCTATGAATGACTTTTGTAATTGAGTTTGAGGTTCTTACTATGTGCTCTATGTTTAAAGGAATTTGTGTATTTTTTTCTTTCATATAATGGATTTTTTTTCTTTTGATAAAAATCACATTTGGCTATGAATTTTCATCTTTTTCACTACCATAGCATCTTGAGAGGCCATTAAGATGAACATAAAACATGATTTAATGTATGTTCTTATTTTTCATTAACCTTTGAATTATAGTCAATATGTGTGTGGAAGGATTTTCTTGAATTCTCTTTGTAGAAGTTGTGTGATTTTTTGGAAAATTCTAAAAAAAGGTCACAACCATCGTTCTTTGGTACCAAAGTAGTGACTAAGTCTAAGCTTATAGTTTTACACTGAGAGTTTCAATTATGTGTGCCCATCATTAGATACATTTTATGCTTGCTGAAAAGTACTTGCTCCACCGTTGATCTAAAGTCTTTATCTTAATGAAGGCTTCCATTTCGCATGTTCTCAATAACTCCAAAAGCTCCTTCATATTTTGTCAATACACTCACACGATAAGAATGTAAAGGGTTCATAAATGTGATGTGCCTTTACCCCACTTAGGTCATTCTTTTTTTTTTTCAATATCACACATGCGAGGAATCCAAAGAGTTTATAAACATGTAGGGTGGAATGGATCTTGCATAGTTCAACCAATATTTCCAAAAATGGTTTTCAACCATTTAAGATACCTCAATACATATCTAAAATTCCAAGAACACGCACAAAAATGATATCTACATAGAAGATCAAAATGAAATGGAAAATAGTCTATAGAGATGTTGAGAGATACTCAAAGACTTGATCCGAGAATGAAATTTATTTTCTAGCATCAAGGCTTGTGGTAGAAAGTAGGTTCTGAAATACAACTACTACTGATAAATCTAACTACCAAGACCACTGTCACGCGGCACAAAACTCTCTCTCTCTCTCTCTCTCTCTCTCTCTCTCTCTCTCTCTCTCTCCAATCCCACCACCCCCACCCCCTGCCTAGTCTCCCACCCACCTGCCCAGTCTCGCCTAGTCCTGCCTAGTCCTGCCCAATCTCTCTCTCTCTCTCTCTCTCTCTCTCTCTCTCTCTCTCTCTCTCTCTCTCCCCTCTCTCTCTCTCTCTCTCTCTCTCTATCTCTCTCTCCTCCCCCCCAACCCCGCCACCCCCACCCCCTGCCTAGTCTCCCACCCACCCACCCAGTCTCGCCTAGTCCTGCCCAGTCCCGCCCAATCTCTCTCTCTCTCTCTCTCTCTCTCTCTCTCTCTCTCCCTCTCTCTCTCTATCTCTCTTTCTCTCTCTCTATCTCTCCTACAACCCCACAACCCCCACCCCCGTCGAGTCTCCCACCCACCTGCCCAATCCCTCTCTCTCTCTCTCTCTCTCTCTCTCTCTCTCTCTCTCTCTCTCTCTCTCTCTCTCTCTCTCTCTCCCAGCAACCCCACACCCATAGCACCCCCACTCCCTCCCATAGCCCCCCACACATGCCCTCATCCCTCAGCCCCCACCCATAGCCCCCCCTTCCCCTCCCACATGCGCCCTCAGCCACCCTCGCCCACTCCTCCTACCCCTGCCCACAACCCCCTCCTACCCCCCCTCCAATGGGCCCCCAACCAACGCCCTCAGCCCCTACCCTCTAGCCCCCGCCCTCCCCCTCCTACACCCACCCTTAGCCACCCCTTGCCCACTCCTCCTACCCCTGCCCATAGCCCCCTCCTACCCCCGCCCACGGCCCCCCAACCCACACCCTCAACCCTCGCCCTCCATCCCCCATCCTCCCCCTCCTACACCTGCCCTCAGCCACCCCTTGCCCACTCCTCATACCCCCGCCCATAGCCCCCTCCTCCCCCCCCCACCGCCTCCCACCCACGCCCTCAGCCCCTTCCTACAGTCCTGCCCTCCCCCTCCTACACCCACCCACATGCATTCCTTTGCAAAAGCTCAAGTGTATATATAATGAAACAACATGTTCTTAAAGAAATATGAGTGCAATCTTCGAACTCTACACAAGAGTCATGTCATAATGCATTTGAGGAACATCATGGATGTAATACACATCTCTTTCAATGCATCATTTACTCCTATTCCTATCGTCAAACATCAGCTACCCACCCTCCACCTCACTCCTCCTCCCACCCATAGCACCCCAAACTCCACCCACCCTCCACTCCAACCACCCTCTAGTCCACCCACCCTTCGCCTCCCTCCTCACTCCACCCACAACATCCCCAATTCCACCCACTCGCCACTCCAGCCTCCCCCAACTCCACCCACCCTCCACTCCACTCACCCTCCATTCCACCCACTCCCAACTCCAGCCACCCTCCACCCCACCCACCCTCCACTCCACTACACCCACAACACCCCCAACTCCACCCATCCTCCGCATCCCTCCTCCCCCCACCCAAAACACCCCCAACTCCACCCATCCTCCGCATCCCTCCTCCCCCCACCCAAAACACCCCCAACTCCACCCACCCTCCAACTCCACCCACCCTTCGCCTCCCTCCTCCCCCCGCCCATAGCACCCCCAACTCCACCCACCCTCCACTCCACCCACCCTTCACTCCACCCACCCTCCGCCTCCCTCCTCTCCCCACCCACAATACCCCCTCCACTCCACCCACCCTTCACTCCACCCACCCTCCACTCCACCCACCCTCCACTCCACCCACCCTCCGCCTCCCTCCCCTTGCCTCTCTCTCTCTCTCTCTCTCTCTCTCTCTCTCTCTCTCTCTCTCTCTCTCTCTCTCTCTCTCTCTCTCTCTGTCTCTCTCTCTCTCTCTCTCTCCTTCCCGCAATCAACCATGACAAAAGTTATGGAATTGTGCTAATTGTGATGATGCGTGAAAAAGCCCGAGTCATCACAAGAATGAATGGGGTTATTCACTTAACAAGGCTGTTAAAGTTTGATAGATTTAGAGCTCTTTCATGATTCTATGGGTGATGGTGCTTGGCCGTTCTGACATAGTAAGGATTGATAGATTGAGAGCTCTTTCTTGATTTTGTGGGCGGTGGTGCATGGCCATTCTTAGTTGGTGGAGTGATTTGTTTGGTTAATAAAGAGACCTCAGCTTGTATTCAAAAATGATAGTAAAAGTATAAACAGATAAATAAGTGTTGATGCCAACCATTTGTGATGACTACCTATTTTTTAGGATCTAATTCAAAATTGGTGGCCAATACCATATTTGATCTACCCCTCCCATTTTGGGGCAATCAATCGGGGCATATTCAGAGAACGTGGGAAATCGGCAAGGCCCTCTTCGCCTATTGGAGCCTATAAAAGCAATGGACCAGTAATCATTGGGGACGTCGTATCTCCTCTGGTCTTCTTCTGGTCTTCTCTTGCACTTCACACTAGGAAAAAAGCACTTGTTGCACGTCTACCACATGATCCAAGTGATTTCTTGATTAAACATGGATAGAAAAGCTCTGTCGAGCTCATCTCAGCAGAAGCTACATGAGTCTATTAGATTGGATGCAACCCTTAATGATTTTGTTGCAACGGCATCATGCACTGAAGAAGCTAGGCAACATTTTGAAGGGGATACACAACCAAATTATGCAGCAGAACTAGACACTATTAGCCAACTGAGGAAAGAACTAGAGGCATTGAGAATGCAGGAAAATCACCAAGAAGAGAAGGTCTTGCCACCGCTGTCGCGTCACATTGATGATGAAGTAGCCCAACTTGCTTGTTATTAGAAGATTTGTAGACCACTCAGGATATAAGAAGGCATATTTGGTGTACAATATGTAACAACAATGGACATTCCAATGCTAATTGTCCTAATGGGGTAAGTTGTCAATTTTGTGGAAAGGATGGCCATGAAGCTAGAGACTGTTACTACCTCAAGGGTACACAACAACGACGTAACCCTCAAGCTCTGGATTTATATTATGATAGTACTTCAAATGCACCTAATAGAGAGGAGAATCCTCCAACAAAGCCTAGATATAATAGGCCATTGATGTGTTATTTTTGTGTGAGTATGGTCATATGCAAAATAGGTGTTGCCTTCTAGAAGATGCACCTCCTTGTCAGCATTGTCAAGAGGGTAAGGATCACTATACCAAAGATTGCCCAAGAAGCCGCCCTGCTCCAATTTACATGATTGTAGTCTCCCCACAAGTAGACGGAATGACCACTCCGTCTTATGTTGTCTTCTTCAATGCCCATGATAACTAGAGCCAGACAAGTGGGAGCAACCTGTAGAGAGGAACAACAAGGACTCGAGGATAGAGAGGAGGAAAAGATGGCTGGGTGGAAGGGCGAAGCAGATATTGAAGGAGCTTATGAAGGGATGGCTATTTCACTAAGGGAGCAACCAAAAAGTTTGCAAGAAGACACACATCTTGTAAACATTGATTGGATCTTGAAAGGTATTCATCACAAGCTTAGTGTGTATGAACTCATAAAGATGGATTAAAAAATAAGAAGTGAATTATTAAAGATTATACACTGCTTACTTGAGCCAACCACCTAGCATAGATGGTTTCATGGTTCATTTTCCCCCTGCACCCCTAGAAGACTACCAAATCTCAAGGTTATCTGTTTTTATAAAGGATGAAGCTCTCACAAGTGTGATCATAGATGGAGGCTCTAGCATCAATTTGATGCCAGATTTCACAATGAGGAAACTGAATTTCAACCCCACCAAGATGGCACCATTCACAGTTGCACTAGCAGATCAACATCCGGTTGCGTCACTTAATTATTGAAAAGGTACTGATAGTACAGGGTTGTCACTTTATTTTGGATTTTGTTGTTTTTGCACTTCCATAGGAGACTTTGTAACGTTTACTCCTAGGGAGACCTTGGCTAAGGCAAGAAAAAGCTTTGCAAGATTGGAGGAAAAACAAATTGTGGATCTCAACAAAGACCAATAGCCAACTACAACTACAATTGAAAGAAGGATTCGACTCAGGGAAAGCTATTAGGTATATTATGGACACTCAGGTAATGCCCTCTTTACCCCAAGAAGAAGATACATTATTGAATTGGATGATGGAAAGTACAGAGTGTTGCAGGGTGGAAATCAATAAAATAGAGGAAGAAGTTGTAGATGAAGGAGTTGCAAAAAAAGGCCATGAAGTCCACAAGGAGTTAGAGAATGAGAGTTTGCACTGGAATACAAACTTTGAAGAGGCAAAAAATATAGAAGTATCAAGGAAGGAAAGTTATGAGCCTCAATTCAAAGAAGATCTCCCCTTTTTAGATATACCTCAAGGGTGGACTAGAGAACATATTGTAGAGTATAAGCTAAATTCCACTCCTCCATATAGTGGGGATGATTTCTCAAGCAAGGCGAGTCTTGAAAAAATTTTCAAGAGGTAAATCTAGGAGATGAAGAGAACCCTTGAGTAGTCCACTTGGCCTCTTGGGTATGACATTATCCACCTTTACTGGAGAAGGTAACTTCTTTACTTTTTTCTTATAAAAATGTCTTCGCATGGTCCTACAAAGTTCTAACAGGGATACCAGAGGAGCTTGGATTACATCGAATACCCTTAGTTAAGGGAGCCGCGCCTGTAAGAAGTAGTCCATATTGACTTAATCCAAAGTATGAAGAGGTGGTAAAGTTGGAAATTACAAAACTAGAAGAAGTAGGTATAATTGTTCCAGTAGAACATTCCAGGTGGCTTTCTTCTATGATTATTGTACCCAAGAAAAATAGTAGAAAAATAAGAGTCCACGTTGATTTTCGTGCCTTGAATAAGGTAACTATTCAAGATGGATTTCCTCAGCCCTTCACAGAGCAAGTACTTGAGGAAGTAGTCGGGCACACTTTGTATAGCTTGCTGGATGGTTTTAGTGGCGACAATCAGGTAGTGATCCATCCTGATGATAGGTACAAAATAACATTTATTACTCCATGGGGCACTTATGTCTATACCCTCATGGCTTTTGGCTTGACAAATGCACCAGCTTCATTTAATAGAACAATGTATCTAATATTGGGCAAGTGGTTAACAACCTTTCTGCGCATTTTCATGGATGACTTTTTAGTGTTTTGAGGCACAGATAGAAGAGTAGCAGTTCAAGATTTCCATGATCATTTGGAAAATCTTAAGGAAATCTTTGAGAAATTTCTCAGAATAGGTTTGAAGTTAAATCCAGCTAAATGCCACATTTTGGCCACTAAGGGCACTCTTCGTGGTCACATAGTATCGGCTGAAGGGATAACGGTTGACCCTGCAAAGGTTAGTGCTATCCTTTCCATGCCTATTCCATAAACCCCAAAGGAAGTGTAAAGTTTTTTAGGCCATGCAGGATACCATAGAAAAATAAGAGTCTGCGTTGATTTTCGTGCCTTGAATAAGGTAACTGTTCAAGATGGATTTCCTCAGCCCTTCACAGAGCAAGTACTTGAGGAAGTAGTCAAACACACTTTGTATAGCTTGCTGGATGGTTTTAGTGGCTACAATCAAGTAGTGATCCATCCTGATGATAGGGACAAAATAGTGTTTATTACTCCATGGGGCACTTATGTCTATACCCGCATGGCTTTTGGCTTGAAAAATGCACCAGCTTCATTTAATAGAACAATGTATCTAATATTGGGCAAGTGGTTAACAACCTTTCTGCGCATTTTCATGGATGAATTTTTAGTGTTTTGAGGCATAGATAGAAGAGCAGCAGTTCAAGATTTCCATGATCATTTGGAAAATCTAATGGAAATCTTTGAGAAATGTCTCAGAATAGGTTTGAAGTTAAATCCTGCTAAATGTCACTTTTTGGCCACTAAGGGCACTCTTCGTGGTCACATAGTATCGGCTGAAGGGATAACGGTTGACCCTGCAAAGATTAGTGCTATCCTCTCCATGCCTATTCCATAAACCCCAAAGGAAGTGCAAAGTTTTTTAGGCCATGCAGGATACCATAGAAGATTTATATGAATGAATTCATAAATAGCTAAGCCCTTGCCAAGGCTTACTAGTGAAACGGTCCCCTTCTCATGGAGTCCTGAAGCTAAGAAAGCATTTTGTAAACTAAAATTGAGGTTATGTACTACTCCACTTTTAAGTGTTCCTAACTGGTCATTGGAGTTTCACGTGCATGCAGATGCTAGTCTTCATGCTATTGGCACGGTTTTGGCTCAACCATCATCGCACATGATTGATAGACCTATCTCATATGCTAGCAAGATACTTACCAAGGTAGAAAGGAACTACAGTACGACCGAAAGGGAAGGTTTGGCTATTGTATTTTCCCTTCAAAAGTTTCGACATTACCTTCTTGGTGTACATTTTATAGTCATATATGACCATTATCCCTTGAAGTACTTGATAAACAAACCTAGAGTGGCTGGAAGGGTTTGGTGATGGTTACTCCTCTTTCAAGAACTCAACTTTGATATTCATATTAAGCCAAGAAGAGAGCACTACATGGCATATCAAGTGTCGAGGACTGCAATGAGCGAGAAGGCAACATGTATTAACGATGAACTAGTGGATAGTAATCTCGTCCTAGTAGCAACTCAAGCTTATTGGTATGATGGAATTCTCCATTTTCGCACTACTAGAAAACTCTTAGAACACTTAACACCTGTAGAAAAGAGAAGATTACTCCTTAAAAACAAAGCGTACTCACTTATAAATGGGAATTTATATAGATATTGTCAGGATGGTATCTTAAGAAAGTGTGTTTATCTAGAGGAGGTAAACCTTTTGCTTGAGGCAACACACAGTGAAGGGCATCCAAAGGGGGAAGATTTGGCTCACAGAATCATCCACAAAGGACTATGTGATGGAGAGTGTTAATCTCCAAAAGAACAACCTACTCTTGAACTTAGAGCACCTCTATATCAAGAGTAAGTCAAAACCTTCACCAATTTAAAAGATCAATGACCAAATATCAAATTCTTGAACAATCTGTGAAGAAGGAGATTACTTGGAAAGTCTGCTGCATATATCTTTCTCATTGACTGAGTAAATGTGTAAAGTTTTTTATGAAACTTTGCACAAGGTGTCGCCTAAAGATTGCGCACCTCCTCCAAGTCAAATCACTCCAAAAGATTCAGTAGATCTTGAGAAATCTACTTCACAAGTTACCTATGTCTAAATCTGCACTTCTGAGAAGTCGATTTGGACACCCCTAACTTCTTAGCTTTAGTTCTCACAATGTCGAACCCGTTTGATCAAATCCTTTTAGCTATAGATAGCTTATCTCTCAACTTAGATTTTGAGCTATCATATGTGTAAAACTTTACACTATGCACTGAGCACTACTCATTTCATTGAACTCGAAATCTGCGCCTGTTTCAGAAGACTGTGAACATTCTTTACATATGAATGTTCCTACACACAATTCTCTTAACCTGATTACAATTGGAAGCTGAAATTTTGTACAGAGATCAATCAACTCTAGACTTAGAATTGTACAAAAGCATTCCACAGAATATCTACCACAGAAGGAGAAGACACGAAAACTTCGGGTGCAACGTTTTCTTCTATTCCTCAAAAAATTAGAATTGAGTTGTGAGAGAGACTTCTTCTCATTCCTATGAACTCTAATGAGTCTTACAACTTACAAATGCACTATTCTCATACTCTCCTATTGTCTCTCATTGCCCCGACATTTTCCCAAAGTATTTATAAGCAAATATGTACAAGCTTATAACTAAACAAAAGTATAAGTGATCTATGTCTTCACTAATGTACATATGTGTACATATCATTCATCCTGTGAATGTAACCACCTCCTTTGCTTCAAGACTTGATCTTATCTCCATCTTTTTGTCTTCCAAACTTCAATTGGTGATTGGTCTGCACCAACAGCTCCCCCTAAATTATCAATTGAGGTTTCTCTTATCTTCTTTATACCTGCCATATCTTTGAACTTCTGTAACTTTGGTCCATCCAAACTCTTTGTAAGCATATCAGCTATCTGATCTTTTGTTGAAGTATGTATAACTTCAATCTCTTTATCCATCACCTTCTCTCTTAGAAAGTGATACTGTATCTCAATGTGTTTGGTCTTGGCATGAAAAACAGGATTAGCAGCTAGATATAATGAACTCATGTTATCTCCATAAATGATAGGTATGCTCTGTATAGTGTCAAAACTCTTCATGAGAGTCTTAAGCCATATCACTTCTTTTGCAGCTTCAACCATGCCTTTGTACTCTGCTTCTGTAGCTGACAAAGCAACTGTATGTTGCTTCTTTGAGCACCAAGAGATTAACTTATCTCCCACATAACACATGTATCCATAGGTTGACCTTCTATCATCTGGATTATCTGCCCAATCTGCATCACTATATATTTTGATATTTGTATCTGATGTAAAGCCATAATAAAAACCCTCTTTGAGTGTTCCCTTAATGTACCTCAACACTCTTTGACCTGCATTCCAATGCTCTTTCCTAGGACAATGCATAAATTGAGACAACACCCCAACTGCATATGATAAATCAGGCCTAGTTAATGTAGCATAGATAAGACTAGCAACCAAACTCTGATATTGTTTCATGTCCTTGAACTCTTCACCTCCAAATCTGCTCAATTTATGATTCACCTCCATTGGAGTAGGTGCTATTCTGCAATCATTCATTTTAAACTTGGTTAACAAATTCTTCAAATACCTTTCTTGAGTCACATACACTCCATGTTGAGTGTATGAAATCTCCATGCCCAAGAAGTATGACAAATCTCCCAAGTCACTGATTTTGAACTCTTTCTCCACTTGCTTCTTTAGGCTTTGTATGCCTTTCTCATCTGTACCTGTAAGAATTATATCATCAACATATATACATATGTAAATGCACCCATCATCACTTGCTTTGACAAGCAAGCTACTATTTGCTTTAGATACTTGAAATCCAAGTTCCTTTAAGAACTTTACAAGCCTATAGTTCCATGCCCTTGGGGCCTGCTTCAAGCCATATAAAGCTCTCTTGAGCTTACACACATAATCTAGATATCTTCCATCTCTGAATCCTTGAGGTTGCTCCATGAAAACATCATCTGAAATATAACCATTCAAAAAAGCATTCTTCACATCTAATTGACACAATTTCCAACCTTTGCATGCAGCAATTGCTATGAGTGTTCTAATGCTTGTCATCTTTGCCACTGGACTATAAGTCTCACCATAGTCAATACCATATGTCTGAGCAAACCCTTTAACAACAAGTCTAGCTTTGTACCTAGACACACTTCCATCTGCAAATCTATTTGTCTTATAAACCCACTTGCATCCAATGATCTTCTGACTAGGAACCAAATCCCATGTTTGATTCTCCATCAATGCATCATATTCTTCCTGCATAGCTTTTTCCCAAATCTCTTTACCTTTTGCCTCTTCATATGTAGAAGGGTCTTCATCTGCTTTAACCATGTAAGCAAAATCCTTAGTAGTCAAGAATGAAGTATCATAGCTATACCTTGTAGGTTGCCATTGGTGCCTTGTAGACCTCCTGAGTTCTCCACTTCTTGAGGTTTCTGGTTCTTCACACTCTGGATCAAATCTTGGTGTCTCTTCCACTTCAACCTGCACTTCATGATTCTCTTGTTCATCAAATATCTGAATCTTTGATTTACCTTTCCTTTGGCTCACAATTTCTTCATCATCTGTATTAATATTGATAGTACCTGCATACCAAGTACCTTGCTCATCAAATGTAACATCTTTTGATACAAGAAAATGTTTTGTGGATGGATTCCACAACCTATATCCCATCTGCTTATCATCATAACCAATAAACACATATTTTTGAGCTTTAGGTTCCAATTTATGCCTTAATTGTGATGGCACATATGCATAGGCCAAACATCCAAATACTTTGCAATGGTCTAATGTAGGTCTCTTACCCCACCATGCCTCATATGGTGTCATACCCTGCAAGGCTTTACAAGGCAGCCTATTGACCAAATAAGTAGCTGTGTTTACAGCCTCAGCCCATAAATAATTTGGACAATTTTTCTCCTTCATCATGGACCTTGCAAACTCAACAAGATTCCTATTCCTCCTTTCTGCTACACCATTTTGTTGAGGAGAGTACCTGCAAGTAACCTCTCTTTTTATGCCTGCATTCCACAAGTAATCACTGAACTCATTAGAGAAATACTCTCCCCCTCCATCTGACCTTAGTCTCTTCAATTTATGTCCTGTAATTCTCTCTGCATACATATGATAATGTTTGAAAGTATTGAATACTTCTGACTTATCTTTGATCACATAGATAGTGATCCATCTGGTAGCATCATCAACATAAATCACATAATACCTTGATCCATTGATACTGAAATCCTTTGATGGTCCCCACACATCTGTGTGTACCAACTCAAGTTTCTCTGAATACATAAACCCATGCTTAGAATAGGGTTGCTTATGAGCCTTACCTAATTGACATGCCTCACATCTGTATGTCATATGTTGACCTGCAACATTAGGCAATCCAAGCACTGATCCATTATTAATCATGTCTTTAATACCTCTTTCATTGAAATGTCCAAGCCTCTTATGCCAAAGATCTAACTCAGAGATCTTATGTCCTCCATAAGTGAACAAGGCATGACCAACATTACCTTGAATCTTCAATGTGAACAATCTTCCTTCTTTCTTCCCTGAAACAATTTGTTTATACCCATTGCTAGGGTCTTCCACAAACACTCCTTCATTAGTGAACCTCACTTCATAACCTTTTTCCACAATTTGTCCTACACTTCTCAAATTCTTAGGAATTGTAGGAACATACAAGACCTTACTCAATAAGGTGCTACCATCCTTGGCCTTCACTGATCCAATTGACTTCACATTATGCTTTGTATTGTCACCTGTTTGAACAACATGATTAGATACCTTATTCTCCAAATCAGTCATCAATGCTATGTTACCACTCAGGTGATTGCTACACCCTGAGTCAATGTAGAAGACTCTTTGATCTTCACTCTGCCTTTCACAAGTTGCATTCATTATCAATGTTGAATCTTCCTTTTGATCTGAAGCATAATTGTAGTAGGTATTGTTATATTGTTGACTTTGGAAACCTCTACCTGCATTTCTTCCAAAATAACCCCTACTACCTCTACCTCTGAAATTACCTCTTTGATTCCTGCCACCTCTTCCTCTTGAATTATAGTTTTGATTATATCCACCATTACTCTGAGTGTTATGCCAACAATCATTAGCTAAATGATTTGTCTTACCACAAATCCAGCAAGCTTTGGATCCATCTTTATTACTTCTGCCTCTTCCTCTACCTTTGCCACCTCCTCTTCCTCTTAGGAAGTTGGCTTGACTAGTTGTGCCTTCTTCTTCATTTGCTTGTTGCTTTCCTTTGTTAGTTTTCTTCTTGTCTTTAGAGTACATTGCATGACCTGCACTCTTGTCAACATCTCCTTTGATATCATTCTCAAAAGTTAGCATATGTCCTAACAATTGATTCAAATCAGGATTGAAATGATCCAATGAAAGTTCTGTAGATAAAATAAAAGGCTTCCACTTCTCATCACCTCTTAGTCCTGTGAGAATTTGCCTTACCAATTTATCTTCTTCAATGTCTTCATCCACTGCTCCTAATGCATCTGCAATGTCCTTCATCTTTGTCACATAATCAGATATTGATTGTGAAGCCTTCTTCTTGAAAGTAGTAAACTCTGCCCATAAAGATGCCTTTCTTGACTTTGTAGTGTTTTGGAAATGCTCCTCCAAAACATTCCATATTTCACTTGCACTTTCAAGACCTCTAATGTGAGGTAGCAAGTAGTCATTGACTGCCATATAGATAATGCTCCTAGCTTGAGCATCTCTCTTCATCCAATTCTTCAAATCTGACAATTCCTCCCTAGTTGGAACACTAGGATCTCTGAATTGAGGCTTTTCTTCTTCTCCTGTAATATAGGCTATCAAATCTTTGCTCATTAGATGGGCTTCCATCCTCATTGACCATGCCGGATAATTCTCTCTATCCAATTTCTCTATCTGAAGAGAATCTCCCATCCTTCCTTTACCTGTGTACTGAATTCTTCAATCTTTATAAAGTATAAGGTTACCTTTACTTTGAATGACACTCCTTTCGTCCTTCTTGATGTCGTATGATCTCTTCTTCAAGCTTTTCCTTCAGGATTTCACCTTTTAATCCTTCAGATGTTGAATTCTTTGCAACTGCAGCAGTCGGGATCCTCCTTTTCTCAAATTTGATGTTTCCTGCTCTGATACCACTGATGGAGAGTGTTAATCTCCAAAAGAACAACCTACTCTTGAACTTAGAGCACCTCTATATCAAGAGTAAGTCAAAACCTTCACCAATTTAAAAGATCAATGACCAAATATCAAATTCTTGAACAATCTGTGAAGAAGGAGATTACTTGGAAAGTGTGCTGCATATATCTTTCTCATTGACTGAGTAAATGTGTAAAGTTTTTTATGAAACTTTGCACAAGGTGTCGCCTAAAGATTGCGCACCTCCTCCAAGTCAAATCACTCCAAAAGATTCAGTAGATCTTGAGAAATCTACTTCACAAGTTACCTATGTCTAAATCTGCACTTCTGAGAAGTCGATTTGGACACCCCTAACTTCTTAGCTTTAGTTCTCACAATGTCGAACCCGTTTGATCAAATCCTTTTAGCTATAGATAGCTTATCTCTCAACTTAGATTTTGAGCTATTCATATGTGTAAAACTTTACACTGTGCACTGAGCACTACTCATTTCATTGAACTCGAAATCTGTGCCTATTTCAGAGGACTGTAAACATTCTTTACATATGAATGTTCCTACACACGATTCTCTTAACCTGATTACAATTGGAAGCTGAAATTTTGTACAGAGATCAATCAACTCTAGACTTAGAATTGTACAAAAGCATTCCACAGAATATCTACCACAGAAGGAGAAGACACAAAAACTTCGGGCGCAACTTTTTCTTCTATTCCTCCAAAAATTAGAATTGAGTTGTGAGAGAGACTTCTTCTCATTCCTATGAACTCTACTCATGGAGTCCTAAAGCTGAGAAAGCATTTTGTGAACTGAAATTGAGGTTATGTTACTGCTCCACTTTAAAGTGTTCCTAACTGGTCATTGGAGTTTCATGTGCATACAGATGCCACTCTTCATGTTGTTGGTGCGGTTTTGGCTCAACCATCATCACACAAGATTGATAGACCTATCTCCTATGCCAACATGCTACTTACCAAGGCAGAAAGAAACTATAGTACGACCGAAAGGGAAGGTTTGGCTATTGTATTTGCTCTTCAAAAGTTTCAGCATTACCTTCTTGGTGTACATTTTATAGTCATATCGGACCATCAGCCTTTAAAGTATTTGATAAACAAGCCTAGAGTGGCTGGAAGGGTTTGCAGATGGTTACTCCTGTTTCAAGAATTCAACTTTGGTATTCATATTGAGCCAAGAAGAGAGCACTACATGGTAGATCAAGTATCCACGACCACAATGAGTGAGAAGGCAAGAGGTATTAATGATGAACTGGTGGATAGTAATCTCTTCTTAGTAGCAACTCAAGCTGATTGGTATGATGGAATTCTCCATTTTCTCACTACTCGAAAACTCCCAGAACACTTAACACCTACAGAAAAGAGAAGATTACTCCTTAAAACCAAAGTGTACTCACTCATAAATGGGAATTTATATAGATATTGTCAGGATGGTATCTTGAGAAAGTGTGTTTATCTAGAGGAGGTAAACCTTTTGCTTGAGGCAGTACACAATGAAGGGCATCTAAAGGGGGAAGATTTGGCTCAAAGAATCATCCACAAAGGACTATGGTGGCCTCATGTCTACCAGGATGCAATCAATTTTGCTAAAGAATGCCACATGTTCTAGAGATGTGCTCCTACGTCAACCAGATTGAATTTCCAACCATTAGTCATATCTAGAGGATGGCTTCCATTCAAAGGATGGGGTCTTGATTTCATAGGACCAATTAGTCCAATTGGTGAACCTAGGGGTAAGAAGTATATTTTGATGGCCACATGTTATGCAAGTAAATTGATAGAGGTTAAAGCTATTGTGGACTGCATAGCTTTAATAGGAGCTAAGTTTTTGTATAAACGTATTTTTGCAAGCTTTGTTTGCCCACTGGTTGCTACTAATAGGGGCACACATTTTGTAAATCAATTGCTCCAATTTATATTTGACGGATACAAGGTTTTTCATAAAAATTCTTGTTCCTACTATCCAAGGGCAATGGCCAAGTAGAAAGCTTCAATAAGACTTTGATTGGGTTGCTACGCAAATTATCTTTTGATCATCAAAGCTTTTGGCCATAAGCATTGATCGGTGCAATTTGGGCTTTCAGAACTACAAGAATGGGAACCACTCGCGAGAGTCCATTTTGCTTAGTATATGGAAGAGAGGCAAAAGACTGCATGATAGGTATCTTAGGTCCAATGAAGTACACGATGCAATGCATCAAATCCCAACAGTTTCAACCAAATTAGCACCCAAATGGATAGGACCATAGAGGGTGATAAACATATTACCCCATGGAGCAGTGCATCTAGAGGATTTGCAGGGTAAGAGGATACCCCTAGTCAATATCTCTAGAATGAAGAATTACCTGAATTAAGTCAAGAGGGAAGAAATTCATTCATTGTACATACCGTATTTCATTCAGTGTTTGCAGTCTTATTTAAATAAGCAAATAAAGGAGGAGTTGCACAGGGACGGTGCAAAGACTTGATGTCGAGGTATGTGGTGCACAACCAACATTCTCTCTCTCTCTCTCTCTCTCTCTCTCTCTCTCTCTCTCTCTCTCTCTCTCTCTCTCTCTCTCTCTCTCTCTCTCTCTCTGTCTCTCTCTCCCCCCCAACCCCCCATCCCCGCCTAGTCTCCAACCCACCCGCCCAATCCTGTAGCGCCCTCCTCTTGCTCTTCCCCCATAGTCCCCCTTAGCCCCCGCTCCCACCATTCCCTCTCTCCCCCACCCATAGCCACCTGCACCCACTCGCCCCGCGTCCTCCTCCTTTAACCCCGGCCATTCCCTCTCTCCCCCACCCGCAGCCCCCCCAAGCCACTTCCACCTCGTGCCTCCTCTTTCAACCCCGCACCCTTCACTTCCCCACCCGCAACCCCGCAGCCCCCGTACCTCCCCCTGCGTCCCCCGCGTCCCCTCGCCACCCCCCACACTCACCTCTTCCCACCACCCCCATGCCTCCCTCACTTCTCCGCCTACAACCCTCGTAGCCCCACCGTCTTGCTCCCTCCCACCACCCCCCACACCCTCCTCTTCCCACCACCCCCACACCCTCCCACCACCTCCCACACCCTCCCACCACCCTCCTACACCCACCGCCTCCCACAACCCCCACGTCACCCTCGAATCCCCCCCAAATCCCCACACCCTCCTCTCCCCACCACCCCCCACGCCCTCCCACCACCCTCCTCTCCCCAACACCCCCACGCACTCCCACCACCACCACGTCCTACCACCACCCCCCACACCTTCCCACCACCCTCCTCTTCCCACCACCCCCATGTCCTCCCACCACGTCCCACGCCCTCCCACCACCCTCCTACACCCACTACCTCCCAAAACCCCCCAGGTCACCATCCAACCCCCACTCCCCACACCCTCCTCTTCCCACCACCCCCCACACCCTCCTCTTCCCACCAACCCCATGCCCTCCCACCACCTTCCATGCCCTCCCACCACTCTCCTACACCCACCACCTCCCACCACCCCCACAACACCCTCCAAGCCCCCCTCGCAACTCCCCACACCCTCCTCTCCCCACCACCCCCATGCCCTCCCACCACCCTCCTCTTTCCACCACCCCCATGCCCTCCCACCACCTCCCACGCCCTCCCACCACCCTCCTACACCCACTGCCTCCTACAACTGCCCATGTCACCATCCAACCCCCCACTCCCCACACCCTTCTCTTCCCCCCATTCCCCACACCCTCCTCTTCCCACCACCCCCACACCCTCCCACCACCTCCCACACCCTCCCACCACCCTCCTCTTCCCACCACCCCCATGCCCTCCCACCACCTCCCACACCCACCCACCACCCTCCTATACCCATGGCCTCCCACCACCTACCATGTCACCCTCCAACCCTATCCACCCTCCTCTACCCTCCATCCCCCTCCACCCCTAGTGTCACCCTCCAACCCCTCCACCCTCCTCCAACCTCCATCGCCATTCCCCCTCCCCCCCCCCCCTTCCACCTTCCACCATTCCTTCTCTCTCTCTCTCTCTCTCTCTCTCTCTCTCTCTCTCTATTTTCCATACTTATGGCCCTCTTCTATGTACCTTATGTGGAAGGAAGTATCAAGGTAATGAAGGTGACCTTATGTGTTTTCAAAGGAAGCATCAGGATGCTGAAGGAGGTGTTTGAAATGCCTAAGAGTGTATTTTGTTTGAAAAGCTAGTCTCAAATCAAAGCCCATGAAGATAAGCATAAGTAGATATCAGCTTCATGATTGATAATTATGATGACACATTTGAAGAAATGGCATTGGTGGAGCCATCAAATGGGAGGATACAAATGTTGTCACATTTTCCAAAATAAAGGAAGAGAAATAGATAACAACTGTAAGCCGCCGGATTGGCAATTGTAAAATCTGACTCTTAACGAACCCAAAGGTCGTTTCGTAAATGTTGTAACCTTTATATAAATCAATGAAAAAAGACGCTTCGGGGACGACCAGAGGAGTCGCCAGACTGTTCGTCTGGTTGATGATGTCTGTGTAGTTTCCGTGGTGTGTTTGAGAACTCTGAGTTATTCTATGTCTTTCTGTTTTGTTTGATTTATCTGCACCTGTACGGTACAGATTGAGTTATTGTTATTATCTCTGTTGTTTACAGTGATTGTGTTTGGATCAGCTCTTAAGTTAGACCAAGTGATTTTGTATTACGGTAATGATAGTTTCGCCACTGTTAGTTGAGAACGCATCAACTGGATTGTAATCGGTAGATTTTGGAAGAGTCTGATTACAGATAGTAAGATTGTAAGAGTGTACCCAAGAACCCGATATATGTTTAAACGCGTCTCTGATGGCAAGACCCACGTTTAACACTGGTGCCGTCTGTGAGAAAACCACATAACTATTGCATTTCTTAATCCAAACCACATGACTGTACAAGCAAAAACACCCTAGTTGGTAATGAAAGCTGTTTTCGGTATGTCTTGTTCAACCATTCTGACTTGATTATACCCACTGTAACCATCCCACATACGGCACCAGTGTTAAACGCGGGTCTTGCCGTCAGAGACGCGTTTAAACATATATCGGGTTCTTGGGAGTGGAAGGGGTCTATTAAACAGAGGCCCTATACTTAATTTTCCCCAAATCAACTCACTCACATGATCGTAATCTAACATTAAAAATCTATGTCAATACAATTTACTTATCAAGACTCTGGGTACACTCTTACAATCTTACTATTTGTAATCAGACTCTTCCAAAATCTATCGATTACAATCCAGTTGATGCGTTCTCAACAGACAGCGGCGAAACTATCATTACCGTAATAGAGAATCACTTGGTCTAACTTAAGAGCTGATCCAAACACAATCACTGTAAACAATAGAGACAATAACAGTAACTCAATCTGTACCATACAGGTGCAGCTAATCAAAGAGAAGAGAAAGACACAGATTAACTCAAAGTTCTCAAACACACCACTAAAACTACATAGACATCATCAACCAGACGAACAGTCTGGCGACTCCTTTGGTCATCCCCGAAACGTCTTTTTTCATTGATTTATATAAAGGTTACAACATCAATCAATGTTACAACATTTACACAACGACCTTTCGGTTTGTTAAGAGTCAGATTTTACAATTGCCAATCCGGCGGCTTACATTGGCACGCACGGTGGACTTGAACCCGCAGGTATACAAAAATTATGGTTCGTCTACTATTCCTTCTAAATACATAGTTCTGGCTAATGTAAATGTCCAGGCAATTTTCTTTTTCAATGTCTCTAACATTTGTTTCAAAATATCTGGTTCTACGAGCTGCGCTGTGGAGGTGATCGCAATCCGGGTGGATCGGGTCCGGTCGTGGCACACACAGGGTGTATGAAGCTAATGAATGTTGGAAGGTTTAAGGACATGAAAGTGAAATTAATTTTGAGTATGGAGAAGAGAGAGATGTTGAAATGTTTATGGGAATGGGAATGTAGGAGTGCAAGTTAGATTTATGAACATGAATGATAAGAATGAAAGAGAACCATACACACGAATCAAATTTGGAAGGAAGAATGGTCCATTGAAGGAGCTTCTTAAACACTTCCTAATTCTAATCCATATGCATAGTCTTCTTTGGATGATATGTATGCATGACGTGAATAGATGGAATCCTTACACATAAATCAGTTTCGAAAGGAAGAATGGTCCAATATTGGAGCTTCTTATACACTTTCAGAAACTAATAAATGTGAAGAGATGGATAAGTATGTGTTTGAAGATGAAGAGGTGTTGCAAAATCCTTGATCTACACCAGCCAAATGAACTCCAGGAGTAGATGGTGGGCCCTTTTAGCTTGCCAATGGATGTATTAGACACCCTATGTACCTTGGAAGATTACTCTCAAAAAGATAGATCAAAACAGATAAGTTGGAGTTAGCTCAGAGGTGAAAACTTGCTATTCTTGGTTCATACACATGTCCAGTGTTTTACATAATTCTCTGAGCACAGCAGCAATTAGCTTAATTCCTCTTGGGGAAGTCTAGGTAGCTTAAAGAGCTAACTTTCAAGAGTAATCTCATCAAAAATAACAAAGCACACACTGAGAATGAGTTTTAACAAGTGATGACATCATCCTGATTTTCACGGGCTGCTACAGAAATAGACCAGTGAGCAGAAAAATCACCATAACTCAAAATGTAGAAATCCAATGATTATGAAAATTTGTATGGTTCTAGTAGACAATACTCTAAATCCAACAAGCTTTAAATCACTAAATTTGGATAAGTAAACACTGAGAAACACCTCTGACAAGATGCGTGAAAAAGTCAGGTACCTGACAGAGAGGTGAAGATGAACAGACCCTGTTGACTTCAAATAAACATAAATGAAGATTGCAACATCCAAATGACATGAACATTTATGAGCATATAGTAGACGTATAGAGCTAACTTTACCAAGTTAAATCACTGAAAATGATGCACCAAGCTCAGAGAAAACATCTCTGCAAGCTGACTGAGAAAACTGAGAGTAATGGTAGTGAGTAGTACACTTCACAAGAACATGGAAAGATGAAACCAAATAATCATGAAAATGAAAGTAAATTGCTTGTACAATACAATGACTTACTGATACATATGTGTGCCTTGTAATCACACCTTGATATGGCATAAAACTCAGCTCTTGGAGGTCTTCACATAGGTCTCTCTAACCACGACTAAAACTGCCATCTATTTATAGTTGAGTTTGGGAGGCTAACTTCCCTCAATCACTCTCCAATCAATCAATGATTGATTTGATTCTCTACCTACCACAAATCGCGAATTCGTGGCTCCTCTTTCCATTCTTGATCAAGTGGACTTAACCACTTAAGATTCTCTTACTTTTACATTAAGTAAACTCTTCAAAAGTTACAAGAGGTAGTTCACAAGTGAACTTTACATAGTCTTCTTTTTAAAGCTTCTTCTAAGACTTTGTGAGACTCAAGCCAATACTTAGGCTTGTCATAGACTTGCTCCAACAGCTCCCCCTCAAGCCAAGTATGCTTGAGGTCTTCAATCTTCCAAGATTACCTGCAAACCAATCATAGCCTTGAATTTGCAAAGCTTTGTACCATCCAATGCTTTGGTTAGAATATCTGCACATTGTTGATGAGTGGACACATATGATATTTGAATCTCTTTGCTTAGAACCTTCTCTCGTACATAGTGATAATGAACTTCAATATGTTTAGTCCTTGCATGAAAAATAGGATTAGCAGCCAAGTGAATAGAACTCATATTGTCACCAAAAATAGTTGGAGTTCCAAACTCCAATCCAAGATCTTTGAACAATGTCTTCATCCACATAGCTTCTTGTGTAGCTATGGCAAGACCTCTATATTCAACTTCAGTAGAAGAGAGAGCAACTATGGGTTGCTTCTTGGATGACCATGAAATAAGCTTTGAACCTGCAAAGGTAAGATAACCTAAAGTGCTCCTTCTATCTTCCTTGGAGCCAGCCCAATCTGCATCAGAAAATAGCTTCAAACCTAAATCAGATACATAAGGATAATAAAGTCCTTCATTTATGGTTCCTTTGAGATACTTGAGAATCCTTTTGGCAGCATCCATATGTGGTTTCCTTGGTGTGTGCATAAATTGACTTAGCACACTCACACTGTAACATATATCTACTCTTGTCAATGTGGCATAGTTGAGACTACCCAATAGACTTTGATATGATGTGATGTCCTCTATGAGTTCACCTTCATGTGAGCTCAATTTGTGATTGACCTCCATTGGAGTACCTGCAATCTTACAATCTTGCATCTTGAATTTTGCCAACATGTCCTTAATGTACTTCCTTTGAGTGAGAAACAAACCATGATCTTTGTAGACAACTTCCAAACCTAGGAAGTAGGTAAGTGAACCCAAATCACTTATCTTGAACTCTTCTCTCATCTGATCTTTGATCTTCTTCATACCATCTGCATCATTTCCTGTCAATATAATGTCATCTACATATACACATAGATAGATGACCTCAGAATTACTCTTTTTAATAAAGAGTGAAGGATATGCCTTGCTTGGTTGAAAGCCTTTGTCCTGCAAGAATGAAACAAGCCTGAAATTCCAAGCTCTTGGAGCTTGCTTGAGACCATACAATGCTTTGTTAAGTTTACACACATAATCAGGATAAACTTGATTCTCAAAACCAGGTGGTTGTGCCATATATACCTCTTCTGTTATCCAACCATTCAAGAATGCATTCTTTACATCTAGTTGAAGTATCTTCCAATTCTTGGAAGAGGCAATACTAAGCAAAACCCTAATAGTAGGCATATTTGCCACAGGAGAGAAAGTCTCCTCATAATCAATTCCCTGAGTTTGTGCAAGGCCTTTTGCCACAAGCCTTGCCTTATACCTGTTAATTGAACCATCAGAATTTTTCTTGAGTTTATAGACCCATCTTGAGCCTATTACCTTCATGGATGAAGTCTTGGGCACCAAATCCCAAGTGTTGTTTTCCTCAAGTGCTTCAATCTCTTCCTTCATTGCATGCTTCAATTCTGTTTTTGCTTTGGCCTCTTCAAATGATGATGGCTCCTCTTGGTTTATGTCCTGTGCTATGTAGATAGAATGTTTAGTTACTAATGAGGTGTCAAACCCATACCTTTATGGTTTTTTCTTTTCCCTCATAGATCTTCTTAGGCCATGATGTGATGATTCTGCTTCATGTCCAAGTTCCTGCAATTTTGCTTTACCTTTAGACTTCCATGCTTTGATCTTTTCCATGTGAGATTCTTCATCATCCTCTGAGGTGTCTTGTTCTTCAATCTTTGATTGTTCTCTACGAAGCTTTGGAAAATCTTCTTCAAGATCATATGGTAAATTGATCTTCCTGCATGAATCTTCATACCATGAATTGTTCTCATCAAAAACTACATCTCTGCTTACCAAGAATCCTTTGTTGGTAGGGTTGTATAACCTGTAGCCCTTTTGATTGTTGTCATATCCAATAAATACACACCTTTCTGCCTTTGGATCCATCTTGCCTCTAACCTATGAAGGAACATGAGCAAAAGCAATACATCCAAAAATTTTACAATGATCTAAGCTTGGTCTTCTTCCATTCCAAGCCTCATATGGAGTCATCCCATCAAGGGATTTTGAAGGCAACCTGTTAATCAAGTAAGTGGCTGTAGATACAGCCTCAGCCCATAAGTAATTAGGTAAATGCTTTTCATTTAACATAGACCTTGCAGCTTCAACAATTGTCCTATTCCTCCTTTCTGCCACTCCATTTTGCTCAGGAGTGTACCTTGTAGTTACCTCTCTTTTGATTCCTCTTTCTTGAAGAAAAGAATCAAAATCATGGGAGAAGTATTCTCCCCCTCCATCTGACCTTAGCCTTTTTAGTGATTTACCTGTTTGATTCTCCACAAGAGCCAAATATCTTTTGAAACATGAAAAAACTTCATCTTTGTGTTTCATAAAGAATAGGATAGTCCATCTACTGCAATCATCAATAAAGGAAACATAATACCTTGATCCAGATATTGAAGCTTCCTTGCTAGGTCCCCATACATCTGTATGAACCAACTCTAAGAGATCTCCATGCATATAACCTTTCTTCATGAATGGTAACCTGTGAGACTTTCCAAATTGACATGCACTACACTTATAAATCATATGTTGTTTTGACAAATTAGGAAGTCCAAGTACACTTTGGTCCCTGCATATTTGCTTTAATGACCTTTCACCAATATGTGCTAACCTTTTGTGCCATACTTCCAATTCTGTGAGTGTCTGACTACCATAATTAAAGAGAGCAATGTTTCTAGTGTCCTGTAATTCAAATGTGAACAATCTACCTGTCTTTTCACCTTTTGCAATTCTTATGAATCCTTGACTTGGATCTTCAACAAATGCTCCTGCTTTTGTGAACCTGACTTGCAACCATTTCTCTACTATCTGCCCAACACTTATCAAATTCTTTGTAATGGTAGGGACATAGAGTACCTTACTGAGTAGGTTGATGTTTCCATCAGGTGCTTTGACATTGCCTATTTTCTCCACAGGATGTTTTGTATCATCTCCTGTTTGTACCTCATGCTTATTCCTTGGATCTTCTAAATCTGATAGGAGTGCCACATTTCCTCCCACATGATTTGAACAACCTGAATCTATGTAGAAAACATGCTCATCAGATTTACCTTGTGGCATAGCCATGTTCATGATCAATAATGAATCCTCTTTGTTTGAGTCTTCTGTGTAGTTATTGTAGTCTCTCCTTCCTTTGTAGCCTCCTTGATAGTTTGAATGATTGTAATTGTTGTAGTTGCCATGGTAGTTGTTGAACCTTCCTCTTGAGTAGCCATAACTTCCTCTATTGTATCCTCTGCCTCTTTGATTCCTGGAATTCCTAAAGCAATTTTCAGTTGTATGATTAGTTAATCCACAAATAGAACATGAGTTGGAGTCTTGGGATCTCCCCCTGCCTTGTCTACCTCCTCTTCCTCTACCTCTGCCATGTCTTCCTCTACCTGCATAGTTAGCTTGATATGTACCTGCTTCATCATCCACTTTCTTTGCCTTTCCTTTGTTATCTTTAGACTTGCTTTTATTCGTGTATAAAGCTGAAGATTGATTACCTTTAGAGCTTTCTCCATTTTTTATAAGCTTTGCCTCTTGAGTAAGTAGTTGTCCAATGAGTGTGTTGAAATCAGGTACATGCATGTCCATGTACAAATCCATAGCTGTGGTGAATGCTTCCCACTTATCATCTGCCTTCAAGCCATTGATGACCTGCCTTACAATTTGCTCTTCATCTATTACCTCTCCAATGCTTCCCAACTCATCCGCTATGTCCTTGAGCTTTGTGACAAAATCAGTCACATTTTGTTTGGGAGCCTTCTTGAGAGTTGTGAAATCCAGCCATAGTTGATGCTTCCTAGCTTTGGTACTTGAAGAAAAGAAAGCTTCAAGTGCATCCCACACTTCCTGAGATGTCTTACAACTTCTAATGTGAGGCAACAAAAAATCTGAGATAGAGTTGAGGAGATAAGACCTTGCAAGTGCATCCTTGGAGCACCATGTGCTCAATCTTTCTTGCTCTTCTTGTGTTGGTTGACTTTTGTTCCTGAAACTTGGCATAACTTCATCTCCATCCACATAACCATATAAACTTCTACCTTGGAGATAAGCTTCCATCCTTAATGACCAAGCTGAGTAGTTACCTCTGTCCAATTTGTCAATTGATGAAGGAAATCCATCTGCCATGTTGTCCAACCTTGCTCTGATACCACTGTGAAGAGATGGATAAGTATGTGTTTGAAGATGAAGAGGTGTTGCAAAATCCTTGATCTACACCAGCCAAATGAACTCCAGGAGTAGATGGTGGGCCCTTTTAGCTTGCCAATGGATGTATTAGACACCCTATGTACCTTGGAAGATCACTCTCAAAAAGATAGATCAAAACAGATAAGTTGGAGTTAGCTCAGAGGTGAAAACTTGCTATTCTTGGTTCATACACCTGTCCAGTGTTTTACATAATTCTCTGAGCACAACAACAATTAGCTTAATTCCTCTTGGGGAAGTCTAGGTAGCTTAAAGAGCTAACTTTCAAGAGTAATCTCATCAAAAATAACAAAGCACACACTGAGAATGAGTTTTAACAAGTGATGATATCATCCCGATTTTCACGGGCTGCTACAGAAATAGACCAGTGAGCAGAAAAATCACTATAACTCAAAATGTAGAAATCCAATGATTATGAAAATTTGTATGGTTATACTAGACAGTAATTTAAATCCAACAAGCTTTAAATCACTGAATTTAAATACGTAACCACTGAGAAACAGCTCTGACAAGATGAGTGAAAAAGTCGGGTACCTGACAGAGAGGTGAAGATGAACAGACCTGTTGACTTCAAATGAGCATAACTGAAGATTTCAACATCCAAATGACATGAAAATTTACGAGTATATAGTAGACGTATAGAGCTAACTTTACCAAGTTAAATCACTGAAAATGATGCACCAAGCTCAGAGAAAACATCTCTGCAAGCTGACTGAGAAAACTGAGAGTAATGGTAGTGAGTAGTACACTTCACAAGAACATGGAAAGATGAAACCAAATAATCATGAAAATGAAAGTATATTGCTTGTACAATACAATGACTTACTGATACATATGTGTGCCTTGTAATCACACCTTGATATGGCATAAAGCTCAGCTCTTGGAGGTCTTCACATAGGTCTCTCTAACCACGACTAAAACTGCCATCTATTTATAGTTGAGTTTGGGAGGCTAACTTCCCTCAATCACTCTCCAATCAATCAATGATTGATTTGATTCTCTACCTATCACAAATCACAAATTTGTGGCTCCTCTTTCCATTCTTGATCAAGTGGACTTAACCACTTAAGATTCTCTTACTTTTACATTAAGTAAACTCTTCAAAAGTTACAAGAGGTAGTTCACAAGTGAACTTTACATAGTCTTCTTTTTAAAGCTTCTTCTAAGACTTTGTGAGACTCAAGCCAATACTTAGGCTTGTCATAGACTTGCTCCAACAATAAATATGTATGGATATGTATGGATTATATGCATGCAAGTGAATCATGATGGTAGAGTTTACTCACAAGCTCAATGAGACATCCTCATTGGTTCAACGCAATCGTGCGGAGCCTTCTCACACATAGAAGAATGTAGAAGACATTTAAAAATACTTAAGAGACTGAGAGACATGCGAGAAGAGATAAGTGACAAGTGACATGAATTAAAAGAATTTGAATTAAGTTACATGTAAAATATCGTCGTGGTACGTCATGCTAAGCAGTCTACTGATCAAAGGTGGTTCCGACCCTCAAACCATGACAGTTCAACCGAATGTCACACGTAAGAAGGTGAGTTCCACTCCAGTGACCCTATGTCTGTCTAGGCTCGTAACGTCTAACTTAAGAAGTCTAAGACTCATTAAAATCAGCTCTAACTCACTCACACGCTCCACCGAGGGTGAGTCAAGATAGAGATGCTGGTTTCAAGAGCCTATCCTAGATTGGAGTTCTAACTTAAATTTGAAACTAGGTTCTATACTCATACTAGCTCACCTTGGATCCTCACTCGCTCAACCGAGGGTGATCGTCTCAAGGAAACCGTAAGCTAGCATGAGCCCTATGGATGCCTAACAATGATGCTCTAGGAGTTTGGAGGGGGGTTTATATAGTTTTTTGAATGAATTTGGGCCCTTGGATCTAGAGAAATCAACTCTCAACTCTAGGATCACTACTTCCGATTACAACCATTTGATTAATCAAATCAATGGCTTGGAATTGTTCTTTCTATCAATCTAGTGTAAAGGAGTGAAATTTAGGTGCCCTCATTCTCCACCATTGGATCTGGGGATGATCTGGACCGTCAGATCAGTGCTGACATCAATTCAGATAAGATAAGCCACTATTTTTGGAGAAATGTTGCATTATTGATCTTTGATTGTAAAGGTCTTCTTTTATGGAAAAAATTCGTGGATCCTCCTTCCTTTATGCTTTAGTGCATCTCCACCCTTGAATATGAGCTCATCTTGACCGTACAACATGGTTCAATCATATTTTGACATGTGGCAGACATTCAAGCCTTCAATTTTCTTATTCTAGAAAACTGCGGTGACCTTGAAAACTGGACTTTGTGCTCTTTGACCGTCCAAAAAGTCTTTGATGAAGATGAAACATTGTAGGACTATGTTTCCAAAGATCTCCTTCAGGAATATGCAGAAAAATCTCCCATCTGAATCTAACTTGTACAAGTTTGACTACATTTGGAAGCTTGCAAGGTGGCATTAAGGTGTCTAGGAAGCTCGGATAGCCTTGAAACTTTATACAAATATGTAGCCACATATGGTCTTTATACATGCCAAACCATATGGCTAACATAAATTTCTATACAAGAATTTGTAGGGTCAAACTAGAAAAAATACATTTTTACAAAATGAACATAGCATATCAATGTGCTACCAAATCCATTTTCTGCTGAAATTTGGGCTATAGACTGCCTTTGACAATCTTATTTACTACAAGTATATGGATTTTCATCTAATTTGGTGACAATGAAATTTTTGCCCTAATTTCCCAACTTTGACCAGCTTTGACCAACTTTGACCGCTACCATGGACTTTCTTGATTTCTTTGAAACTTTGTATGTGACCTTCCTTTGACATCCTTGATCCATCCTGGACTTCTCGGGGAATTCTGGCTACCTTCACCAAATATGTTTTTTGTAGGCCTTCACAAGTGAGAGAGGAGAGAAAATCTCGACGACATTCGCCCCCACTAAACCTGCGATTCCTCCGGAAGCGCCACTCTAGCATCTGTGAAAAACAAAATGTTCCAGGCATCAAATTCTTTTATAGGCAACATAAGAAACATGGAAGGAAAATTGATTATATGCATGAATTAGTAGGTAACGTGACATGAAGCAAAATTTGCATGAAAGAAAGAATTGAAACAGGCAACATGAATATGCATGAACAAATAGGCAACATATATGCAAATGAACAAGCAACATTGGCAACAAGAAAGAAAAAAAACAAGCATCAATATGAAGTGGAAGTGGATGTATTGAGTCGTTTTAAGCATGAGTTCCTCTCATCTTGAAGAAAATTTTGTACCTTTTTCATAAAGCAATCTACCTTAAATATGATTATAAACAAAGATTTAGGATTTTCAAGAGACGTCTTTCATCTTTAGCTTATTTTAGATCAACTCCTTTCCTACATAAATAAGAATATGCTCTTTCTCTAATAACATGCAAGGAAATCTAACTAAACTCCACTAATGCATAAATCTGCCTACATAGCCCGTGATTTATTCTACTATGCCTCTTTATCCTCCTTTGGCTTGCTCTTTTTTTTTTTTTTTTTTTGATGATGATGATGATGATTCGGCAACTTTATGGTTACGATCACTTTTTTGGGGTGGAAGAAAGTGTAAACTTCTTGGTAACATGTAGCAACTTTTTTTTTTTTTTGATGACGGGGAAAAATTAAACCCCGATACAAGGTACAACCATTTTTGATGACGGAGAACAGTCGTTTAAACTCCGATACAAGTGTTGTGAGATGGACTAAGGATGTAGAAACATGCAATAGCAGGAGCTAGGATTTCAACAATTATGCTTTCGATACTGGATACATATGCATGTTTATATATGAAAGTCATGTCACCAAAATAAACCTCCAAATCTACATGCCCTATCTTTCCACAATCCTAGATTATAATCAATTTCTTAGTAGATAAGTTACTACTTAAGATACAATTTTACACAAGTAGAGAAATCATCATTTGCCTTTTTTGACTCAAGTGATGTGGATATGCAATGCAATGCAAAGACTGAAAAAAACATGCATGAAACAAGCATGGAAAAAAAAATAGAATGAACTTGAAAAAAAAAAAACAAAGCAACATGAACTTGAAAATTAATGATGTTTTTTTTTTTTTTTTTTTTATAACATGGATACTCCTGTTTATGAATCGGCCTCATTGTTGTCATCTTCTTCAATGTCCTCATCCAAAATGTACTCGTCTTTATCACGCTTCTTGAATAACTTTGTCCTTTTACCTGCAATCAAAGCTTTTAGTGCAACACCATTTAATTCACAAAAAGCATACGTACCATTGTTGTTGACTTTTGATACTATGTATGGCCCAAACCACCATTGAGTGAGCTTTTTGCGTGCATCATATTGAGAGTCGAATGTACTATCATAAATGAGCACCCTTGGCTTAGGACGCAATCGATGAGTTTTATCAAAATAATGCTTGTTCTTCATTCTAGATTCTCTTAATTTTTCAACAGCATCATCAAGTCTTAATTTACCTTGTTCTAACTGTTTAATACGCAAATTCAAAAAATCATCAGTAGACATGTTTTCAGACCAAGGCAAATTTGACCATGCAAAAATATGAGACTGAATTGGAAACAATGGTTTTTGACAGTACATGAGTTCAGCAGGCATATATCTAGTAGTACGTGTGCATGTCATTCTATCTGCCCAAAGTGCAAAAGGTAAGAATTTAGGCCATTGTTTGATGTCACCATTACATGCTTTAGATATGGCTTTCACAATAGGTGGATGCCCTCTCTCTATTTTACCATTGGCCTCTGGGTTATATGCAGTAGTGAGAGACAAACGAATACCGTGACGCTCAAAGAACTCTTTAGCTTCTCTCGCATTTAACTCTCCACGATCGGCAACTACTTTCTCTATGTACCCAAAGCGACTTATGACATCTTCAAGCAAGAATTTGCAAACATTGTAAGTGGTCTTAGATCGTAGTGCACGTCCCTCTACATGATTAGTTAAGTCTTCTCTTGCAAGTACAATGTAACGCATTTTGTCGATACCTTTAGGCATAGTTACAAGATCTACTACCCACTTGTAGTGAATACAAGGTGGATACGTAGGATGCAATGGATCTCTATGTTTGACTGATGAATGAATTTGACAAGTAGAACATGTAGAAACATAGCTACTAATGTCAACATACATCCTAGGCCAATAATAGGTACTTCTAATTTTTTCATATGTTCCAAAAAATCCTTTATGACCTGCCCATAATGTCTCATGCATTTCCTTCATTACTTGCAATTGAAGACCTCTCTTTCCTAGGACTTGTTGTGGATTCTTAACCTTACCCTTAGCATGTCTCCAAAGATAACCATTACATAGGAAAAAGTTATAAGCTCGTTTCCTAATGTTACGGAATCTATTCGTAGTCCAGCTAGGTAATGGTTGTAGTGTACTGAGATACTTTCCTATGTCTCTCCATTCATCTTCGTACTCAGACTCATGAAATTGCTCATACTCATATATATGTGGAACATAGTCAATTAAGTTCACATTCTTTATTAGATCACTTTCAAGATCATCATCAAATCTAGCTCTCGATAACATATCAGCAACTGAGTTTGACTTACCTGAAATATGAACTAACTCAGGATTTATGAACTTAATATATGAGATCCATCTAAGCATGGCTATATCAGGAGATGAACAATTGGCTATCATTCCAATGAGAGGCAAACAATCAGTCTCAACTTTGACATTTGCACCAATGAAATATTCTTTGTCTATTTTCAAAGCTGTTACCATACCCCATAGTTCTCGTTTGATCTCTGGATATTTTCGTTGTGTTTCATGTAGAATTTTGGCACCAAACCTAATTGCATATCTATTCCCTTCACTATCGTCTTGACTTATGACCCAACCTATACCAATAGGACTAGTATCAACAGTCAATATAATAGGTTTGTTAGCAGAATAGTCTACACGCTTAAGGATGGGAGCTTCAAGCAATAATTTCTTCAATTTACGCATAGCTTGAGTGTGTTTGTCAGTCCAAATAAATTTTTGTTTCTTCCTCAACGAGTCATAAAGACAATCAGCAACATGAGCAAAGTGTGGGATCCAAATAACATAAAAGATACAAGCACCAAGAAATCTACGTACCTCACTCACGTTGTTACATGTTTCAGAAATCTTGCTAATGGCATCAACTTTTTGTGGGTATGGCTTTCGACCATAATGGCCACATAAATGTCCAACAATAAGCACCTCGTTGACACCAAAAATAGATTTCTCTATGGAAAATGTGAGACCTACCTCTTCAAATCGTTGAAATATTCTTTCACAATCAGAGATATGGTCAAGAACAAATTTACGACATCCAGATGAATCTACAGTAATGTCCTTTACACGTTCCTCACTCCCTTTAATTGGAATATCATCAATGAATGGCATAGTTATATGAGGGATAAAATCATGTAAGATCATATTCATAGCACTCATCATATGAGTCATAGAATTAGTCGCTCCTTGAGGTAAAGTACACATTCGCACTAAGCCTAAAGGAGTTTTCATTGTGGTTATGTCACGACTGTCGATTGCTAACTGGAATTGGTCATATCCAGAATATAAATCACCCATTGAATAGATAGAATGTCCTGAAAATGATTCAGCAAACTCATCTACAATGGGTCCTGTTCCTACATTCCTTATGGTGACTTTATTGACGGGTTGGAGATCTTGAATAAAACGTAGTTTCCCATTCTTTTTAGGCACAGTGAACCATCTGTTTGAGTAAGGTGCAAAAGATGGCTCTAAAATTCTCATGTTTATCTTCTCCTTAAGTAGTTTCATTAGCTCAGGTAAGTGAGCCTTTGGAACAGGTATAGGACGAAGATTCCATGGAATATGTGGAATAGTAAAGATTATCATGGGTGCAACTAGCTTAGGATCTACACAACCAATCTCATGAGGATACATAGTAAAGGCTTTTCCATGGCTACGTATGACTCTCTCAAATTTATCTCTCTCTGCTGGCAAAAGAAAGTCATCATCTCTACCAATTTTCACCTGTTTGATTGTCTCATCCGTGAATGTATGTCCTATGTTTTTGTTATCCCGAAGAATTGAATCATTTTTCACATCAATAATTTTTTCATTACTTCCTTGAGGTAATGGTTGAGCTATGGGTTTAATTTTTTTGTCTGCAGTTTTGTACTTTGTTTCAACTAAGGCATCATGTGTTTGGTTAAATTTTGAGCACTTGTCAACATTGAGAGCATACTCTTGGATTAGAGCATACTCATCAAGGGAAGAAATCAGAATAATATGGGAATTAGAATTTTGTTGAAGACATAACTCTAACTCCTCAAGAGTAGAGAAACAATGAGATGTCTCAATCACATGCTCAATGTTCTCATCATGTTCCATGATTTTGTTGTTTTTATAAATTTTTTGGGTTTTTTGGATAAAAGACTTGGACAATTGACTCTTATGAAGAAAATCTAATCTAGAATGTGGAAAACAAAGTGACAAACTATTGTACATGTTGGTTGGATGCGAGATGTCAAACCAATATCCACTGTTGTCCCGCTCAACAATGGATTCTATCCGAAATTTTGATCATATGTAGCTCCAAACATGAATCGAGGTGCACAATCACTACAAGCATGCTCATGACCATGAGTAACAATAGGTTTCTTTCTAATTGACAATCGATTCCTAGGATGGTTCACTCCTACTGTCATGACTTGAAGTGATTGCATTCCATCCTTAGACTTAAATCTAGCATAGGTAGACCCATCATCCATGGCTTTAGTTTCCATACGACTCTCACAAATAAAGGGTTGACCTAAAAGAACTTCATAGGAGCAATTATCTTGAATAAAAAAGTGAAACTTTTCTGTGATTCCTCCTATGGATATGGGCACACTAGCACAAGCTCCATACAGGGTACCTACACCATTATCTGCAGTTCTCATACGCCATCCACAATCTTTATCTATGGGCCATCGAAACTTATCATAGACTTCTCTTGAAATCACATTGATTTCAGAGCCGGAATCTACTAATGCATTTACAGTGATAGTGTTCTTATCATTTCCTATTTTAACATGCATCTCTGATGTACCTCTAGACCAAAATGTTCTTTTAAAGTGACTTTCAGGATTGTTTTCATGATTTTCATGGTCAGGTTGAATAGGTCCTAAGAAATTTTTATTAACATTTACTTCATCATCATCAAAGTCCTCTTCATCAGATTCATCAAAGTTTAAGGCTTCATTCATAGCTTGATCTTGATCTAGAGAATCTTGCATCTCAGTATCTAGATTAAGTGGAAACCTCTTCCTTTTAATTAGGCCGATAAAGTTATCTTTAAAAATAGGCTTTGCAATAGAGAAAACTTGTTCTAAAGACATAGTCACTTGACTCTTAAGCAAAATGTCATCTAAAATCTCCATAGGATCTATTTTTCTCTCAATTTCTGAAATCAAGATGGCTTTAGGTTTTCTCTTTGGTTTCTTTTGTTTTTGCTCAGGGTCTTGTTTTTGTTCATGTTCTCGTGTTTGGTCTTCAGTTTGTTTTGATTGTTCTTGTTTATCTAAAGGCTTTGGTTCTATTTTTCTTTGCTTTGTCTTCTTCCCTTTTTGTTTCTCCTCTTGTTTTTGTTCATTGGATTCTGATTCTTGTTTTTTATCTTTAGATTGTGATGTTTCTCCTTGCTCTATGATTGTTTCTATTCCCTCTGAGGTTTGTTTTTGAGTCACTCTTCTTTCACTAGGCTTAGCTTCATCTCTTTTTCGTTTTTCTTCTACATTGGATATGTGAGAAATAAGAGATTGATCTTCTATCGGTGACTCCCAAGCCGTTATTCTCCTAATCTCATCTCGTGCTCTTACTAAAGCCTCTATGGAAAAATCACCTTCCTTTGTGGGTTTACTTGATTCTACTTGTTGTTCATCAAGAGCTTCTAGTTTCACTCCTCTAGTTCCTACGTCCATTATGGTTATATTTTCATAATGTTTTTTCATTCCTCCCTTACCATAATTTCCTTGCAAAGGTAGCCTAGATCGATAGTCACAAATTTTCTTGTCTATGTCTATTACTAGTCGTTGCTCCTTAGCAGCCTTCAATAATTCACAATCTCTCAAAAAGTGCTCTAACGAATCACACCAAGGACACCTACGAGGGCCACGCACAAAACCATTTTGATTTTGAGGATTTTGATTAACTTGTGGTGGGAAATTTTGAAATTGAGGATTTTGTTGATAAGGTATTGCTTGAACAGGATAATTAGGATTTTGAAAATGCAATTGATGTATTTGAGGAGCTTGGGGAGCAACATGTGGTACTTGAGGTGCAAGAGGAGCTTCCATATTATACGGTTGATGATTTTGAAAATTTTGATTTTGAGGATTTTGAAAAGCTATTTGAGAAGCTTGAGGATACAGGTTTTGATACATTTGAGGATTTTGCACATGAGGATGAGGATTTTGCATTGAAGGATTATGCATTGGAGGAACTTGATATGCTTGAGTAGGAGCTACTTGTGGATTTTGATTGGTAGCTATAACATGTTGATTAGGCTCTTGAAAAGTCATTGGGTTCATTTGATTTTGGAAAGTTTTGGTGTAACTAGATTGTAAAGCATCTATAGTCTTGGCCAAATTGGATTGTGTAGCAATAAGACTTTCCATTTGCTTAGTGAGAATATCCACTTGAGATTGTTCAACTACACTTTTATTTGGATCTACTTTAAAACCTTGAGTAGGCTCCATCATTTGAGGAATAGGAGTAGAGTCAAAAAGCATAGCATGGGATTGTTCTCTAACTTGCTCCTTAGTTTGTGGAAGGCTAGCTTGAGGAAGACTAGTTTGCTCATAAAGCATGGATTGTCTTTGATGTCTATGGGCTACAGCCTCTACTACTTTACGCACTTTTTGCCAATTGTCAGTAAGACCATAGCGCTTATCTGGTTCTTCTAATCGCCGTTCAACTTCCCTACGAGTTTTAGGATGAAGAAGCTTAAGAAAATTGATCACAAGATCAGGTTCCAAAGTTATCTTATCCTCATTAGGAAGTTTTTCATAACCTCTAATATACTCATTTTGTAAGTGAGTAATAGAGCTACTAGGCTTTGGAGAATTGACCCATCGTAAGAATCCATCTCGATTATGTTGGCTATAATCTTCAAGATAGAATTCTTTGAGCATCTCCTTTCTAAAATCACTCCAAGGAAGACTATCATACTGAGTGACACGGTTTATGATAGAGCTATCAACAATTCGTTCAAAGAATGATATCAAAAGATCTTCGAGAAGACCAAAAATCATAGATTGCTCTTCAAACAAATCTAAGTAGCTTGTGATGTTGATGCCATTGAATTTTCCCTTCTCTCTCAACATAGAAGAGACTATTCTTTGGCCTTGTTTCTCAACAATAAGGGATTTGAATCCTTCCTCCATCTTATGTGAATAAGCAAGTGATGCACGATGCTCTAGATCTCTCACAAATGCGTTTACTTCTCGACGAAGATGTGCACGATACTGTGAGAAATCCAGTGCAACACTCAAGACTGATGATGATGATATGATGAGGATGAAAAATATGAAACAAAGGATATGGATCACAACCTCCCAACAAGATCAGAAGCAAATGCCACGAAGCGTTTCACGTCAGGTTCAAATGTGGAGGTGATCGCAATTCGGGTGGATCGGGTCCGGTCGTGGCACACACAGGGTGTATGAAGCTAATGAATGTTGGAAGGTTTAAGGACATGAAAGTGAAATTAATTTTGAGTATGGAGAAGAGAGAGATGTTGAAATGTTTATGGGAATGGGAATGTAGGAGTGCAAGTTAGATTTATGAACATGAATGATAAGAATGAAAGAGAACCATACACACGAATCAAATTTGGAAGGAAGAATGGTCCATTGAAGGAGCTTCTTAAACACTTCCTAATTCTAATCCATATGCATAGTCTTCTTTGGATGATATGTATGCATGACGTGAATAGATGGAATCCTTACACATAAATCACTTTCGAGAGGAAGAATGGTCCAATATTGGAGCTTCTTATACACTTTTAGAAACTAATAAATATGTATGGATATGTATGGATTATATGCATGCAAGTGAATCATGATGGTAGAGTTTACTCACAAGCTCAATGAGACATCCTCACTGGTTCAATGCAATCGTGCGGAGCCTTCTCACACATAGAAGAATATAGAAGACATTTAAAAATACTTAAGAGACTGAGAGACATGCGAGAAGAGATAAGTGACAAGTGACATGAATTAAAAGAATTTGAATTAAGTTACATGTAAAATATCATCGTGGTACGTCATGCTAAGCAGTCTACTGATCAAAGGTGGTTCCGACCCTCAAACCATGACAGTTCAACCGAATGTCACACGTAAGAAGGTGAGTTCCACTCTAGTGACCCTATGTCTGTCTAGGCTCGTAACGTCTAACTAAAGAAGTCTAAGACTCATTAAAATCAGCTCTAACTCACTCACACGCTCCACCGAGGGTGAGTCAAGATAGAGATGCTGGTTTCAAGAGCCTATCCTAGATTGGAGTTCTAACTTAAATTTGAAACTAGGTTCTATACTCATACTAGCTCACCTTGGATCCTCACTCGCTCAACCGAGGGTGATCGTCTCAAGGAAACCGTAAGCTAGCATGAGCCCTATGGATGCCTAACAATGATGCTCTAGGAGTTTGGAGGGGGGTTTATATAGTTTTTTGAATGAATTTGGGCCCTTGGATCTAGAGAAATCAACTCTCAACTCTAGGATCACTACTTTCGATTACAACCATTTGATTAATCAAATCAATGGCTTGGAATTGTTCTTTCTATCAAATCTAGTGTAAAGGAGTGAAATTTAGGCGCCCTCATTCTCCACCATTGGATCTGGGGATGATCTGGACCGTCGGATCAGTGCTGACATCAATTCGGATAAGATAAGCCACTATTTTTGGAGAAATGTTGCATTATTGATCTTTGATTGTAAAAAAGGTCTTCTTTTATGGAAAAAATTCGTGGATCCTCCTTCCTTTATGCTTTAGTGCATCTCCACCCTTGAATATGAGCTCATCTTGACCGTACAACATGGTTCAATCATATTTTGACATGTGGCAGACATTCAAGCCTTCAATTTTCTTATTCTAGAAAACTACGGTGACCTTGAAAACTAGCCTTTGTGCTCTTTGACCCTCCAAAAAGTCTTTGATGAAGATGAAACATTGTAGGACCATGTTTCCAAAGATCTCCTTCAGGAATATGCAGAAAAAACTCCCATCTGAATCTAACTTGTACAAGTTTGACTACATTTGGAAGCTTGCAAGGTGGCATTAAGGTGTCTAGGAAGCTCGGATAGCCTTGAAACTTTATACAAATATGTAGCCACATATGGTCTTTATACATGCCAAACCATATGGCTAACATAAATTTCTATACAAGAATTTGTAGGGTCAAACTAGAAAAAATACATTTTTACAAAATGAACATAGCATATCAATGTGCTACCAAATCCATTTTCTGCTGAAATTTGGGCTATAGACTGCCTTTGACAATCTTTACAAGTATATAGATTTTCATCTAATTTGGTGACAATGAAATTTTTGCCCTAATTTCCCAACTTTGACCAGCTTTGACCAACTTTGACCGCTACCATGGACTTTCTTGATTTCTTTGAAACTTTGTATGTGACCTTCCTTTGACATCCTTGATGCATCCTGGACTTCTCGGGGAATTCTGGCTACCTTCACCAAATATGTTTTTTGTAGGCCTTCACAAGTGAGAGAGGAGAGAAAATCTCGACGACAGCGCATCTGTCCGTACTAAGCTTAACGAAATAACTTGGCTTATTAAACTTTCTGCCTGGGTCTGTAGAAAAGCTTCCTGTAAGTAAAATTCATTTGACAGAGCCGCATCACGACTGACTTTCATATTTGCTATCTGCTTATCAATTCGAGACAGTCTTTCTTTTTGAGCATCTAGCTGATTCTCTCTTCTTTCTATCTCCTGATTCTGAAATTGGATTGTTCGATGAAAAGCATCACGCTCTCTTCTGATCCCTATTATCTCTTTCTATAATTGAGCTTCTATGTTCAATTTGCGTTTAAGAATATTTTTTACTTCAGATAAATCAAACTTGCTTCTCTGGAGTTCTTCATTAGTCTTCTTAACCAAATCGGCCATCTCTTGTCCTTTCTATACTACTTCATTCAGTTGTGCTCTAGTCTCTTCTAAAAGATTGCCCAGAGCTATACATGCATCCTCTTTATCTTGGATTAACTGCTTCAATTGAACTAGTTCGGCATCAGCAACACTTAATAATTCTTCTTTTTCTCGGACTTCTGCCAGTGCCGCATCTCGTTGACTGGTAACTGCTTCCTGTTCGGCAAGTCTGGCTTTGAGCTGGTTAATCTGGAAGTGCAGATGATGATTTTCTGCTTTGACCGCATTGATCTCTTCCTATAGAGGAGTGATGTTTGCTTCAAGGGTATCCACCTTATGTTGTAGTTCCTGACGAATATTCTCTGTAACTTGTCTTAATTGTACCGGAAGCTGTTGGGAAAATTGTATAATCATGCGCCCCATGGATTCAAGTTCGGTAAATATGGGAAATGGAGGAAGTGGCTGTTGGGATGAAAAGGCTATCAAAAGTTGGTGTGAAGAGGGAGGAGAGTAATTTGGTGAGGAAGATGAAGCAGAAGGTTCCTCATGGACAATAGGTGGAAGAGGGAGAATGGGGTTAATCGGAGGTTTGGGTGGAGGAGTGAGAAGAACAATGGTTGTTTCTAATACATGTTCGGTGGTTTGTTGCGTAGTGTCATCAGGTTTGGCAGCTGTAGACTCCACTCCTTTAATCAGTTCTTTGAAAATTTCCTTAATGATAGGTTGCCCATCTTCTTGCTTTTCCTTTTCGGATTGTTGCTGAGATTCTTCTTGAGAGGAGCTGGCTTCGGATTTGGTGGTCTCATCATGCTCTTGTTGCTACTTTGGAGAGGATTGGGTGGACGAATCATGGTGCATGGAGGTAGCGGTGTCGTGAAAAGTCTCTTCTTCATTGTCATCATCTTCATGTCTGGCGACCGATCCCTTTACTTGGCTATCGGAAGAGCTTATTCTAATGCGCTTTCGACGGAGGAGTTGGAATAATTCTTCGTCATCCTCTTCATCATCTTCCAAGATCTGCGCAGATTCTTCATGGTGTAATACCGGACCTCTAGGTGGTCGTTGTGCTGCTTGTATTGCCGGAAACAAGAAACTTAACATATGTGGTAATCGTGATCGGGGCATTTCTCCCTTTTTGACATATTTAATGATGGAAACGCATTCTCGATGTATACGGCGGAAATAATATGAGGCAAAGTTTACAGGCTCTCTAGCAGCCATATCTATTGCTAAATAGAAAGGGCGAGATATGCCATATGTACGTTTTTGTAAGTTCAGGATAGCTACAAGAAATTGTAACACTGTTCTTTCATGCTCAAGGCGACAAAGGATTGCATATTCATTAGAAGAATGCCTGGGAAACAACTGATTCATGGTGGCGATGGGAAGACTAGGTCCATTCTCTCGACCTCTTGGAGAGAGTCGGAATGCATCAGCAAAATTCTGAAAAGTTATTATGGTACGAGATGGTAAGGAGGTGATTGGCCAACTCTACTCTGTAGCAGGTGTGGCAGCGATGGCGGTGATGATTTGGGCGTAGAATGGGTGACAATCCACTAAATGCCAAGGCAATTCAGCGAAATTAGCCAATCCACGGACACGCAGGAACTCACCTACATCTGCAAGGAGTTCGTCACGGAACGCAGTAAAGTGTGCTAACGCTTCCATGGTGCGCACACGTATAGCAAGCACAGAATACAATTGCACAGGGTATATAGAGAGCACAAGCACGCAAAACACACAGACACAATAACGATTAACAGTCGATGAATCACTTCGTAATTAAATTCTTGTAATAGTAGAACCCAACGTGCTAAACGCCCACCTAAATGCTACTGGCGAACCAGATAAACTAGCGCAGCATGATCTTCATGAAAGACGAATTTTCGGCCTAACAAATAATGCTGAAATTTCTTTACAGAATATACTTAACCAAGGCATTCTCTTTCAGTTACAGAATAATTCTTTTCTGCAGGAGCAAGTCTTCTACTTGCATAATAAACAGGCCGAAACCACTTATCAGTTTGTTGCATTAAGACACTTCCAATGGCTATATCTGATGCGTCTACAAAAACATGAAATGGACGTTCCCAATCAGAAGGTTGTAGAATTGGAACCTACGTTAATAAGCCTTTTAGACTATCAAATGCTGTTTGACATTCCTGAGTCCAAACAAACTGTCAAGGAGTACTGTTTATTAATCTATTGAGGGGTATTGCAAAATGAGCAAGCCACCGTAAATGTCGACCATGCCATCTGACTTGACCCATGAATCTCATTACTTCTTTTGGCGTAGTAGGCACAGGTGCTTCTAACACAGCTGCAATTTTATCAGGATCGACTTGTATGCCTTGTGCACACACAATATGGCCAAGCAAGTTACCACATGAAACCGCAAACACAGACTTGTTTGGGTTCAGGCAAAGTCTATATTCATGACACTTCTCAAAGCAACACCGTATGAGAATGAATGCAGGAAGGTTAAACTACCCTATGACTCGGAAGAGGAGTTTCCAAGTCTTGCAAAGGAGGAACCTACTCAGAATGAAGACTCAAATTCAGATGATGAAGACACTATCAACCTTGAAGAGTTCAAGGCATGGAAGTCCAAGGGAAAAATGAAGATGAAGAAGCTTGAAGACATACCTGAATCTTCAACACAATCAATTAGAAGATCACAAAGAGAAAGCAAAAAACCTAACATATATGGGTATGATACATCTCTTGTTACTAAACACTCTTTTTATCTTGGCAAAGATCTGTCAATTAAAGAACCAAGACCATATGAAGAAGCCATAACCAAAACAAAATGGAAAGAAGCTATGGATGAGGAGATTGAGGCACTCAAGGAAAGTGATACATGGGAGCTTGTACCAAAGAAGGAATCCATGAAGGTAATAGGATCCATATGGATCTATAAACCTAAGAGAAACTCTGATGGGTCAATTAACAGGTATAAAGCCAGATTGGTAGCCAAGGGTTTTGCACAAACCCAAGGCATTGATTATGAAGAAACATTCTCACCTATGGCCAAGATGCCAACTATGAGAGTGTTGGTAAGTGTGGCTGCATCAAAAAATTGGAATATTTACCAATTAGATGTCAAGAATGCTTTCTTGAATGTATGGATTTCAGAGGAGGTATATATGTCACAACCTCCTGGCTATGAGGAGCCTAAGAAGGTAACATATGTTTGCAAATTGAAAAAGGCTTTATATGGATTGAAGCAGGTACCTAGGGCATGGAATTATGGGTTAACCACATTCCTCCAAGACCAAGGTTTTTTCATGAGCCAGGCAGATACTTCTCTATTCATCAAGAGAAGTAATTCAGAGGTAATATACCTTTGTGTTTATGTTGATGACATCATACTTATAGGTAATGATGTTAATGGAATCAGGCAAATCAAAAGCCAGATGATGAAGGAGTTCAAGATCAATGATCTTGGTTTACTAAAGTATTTTCTTGGGCTTGAGTTAGTCTATACTAACTCAGGAATATACATTACTCAGAAAAAGTACATACAGGATATGTTGAAGAAGTTTCATTTGCAGGATGCCAAAATTGCAAGTAGTCCAATGGAGGAAAACCTCAAACTAAGTGCCCATGAAGGTGATGAACTTAATGACATTAGAGGTTACCAAAGCATGGTGGGTAGCTTGAACTCTGCTACCTTAACAAGGATAGACATTGCATATGGAGTTAGTGTGCTAAGTCAATTTATGCACAAGCCAAGGGTACCTCACTTAGAAGCTGCGAAGAGAATCTTGAAGTACCTCAAGGGTACACAACATCATCATTTGTATTTCCCTTACACTTCTGATTTGGATATCAAGATTTATTCAGATGCAGATTGGGCAGGATCCAAGGATGATAGGAGGAGCACTTTAGGATACATTTCATTTGCAGGTGACAAA
>MU260209.1:87500-90000 GCA_020310875.1 Ceratopteris richardii | reverse complement strand
GCATTTGACCAAACGGGTTCGACATTGGGAGAACTATAGCTAGGAAGTTACAGGTGTCAAAGTCGCTACTGCAGAGAAGCAGTTTCACACATAGGTAAAGTGTTTGAGTCATTTCTCAAAGTACACTCAATCATTTGAGAAGATTTAAGTTGGAGAAGGTGCGCAACCTTAAGGCAACACATCCTACAAAGTTTTATCAAAAACTTTACACGAATGGTTAGTCAATCAGAGATTAATCTGCAGCAGACTTTTCTGAGAATTTGATTTTTTCGAGAATAGTCAATTTCTTGATAAGTTTGTGATTGTTCTCTAAATTAAGTGGAGTCTGAACTTATTCTTGATATAGAGGTGCTCTAATTTCAAGAATAGCTTGTTCTTTTGGATATTAACACTCTCCATCAGTGGTATCAGAGCAGGAAGCATCAGAATTAAGGAAAGGGAGACTCCGACTGCTGCAGACATACAAACTTTACATCTCGAAGGATCAAAAGGACAAAGATTGAAGAAAGCTTGAAGGAAGACACATTGAAGTTTTCAAAAGGATCAGAAGGAGTAATATTCGAAGCCAAGGTACATTTATTTCTCATAAAGATTAAAGATCTGTTAGTACAGGTGAAGAAAGGATGGGAGATTCTCTTCAGATAGAGAAATTGGATAGAGAGAACTATCCTGCATGGTCAATGAGGATTGAAGCTCATTTAATGAGCAAAGATTTGATAGCTTATATTACAGGTGAAGAAGAAAAGCCATAGTTCAGAGATTCTAGTGTTCCAACTAGAGAGGAGTTGTCAGATTTGAAGAATTGGATGAAAAGAGATGCTCAAGCTAGGAGTATTATTTATATGGTAATCAATGACTACTTGCTACCTCACATTAGAGGTCTTGAAAGTGCAAGTGAAATATGGAATGCTTTGGAGGAGCATTTCCAAAACACTACAAAGTCAAGAAAGGCATCCTTATGGGCAGAGTTTACTACTTTCAAGAAGAAGGCTTCACAATCAATATCTGATTATGTGACAAAGATGAAGGACATTGCAGATGCATTAGGAGCAGTGGATGAAGACATTGAAGAGGATAAATTGGTAAGGAAAATTCTCACAGGACTAAGAGGTGATGAGAAGTGGAAGCCTTTTATTGTCTACAGAACTTTCATTGGATCATTTCACTCCTGATTTGAATCAATTGTTAGGACATATGCTAACTTTTGAAAATGATATCAAAGGAGATGTTGACAAGAGTGCAGGTCATGCAATGTACTCTAAAGACAAGAAGAAAGCTAACAAAGGAAAGCAACAAGCAAATGAAGAAGAAGGCACAACTAGTCAAGAGGAGGTGGCAAAGGTAGAGGAAGAGGCAGGAGTAACAAAGATGGAGCCAAAGCTTGCTGGATTTGTGGTAAGACAAATCATTTAGCTAATGATTGTTGGCATAACACTCAGAGTAATGGTGGATATAATCAAAACTATAATTCAAGAGGAAGAGGTGGCAGAAATCAAAGAGGTAGTTTCAGAGGTAGAGGTAGTAGGGGTTACTTTGGAAGAAATGCAGGTAGAGGATTCCAAAGTCAACAATATAACAATACCTACTACAATTATGCTTCAAATCAGAAGGAAGATTCAACATTGATAATGAATGCAACTTGTGAAAGGCAGAGTGAAGATCAAAGAGTCTTCTACATTGACTCAGGGTGTAGCAATCACTTGAGTGGTAACATAGCCTTGATGACTGATTTGGAGAATAAGGTATCTAATCATTTTGTTCAAACAGGTGACAATACAAAGCACAATGTGAAGTCAATTGGATCAGTGAAGGCCAAGGATGGTAGCCACTTATTGAGTAAGGTCTTGTATGTTCCTACAATTCCTAAGAATCTGATAAGTGTAGGACAAATTGTGGAAAAAGGTTATGAAGTGAGGTTCACTAATGAAGGAGTGTTTGTGGAAGACCCTAGCAATGGGTATAAACAAATTGTTTCAGGGAAGAAAGAAGGAAGATTGTTCACATTGAAGATTCAAGGTAATGTTGGTCATGCCTTGTTCACTTATCGAGGACATAAGATCTCTGAGTTAGATCTTTGGCACAAGAGGCTTGGACATTTCAATGAAAGAGGTATTAAACACATGATTAATAATGGTTTAGTGCTTGGATTGCCTAATGTTGCATGTCAACATATGACATAGAGATGTGAGGCATGTCAATTAGGTAAGGCTCATAAGCAATCCTATTCTAAGCATGGGTTTATGTATTCAGAGAAACTTGAGTTGGTACACACAGATGTGTGGGGACCATCAAAGAATTTCAGTATTAATGGTTCAAGGTATTATGTGATTTATGTTGATGATGCTACCAGATCGGTCACTATCTATCTATCTATCTATCTATCTATCTATCTATCTATCTATCTATCTATCTATCTATCTATCTATCTATCTATCTATCTATCTATCTATCTATCTATCTATCTATCTATCTATCTATCTATCTATCTATCTATCTATCT
>MU260209.1:67500-82500 GCA_020310875.1 Ceratopteris richardii | reverse complement strand
TGAACATTTCTTCGAAGGTCTGTTTGTAGCAGGCGGGGAGGTACTTGATGCGTGCATGCCAAGCGTAAGCCACACGGATACTGGGGGTGGTGCTCATGTCATACACCAAGTCGTAATTTCCATTGCTAAACCCCGGAAGACGTACCTGTGGTGCGGCTGCATTTCTAAAGGTCTTCAGCACTACTTGCATCATATCTAAGATTTTAAGCATCATTTGCGCTGCTACATCTTGCATGGGCTTCAAGCGCGGCATCCAGTGGCGAATGGTCCCCATCATATATGCTACCGATGGTGGTCCTTGTGGTGGCGCGATGTACGGGTAGTTCAGCCATTCCTTGCATTGCGCATTGTTCTGTACCTTGATATTAAATGCCTTCCACGACCTGCGGCGGGGGACTGGACCGTAGCATGGGTTGTACAGGAGGTGCAACGGCGCGTTGTTCCATGTGCGTAGCATTTCTGGATAGGTCTCTAAAAGTTTCTGACGCCATGTTGGTTGACGAATCTTGCCTTTTCGCACCTCTGGAGGAAGGTCTTCGGGTTGAAATTGGGTCGCAAAAGTAGGAATCTGACCCGTGACTCTTTGTATTTCTGCATTATAATCAGCCAAGATAATATAATATGGCCTGTACTGGAGTTCCGATGAGAGAATCAGGCGTCTCGATGACAAGTTCTTGAAGTAATCTGATTGTAAAACAGTCTCCTCTATGACCCTCATAGCCTGATTTTGCACTACGGTGCGCTCTTCATGCGAGGTCCCTATTTCCTCCACTTGTCGTAACCATGGCGGCCGTGGTGCCTCGAACGTGTCCTGCGCTTCTTCTGTTTGTTGGCCTCCTGGGAATGGTTGCGGATCATATTCTTCATCAAACGTTTGTTCCACAGGAATTTGCACAACTTCTTCGTCCGTGGGAGCCTCCGGAGGGGAAGATGGCCTCTCATATTGTAGTAGGCGTGTTTGCAATTCAGTTACCTGTTCCTGGAGATCTTTTATGGCCTCTGCGTTGAGAAGTGAAGCCGCAGAGGGGGTGGTTGGAGGGGCAGCTGTTGGTCCTTGTTGGTGTTCCTGCTTCAGTTGTCCTAGCTCCTCCGATAGCTTATCATGTGCTTCGAGCAGCATGGCATAATCTTCCAATATAATCTTGATGTTATCGGGGGTCACTGCTTGAAACTTGGATGGGCTGATGGGTGCCCCCGGTGTGCTCTCAATAGCTGCCTCCAGGTTCTCTTGATTTTGTATTTGCAGACGTCTGTTCTCTTCCTGAGCAGCCGCAAGATGGCGTTTAAGTAGCGCCATATTTCGCTGAAGTTTTGAGTTGCGTTCCAGCTGTGTCCGTAGGTGACCTTCTACCACCTGCACCGCTTCCTGATCTACGTTCTGTAGCTGTACCTCCAATATATTATGGGCGTCTTGGAGGGTTTGGAACTGTGTGTGGAGGCGAGCGTTCTCCTCTTCTAGTACCGCAAGGCGGAGCTGTAGTGTCGCTGAGTGCTCTTGCAGGCGTGCGTTTTGTTGCTGGAGCTGAATGTAATCTGTTCTTAAATTTGATATACAAGCCAACATGGTGTCCAATGCATTACCTATAGATGAGTGGGGGGTGTTTACCGTGGAAGATGCATGGGAAGGGAATTGGGGAAGGGAGACAGTGAATGATGTGTCTACGAAAGTTGTGTGTGTGGGTGAAATTGGTGGAGGGGGAATGGGAGGAGGTGAAACCGTGGGTGGAGGTGCCGTGGGTGGTGAAATGTCCATCCCTTCAGGAGTGGTTGTTAGTGTGGGGCCTGCCATATACACTGGTATGGTAGGTGGTGTGTGTGTGGAAGTGGTGAATAGATGTGAAGTGGGGTGGGGAGCTGAAAAGACAGGGAATGGTTGAGGGCCTGGTTGAAAAGCCCTAGCAAAGATGTCCTGGAGGGATTGTAGAAATGGAGAGAGGGATATCGGGGGTTGAGGTCGTAAGTTTGAGGAGGGCTGAAAGGGTTGCGTGGTAGTAGGGAAGCCCATGAATGTGGATCTGGGGTCAGGGTGGCCCGTGGCTGAAGGCATTGGGGATGGTTGTCCTAGGGTAGGCTCGGGAAGGGTTTCAGTGGGTTGTGTAGTGATGGGGTTTGCGTCAAAGATCGGGTTATCAGTGGTAGAGAATAGGGTGGCACTAGAGATGGGAGTACGAAAGATGAAGGTTGGGTCAGTGGGTTGAGTGGTCGATGGGATTTCCACTGTCTCTGTTCTAGGAGGTGATGGTGGGGGAGTAGGTGGTAGTGGTTCGGTGGACTCCTCATGGGTGGTGGGGTGCTGTTGACTAGCTGTTTGGGAGGTTGGTGTAGTAGTTGGCTCTTCTGCAACTGTAACGGGAATTTGGATATTTTTACCTGAGCGAGGTCGTGTCTGGAACCTTCGTGGGTCATATTGAACTGAAGGCCTCTGAATGGCAGTGCGCACAGCTTCTACAACTCCATATGTTTCTGCCATCAATAAGAGACCTTCCCTGTACTCTGAGTCAATTCCCGCTTCTTCCAACAACTGAGTCATAAGTACTCTGCTGCTCTGTTCAGTGAGTAACTGCTGCGATCGCACTCTTTCCATAATCTGATACAGCCTTCGGAGTTCTGTTGTATATGCTGGGGCTTCAGTGGTCTCTTCTTCATATGCTTCTTCTTCTTCCGGGTGTCCGTGTTGTTGGCTTTGCTGAGCGTCACTCCAATGGACATGTCTACCGTCTGTAGACTTTCTTCTTCTTCGTGAGGATGTGCCCTGCTCCTCTGCCTCTGAATAAAACTCCACATCAGAGAATTGTGTGCTTTGTAGGAATGCTTCGAAATCCTGGGGATCCAGTCCTTCAGCCTCTCCAGTGGCAGCAAATTCGAATTCAGGTGTAACCGGAGGAGCCGATGGGGTAGGTTGTGTCGTAGTGTCAGATTCCGACCTGGGTATCCTAATGGTAAAGGGAGGTACAGTGCCCTCTCTTAATGGTGATGCCTCAGGAGTAGTCAGGACTTCCCGTATCTGGACGCAAGGGATCGTGCCCCTCATGCGCTTGGACTGATGTGTGGATGTCTTGAGCCTTTTAAACATTTGTAATTGTGCCCAAGTTAAGGCACGCTCAATGGGGACATCATATGCCAAGCATCGGTAAATGATGCGGGTGAGTGCACAGCATCCGTTCACCACTAATTTCCTAGAAGCCCGTTTGTTCGCCTCATACAATTGATCTATAATCCACACTGGTAGCTTAATAGGTAACGCACCTGCTTCCGCCAAGTAGAGAGCAAACCAGATTTTCTTGTGTGGTTGCGTGAATCGGTCTTGACCGGGGAAGGCGAAATGTTGCATGCACATTCGGAGAGGGATGGACACATTTGGGGTGAGTGCTGCCATGTCTTTCAGCTTCACTAGTTTCCTGTCCTTCATGTTGGTGGGAACGAGAGCATCCTTTTCTGAGGGTACATGCGTGCCATGCATATTTAAAGCATCACTCACCAGCTCCACAGTAAGTTCAAACCTCTTCAACTCGTTGTTGCCCAGCAGTGAGGGGAGAACAAATGATCCGGGTTGGTCCTTATCTTCATTAGCTTGTAATGTGGAGACCAAATAGTAACATCGGAGGAGATCGGGTTTAGGTAGTGGGGCTTCAAAATATTCCGCCAATCCTGCTCGTTGCCATATGGTCTGTAGATCTTCGGTGTTCTGTAAAGTCTCGAACTCCTTGGAGAAAAATTGGAATCGCACCCATGATCTGTCATACTCGCATTTAGACTCCCAGATATGCTTGGCCTCACCTAATGGACCGGGCATGCCATTGAACCAATGAGAATTCGCATGAACTCTTTCCGTGATTCCTGTAGGTGGATCTGGCACCGGGAGTTGCTGGAGGTGTTGCATCTCCACTGGTCGTTCAGTCGGGGGCACATCCACGGGTATACTATCCACATCAATTCCAGCAGTAAGTATTCCTACTTGTGAGCCCGAACCTGTCGCTTCTGCCATTTTACTGCTTGTCTTCTGATTCTGTGAGAATATAGAAGCATGTGTTAACATCGTAATGGACAGAATAAATCCGTTGCTGTCCCCGTTACAACATTAACATGAGGCAGGTGATGAGTTAGTGGTTAGTAAGTGCACGAAGACAGTGAGTGTAGTTAACGTTTGTGTATTCCTAGGAGACTAATGCCGTTAGTAAGTGGGGTGAATTTACAAATCGGGGTCGGGGGGTTTATTACAGGTCTTAGACCGCCAAATGCCGTGGATGGGCTTTGCTTTCGGTTTCGTAGGGACTCTAGAGAGCTGTGTCGGTGTCGCCGTTTGGGAATGGGGCCTTTTAGGGACCCACTTATAAGTGATTTTATGCATGCTCATGGGTCTTGGTGTGTTCCTAAGTGTTGAGCACGAGGGAATTCTGGTTGTACTCGTAGAAGGGTTATGCTGCATAGATTGTGGCCTTGGCGTAACTACTTGTGCCCTCAAGCAAGCCTTAGGCACCCAAATTTGTCTAGATTGTGGGCTTGCCTTCATCGACTTCTTGGGCACCCAAATAGATTTTACTTTAGCAGAAGAATTTCTGAAAGACTTCTTATTAGCGTCGTGTTGTTGGTTACTAATAAGAGGCTTTGCCCGCGTAGTTGACGGTGGTGCACCCGGTCGTTCGCCTTTCCGCACCCACACCTGGTTTATTTTCTGGGACATTCTGCTGCTCAGGTATTTTTGATCTCGGACATAAGTAGTTCTCTGCTTCTTCTGCTTGTGATCCGCCTTTGGTTGCTGTCTCCTTCTGGCCTTGGGAAAAGAAGGGAGTTCCGTTGCATCCCTGACTCCTTTTTTGCAAATATCATTCCTCTGCAACACAGGGTTTTGAACAAGAACAGCATGGTCATCTTCATGTGTACCCCTGGAAGGACCAGGAGTCTGTGCCTTTCCTAGTTCCTTGAGTGCTCCATTGTCTAATTCTACTGTGACTCGACTATGATTGAGCCAAACCTGGAGAAGTCCACTTCTTAGGTTTAGATTGACTGCTTGGTCATAGATCCAATCCTGACCCAAGACGAGAGGTTCAGTGAGATCCTCATCTTGACACACTAGTACTTTAACGGTCATTGCCTCATCGTGAATGTAGAGGGGAAGTTCCACCTCGCCCATGCAAGGGGTTTCCACGCCTCCCAATCCTATGAGATATGCTTCCACAGGATTGACAGTTAACTGCAACTCTTGACAGTAAGACAATTTAACAGTGCTAGTGGCGGCACCTGAGTCAATCAAGGCTCTTACGGTCCTTGCACTCTGTCCTTGTCCTATATCTATGGTTATGAAAGGACGTCTATCAATTATTCTACTCGAGCTTGTTCCTGCAACTTCACACATGGCCATGGGATATCCGTGATCTGCATGGTCAACTGTTGTAGTCATATCTCGGCCTTGTCTGCGTAACTTCATCCTTCTGATGCGTTCTAAAGCCTCTGCTTGAGCCTCTTCTCGAATGCGCTTTTCTTCCTCTTTGCGTTTCTTAGCAGTGTTGAGTCGGCTTAGCATTTCCTCCGTGAGGGGTTCTTGATATAACTTGACTCTGCAACCGCTAATATAATTTGGGAGGACATCACCTTCTAATGTGGCCAATTGTACTGCTCCGCTCGTGGAGATCCTATTGATGATCATAGGTCCGTAGCCTCTCTTTTCTAGCTTCCTCGCGTGTTGTTTTAATGTATAGACTAAGACTAGATCTCCTGCCCTCAAGCCTTTATCCTTCACGTGGGCATCAAAATATGCCTTCTGTCTCTTCTTGGCTGCATATATTCCTGCAGCGGCTCTCAGTCTTGTTTCCCCTAATCGTTCAAGGTCAAAGATCCTAGAGGAGAGCTCATGACCTGTCCATTCGTGCTCTTGTGCTACTTTCAATGTAGGGATCAAGAAGTCCAAGGGTAACACAGCGTTTTGACCGAATACCATCTGAAAGGGGGTGGCTTGGAGTACCGTTTTGTAGGCAACTCGGTATGCCCAAACAGCATGGTGTAGCTGTTTGTCCCAGTCAGAGCGTTTAGTGTTCACTAATTTCGTCAGTACATTGCATAAAATCTTATTAGTGCTCTCAGCTTGTCCATTAGCTTGAGGGTGATAAGGGGCAGACTTCTTGTGTATTACCAAGAATTCTTGGAGTAGGTTTTCAATCACTTCGTTCAAGAAATGAGTGCCTCTATCGCTTACAAGCTCTATAGGTAGCCCGTATCTTGTGAATACATTCTCAAACAAGAATTTGGCAGTTGTTTGAGCATCGTTCTTGGTTGTAGCTTTTACCTCTACCCACTTGGTGAGATAATCTGTTGCCACAATGATGTATTCTGCATGAGAACCCTTAGCTGGGGGATTAATAGGACCTACGAAGTCTATTCCCCACTTAGAGAATGCACGTCCACTCATCATAGGTTTCAGTGGCATCTCATCTTTGCGTATAGGATACTGAGTCCTCTGACAGACATCACACCGTTTCACATAGGTATGTGCATCCATGTGAAGGGTAGGCCACCAGAACCCCGCAAATAGTATTGCCTTGATCACCCGATCTGGTCCAAAGTGTCCTCCTGCTACACCTTGATGAGCAGTTTCCAAGATCTTAAGATATTCACTCTCATGGACACACAGTCTCAGGTAACCATCCTTACCGCGTTTGTATAGATTATCACCAATGAGTGAGTAATCCAAGGCTTCTTGTTCTAAACTCCTTTTCCTAGCCAGAGTCATGTCTGGAGGGAATGTGTTTGTCCTCAAGAATGATACTAGAGGTTCACTCCAATCTGGCACAATGGATACTTGATAGAGAGTGGCATGTTCCACCGGTGGTTTAGTGCAACAGATTGGGCATTCCTTGCACAACTTTTGGACATCCGCTTCCATAGTTGGCCAATGCACTCCGAATCTCTTTAGAGTCTGCAACGTTCGTTGTTTTGAATGGTGTTGCTCTAACGCACCTACATGTGCTAATTGCAACCATTTAGCGTACTCATCCTCTTCTACGCAACAAGCCAAGATCCCTTGATCTGTGTGCTTGTACATGCTACCTGCCATGATATGGTACTTTTGGGCTTTTACGATCTCTCGATTCCGTGTGTTCACCACTGGATGATTAGGCCCGTATGTCAATACTGGTACTATTGGCTTGGCCCACTGCGGCACCACTTCCAAATTAAACAAGTAAGCATCAGGTAGGTCATCTGGCACTCCTTGTGGGGCTTCTCCCGATGTGAGCCTGGAGAGGTGATCTGCTCGTAAGTGAGTCCTACCTTTTCTTACCACAACCTCAAAATCATATTCCATTAGCAAGAGAAACCATCTTACTAATCTTCCCGTATTGCATGGCTTGTTTACTAGGTACAACAATGCCTGATGATCAGTAAAAAATTTAAACTTATTTGCAAGCAAATAGTGTCTAAATTTCTTGACTGCATATACCATGCCTAATCCTTCGCGCTCCGTAGTGGTGTAATTCCGTTCAGCCGCATTCAATTGTCTACTGGCATAGGCAATTGGAAGATCCATATTTCCTTCACCAGTAGGTTGTGCGAGTACACATCCAATAGCATAATTGGATGCATCAACATGAACATGGAATGGCTTATTCCAATCTGGTGTGGTCAAGATTGGTGCTGAACATAATCTTCGTTTAAGCTCTTGGAAGGAATTCTCACATTCATCCGTCCACTCAAAGTTTGTCAGAAGTCCGTACATGGGCTTTGCAATGACAGCATACATATGTATAAATCGTCGATAATAACCACAATGCCCCATGAAAGCTTGTACTTCCTTGACATTCTTTGGCCTAGGTAGCTCTGCTATGGCTCTCACTTTCTCTTCATCAGTAGATATGCCATTCTTTGACACTATGTGTCCTAGAATCTTACCTTGCCTGACCATAAAAACGCACTTTTCTGGGTTCAGGCAGACTTGATATTCTCTACATTTGTCAAAGATTTGTCTGAGTTCAGGAATATGAGTTTGTCTGACATTGGAATGAGCACAAAGATCATCAACATAGACTTCTAAACTCTTCCTCAGGAACTCCTTAAACACATGGCACATCAGCCTCTGGAAGGTGGCTGGTGCATTGGTAAGCCCAAATGGCATTACTCTAAAAGCAAAAATGCCCCATTCTGTGGCAAAGGCTGTCTTATGCTGATCCTCTGGAGCTATGGCTACTTGATTGTAGCCAGAAAATCCATCAAGGAAGCTGTACACTTCCTTGCCTGCCACTCTTTCTAAGAGATGTTCTGTGATGGGAAGCGGATAGTTATCTCGAATCGTGGTGGCATTAACCTTTTTCAAGTTAATGCACACACGCAGCTTGCCATTCTTCTTGGGCACCACTACGATGGGGGATACCCATTCAGTGTGCTCAATTTCATAGATAAATCCAGCTTCGACCAGTCTATCTATCTCCTCCTTGATCTTAGCAGCATAATTATCATTATATGTATAAGGCTTTTGCTTAGAGGGTTTGGCATCTGAGGTCATGGGGATGGTGTGCGAGCATATGTCCGGGTCAACCCCTTTCAAGTCCTTGTAACTCCAAGCGAATACATCTCTGTATTCTCTTAGCAAGGCAATCAATTCGTGCTCTTCTTCTTCTGTCAGGTCATGGCCTATATACGTGCATCTCTCCTCTCCTTCTTCTATGGCCACTACTATTTTCTTGGTGGTTTCTTTGTTATCATAGGCCTCTCCTGATTGTGCCTCTCGTTTAGGCATTCTTATCATGACTCTCCTGTCATCTATCTCATACTTCTTAAAATTTTCTGGGACCTCAAACAAAGATTCTTCCTCTTCTGGTAAGGCTTCTCTCTTCTTTCGTTTCTTTCCTTCTTCCTTAGGGGTCATATGCGTTGCTAATCTTACATCATTTGTAACCTCTCCATGCCTCTGGGGTTGAAATTCTATTTCATGGAAGTATTCTTCATCTGATGCAAATGGTGGGTCCATAATGATTGACTCTAGATCGGAGTCACTTGCATCCTCAATTGCATCAGGGCTAGGTTCGCATTCTTCTAGAACTGCCTCTCCCATGATTGGCTCTATGGAGAAGACTGAAATATCATAGCCATCCTCATCACAGTGAGGTGTCCATTGTTCTTCGTTGATGGCTACATCCATTGTTGCTAAGATTTCTGCCCAGCCATGGGGTTCAAATTCCTCATCTGGAAAGACTACAGGTGCATAGGCTGGGTCTTGAATGGGTCTATGAGTTTCGTTCGCACCTACCTCTCTGGCTTTCTCTCTCTTCTCTTCTTCTACTGCTACCTTGCACATCCATAAGTGAGTATCTTCATGCATCCATGAGGATCCCGACCCTATGGAATGCACCGATTCTGTATCCTCTTTGGCTCTATGGATGGGATTCCATTGGATAGGAGGGACATCTCTATGAGAATAATCCTTGAGATTGACTTTGGTTGTAACACCTAAGTGCTGCAGGTACAAAGAATTGGTTCCCCAATCCTGTACCACTTGCAACTGTCGCATGAATGGTCTTCCTAAAATCATCTCATAGGCATGATTTTTGCTGAAGTCACATATAGCAAAACTATGCTCAAACTCAACACCACAAGTGGTGAGAGTTATGCCTTCTAGCAATCCTATGGGTCTCTCAATATGACCATCGGCCATCTGCAATTTCATCCTTGTTGGCCTGAGTGCTGGCTTGCCCCAACGCTTCCAAAGGGAAGTAGTGGCAATTGCAACTCCTGCACCTGAGTCCAAAATTGCCTTGGTGGTGTATTCCTGGTAGGTGATGGGAAGGTAGGTGTTCCCTTCTTCACCTTCACACATATCTCCTATCTTATCCAAGGGAATTTCTGGCACTGTCCTATGGGATCCTACCTGGGAACGAGATTTTGCTATCTCTGGTACTTGTTTGGCTACATGTTTCCATAATTCAGGTCTAACCTTGAGTAGCTCTTCTAACTTGAGATTACATTGCACGTTAGTGTTCTTCACTACCTCTGTGTTCCTAGGTATGACTGAGTCGTCGTTCCTTACCATGACTGTGGGTGCTCTCATACATGTGGACTTTGCTTCCCATGGGCCTGTGAAGTGGGGTAGCTCTTGTATGGAATTAGACTCAAAGTCTAATCTCTCGTGAGACTGAACACTCTCATGCTCCCCGTAAATAGATGGGATGTCTTGTGGGAATTGGTCGTGTGCATCGTCCACAAGTTCAAAAGGAGGGGCGACCTCGCTTTCGTTATCCCATTTGTCTTCTTGAATCTCTCGTAGGAAGTCTGGTGCAAACCGATTCATAGAAGAAGAAGTGTCTGGCTCCGTAGAATTGGGCACATAAGCAACCTGTGAAGGATGGCTGATTCTATTGTTGGCTCTCTCCTCGTTCTCGCAAATGACTGGAGCACAAGCTTCTTGGGGAGGGTTACTTATTCTATTACTTTTCCGAACAGGCTCATACACTCCCTGAGAAGGAATGTAGGCAACCTGTGGAGGTACTTGAGCTTTCGAGGGAGGCTCATCTGCCTTTTGGGGGGGAAGATAAGCTTCTTGAGGATGCCCACGGGCTTCCTGAAGAGGCTGGCTTATCCGTCCTCTTGCCCTTTCCTTTCTTTGAGGGGTAGGTTCCTTTTCTGGCTGTGCTATCGGCCTCTCTATTCTTTCTAAGGAGGGAAAGTTGTCCGGTTTAGGGGCATTGGCCACATACACTTCTGATTGGGAATGATTCCTGTTTGTGCTTGCTTTTTCTTGGTCTTGATTTTTTTCTTCCTTGTCAGATCTTGCAATTATCCTCTCTAACTTCTCTAGGAATCCATCCAAGTGTAATTGCGTTTTGGCAGGGCCTGAGTAATTGAAAAGGCGACTGGCTTCAAACATAGTCTGAGCCAATGCGACCATTTTCGCGCATAGTTTGGTTCTTTCTATCTCTAGGTCAGCTCTAGGATAGCACTTGTCATGATCCGTGACGTTTGGCCCTTCTTGGATTCTGGCCTGATATGCTTTAAGCATCATGTCTATGTCTTCGGGAGTGGGATCAGCTAATACCGATCCTGTTTGGGGTGGTGGGTGGGTTACGTGGGCTGTCTTAGAGGGTGAAGGGATGGAGGGTGATGGGGATGGTAGCGGTGGGAATGTGTGAGAGTGCGGTTGAGATGTGATCTCTATGATTTTAGCCTTGGTTTCTCGTAGACTTTCCTCAAGTTCACTCATCTTCTTTGCCCATTGCCTTTTCATGCGTTCGCGGCTATCTCTCCAAGCTCTTGTTCTCTTTTTATTTTGGCTCTCAGTATCGCTAGCTTCTGGGCTCTTTTCCTGGCCTACCCCTTGGTTTTGCTGCAATGCCTGAGCCCTAGTGACTACCTGTACTGGTGCAGTGGAAGTGACACTTCCTAAGGAGTCTACCACTAACCCAACAACGTTGATAGGGGTGATTTTTGGCATGCTATTGGGGTTCTTTGGGCAATCTCGTAAGAGATGCTCTTTTCCGCAGTCTTGGCAAAAGCCTTGGATAGTCAAGGACTGAGGTTGTGTGGGCGGAGGCAAGGAACAATCACGAATGAGGTGATCTCCTTGGCATCTGTAGCACGGTCCTCTTGGGAATGGAGGTCTTACTTGCCTAGATTGAGGCCTAGGATTGGGGTTTGCATACATGACGTTCGTGTAATCTGATTCCCAACTAGGTTCGTTTGTCTCTTCGCTATAATAGGACTCACCATGCTCAGGAGACTGCAAGTAGTAGGCCTGGGGGCTATCAACATGTGTGGAATCAAAGCTATGGTCACTTGGGTCACTTTCTGAGATCAATGAGGTTACTGGTACTATGGCCCTATTCAGGTTTTCTTCTGCAACAGCATACTTTACTGGAATCACGTTAGCGGGGTTTGGGGGCTGTTGAGCTAGTACCGGTTGGGGTCTCTGTTGGGCCTGATATGGTTGCTGATAGGTTTGTTGGGGTCTAGCATATTGTGGTGGTGGAGGGTACTGGTTCTGGTATCTGCCTTGTTGGTAGGGCTGAGGGTATGGTTGCCTAACTGCCTGCTTGTTGTATGGGCAATCTTGTGCGGTGTGATTGGTGTATCTTCGTTCTATGGTGCAATAGTGGCTATTAGGATTGACCTGGGGTTGAGCCATAATGGGACACACGTTTGCCATGTGGTCACCACCGCATGTATAGCACCTCTTCGCTGGGGCGAACCTTGGGATTTGTTTGCTAGTTACACCTAATTTCTGAGCTACCTTTTCGGCAAGTTCCTCAATTGATGTGGATTGCGTGGAAGAGTGACTAGATGCGCTATCTGAATCTTTGTAGATTTTGGAAAGCTCTAGCTCTTCCCCTAGGTTATCTTCAATGTCAATGCACATGCGTACACATTCTTCTATGGTCCTAGGGTCCTTCAGATACACATAGGATCTCAATTTCGTACTCAGCAATCCATCAAGGAATAAGGCTACTTGTTTAGCAGATGTGGGTAGTTCCGAAATAGGGCACCTCTCAAGATATTGTCTAAATCTTCTTCCGGCCAATCTGACAGTCTCTTGGGGGGTCTGTTTGAAGCTGTGAATCAATGAGGAGGTATTGTGTCTTATACCGCTCTTAGAGAACTCTACGATAAATGCCTCTAGGAGTTGGTCTATGCTCCTGAACTGACGCTCATCTAATGGCTGAAACCATGTAAGTGTTGTGTTCCTAAGGGTTAGACCGAAGGCATTGTACTGCGTGAACAGATCTTCCACTTGTTCAGCTCTCAGGACTTGCTTGAACTCCGCCACATGATCATAGGGATCTCCTGTGCCATCAAAGTAATTCTTCATGGACTTAACTAGCTGGGTGGGTCTCAAAGTTCTTGTGTGCTCTCTAGGCCTCGGCAGAGGGAATCCATCTACATTTCTTTGGTTCCTGTGGGCTCTCTGCATCTCAGGTTCTACCCTATTCGTATCTGTTCTCGTTCTTTCTCTGCCCACAGGGTTGGCAAAACTTACTTCTGGTCTATCTCTACTTCTGTCTCTTTGCGTACCATGAGCTTGGGAAGTTCCAGCCCCAGGGTGACCATAGGATACATTTGATCTTGGTTGAGGGAAAATAAATTCACCCTTCCAAGTGTAAGCATGCCTATCATTTTGTGTCACCACAAAGATCCGTTCTGAAGCATGATCTAGGTAGGTCACTCTGCCTGGGCTATCCGGATCCTTAAACTCATAGATCATGATTGTTCCTATATCAATTGGGTGGTCCGGTTTATACCTCCAAAAGGCTTCGTCCGTTTCTCGATTGAGAAGCAAATCTATGCACTTGTTATCTTGGGGGACCCACTCAGGCGTGATAATCCTAGTGAGAACTGATTTACCTCGAGGGGTTCTAGGTTCTACTCCCATATTTCCTTGTTCCAAGTCACCTAAGTCCGCTTCTGAAATTACATTTCCAAATTCATCTGTCCTATCTGGATGACTGGTGACTACGTATATGGTTCCTTCCTTGTCCAGGTATGCACCGTTTTCAAACTTGACATCTGGGTGCTCTAGTCCTATGGATTGGTCAGGGTTTTTAATCTGGACCACAGATCTTCCTAGGCCGTCCTCATAGATGCTAGCACCTAATCGGTTGGTCCTAAGGTATTCCAACTGTGTTTTGTAAGGGCCTTCTACCCTGTACAAGTAAGGCACACCTGAACTTCCCGTAGGTCTGTCTAGGCCTTGAGACATCTCTGACTCACTGGTATCAGAGCTAGGGTAATGAGAGTGGCGACTCAACTGCTGGGCCCAAGACCTTGCAGTGTGGTTGACACTAGCCTCTGAAGACCTAAGGCTTTGTCTTTCTCTTGCTAGGTGTCGTCCTGATCTAAGGTTCATATGCCTAACTGATTAGCCCAATTTTTTCCAGAGTACAACCTCGTTGCCGATCAATTGGTATCAGTCACTTGATTCTTTTTAGTTATTCCTCGTGTTTAAAGTCTTATCTGCTATTACGTCGTCAGGAATAATTGAATGTTCTTCGTACTTTCAGGTTGATCGTTCCACGTTAGGTTCTTTCCTTTATGTTGTCGACAGTACAGAGATTAAGTTTTTAGCTTGAACTTGAGTTTTTAGGTAGTCTTCAACTTGATAGTGGCCTATCGTCGCCCTGACTTACTCCTACTTCTAATCGTTCTTAGCCTAAGCTAGGAATTGACGAAGAGGAGTTGAGAATATTCCGACCTTTCTTGCCGAACCTTGCTCTTTAGTGCTCGAGAAGTTGATTCTCAAGCGTGCGCAACACCCTTGCTTGGATACTCTCAATTGCTTCTCAATAGGCCTGCATAAATCCCAAGATTAGCTTTAAGTAGACCTTTCACTTGACAGACAAATTATTTCAGACACTTTTTTAATGACCCTTGATCCCCCTTTTGTATTGCTAGAAATTTCCTCTAGAGCTCCCTTGGTGTTCCTACCCCTCAGTGTGCCAACTTCCAAATACCCTATCTAAGGCCTTTGTAAGTATATGAGTACTTGAGAGTGCAAATATAGCCAAAATTTTAGCCTAAATTCCCAAAAATTTACTCCTTAAATTTTTTGCCGAAAATGTCTGTCTATCGCGATAGACGGTGTCTGTCGCGATAGACACAATCTATCGTGGGGGCTGTCTGTCGCGATAGACAGTGTCTATCGTGAAATTCTGTCTGTCGCGATAGACGGTGTCTGTCGCGATAGACAGTGTCTATCGTGAAATTCTGTCTGTCGCGATAGACGGTGTCTGTCGCGATAGACAGTGTTTGTCGCGGATTTCTGTCTGTCGCGATAGACGGTATCTGTCACGGATTTCTGTCTGTCGCGATAGACGGTGTCTGTCGCGATAGACGGTATCTGTCGCGGATTTCTGTCTGTCGCGATAGACGGTGTCTGTCGCGATAGACGCTATCTGTCGTGGGTCTCTGTCTGTCGCGATTGACGGTGTCTGTCGCGATAGACGGTATCTGTCGCGGATTTCTGTCTGTCGCGATAGACGGTGTCTGTCGCGATAGACGCTATCTGTCGTGGGTCTCTGTCTGTCGCGA
>MU260209.1:52500-55000 GCA_020310875.1 Ceratopteris richardii | reverse complement strand
TTATGTGGCTGGAGATGAAGTTATGCCAAGTTTCAGGAACAAAAGTCAACCAACACAAGAAGAGCAAGAAAGATTGAGCACATGGTGCTCCAAGGATGCACTTGCAAGGTCTTATCTCCTCAACTCTATCTCAGATTTTTTTTTTGGCTCACATTAGAAGATGTAAGACATCTCAGGAAGTGTGGGATGCACTTGAAGCTTTCTTTTCTTCAAGTACCAAAGCTAGGAAGCATCAACTATGGCTGGATTTCACAACTCTCAAGAAGGCTCCCAAACAAAATGTGACTGATTTTGTCACAAAGCTCAAGGACATAGCGGATCAGTTGGGAAGCATTGGAGAGGTAATAGATGAAGAGCAAATTATAAGGCAGGTCATCAATGGCTTGAAGGGAGATGACAAGTGGGAAGCATTCACCACAACTATGGATTTGTACATGGACATGCATGTACCTGATTTCAATACACTCATTGGACAACTACTTACTCAAGAGGCAAAGCTTATCAAAAATGGAGAAAGCTCTAAAGGTAATCAATCTTCAGCTTTATACACTGATAAAAGCAAGTCCAAAGATAACAAAGGAAAGGCAAAGAAAGTGGATGATGAAGCAGGTACATATCAAGCTAACTATGCAGGTAGAGGAAGACATGGCAGAGGTAGAGGAAGAGGAGGTAGGCAAGGAAGGGGGAGATCCCAAGACTCTAACCCATGTTCTATTTGTGGACTAACTAATCATAGAACTGAAAATTGCTTTAGGAATTCCACGAATCAAAGAGGCAGGGGATACAATAGAGGAAGTTATGGCTACTCAAGAGGAAGGTTCAACAACTACCATGGCAACTACAACAACTACAATCATTCAAACTATCAAGGAGGCTACAAAGGAAGGAGAGACTACAATAACTACACAAAAGACTCAAACAAAGAGGATTCATTATTGATCATGAACATGGCTATGCCACAAGGTAAATCTAATGAGCATGTTTTCTACATAGATTCAGGTTGTTCAAATCATGTGGCAGGAAATGTGGCACTCCTATTAGATTTAGAAGATCCAAGGAATAAGCATGAGGTACAAACAGGAGATGATACAAAACATCCTGTGGAGAAAATAGGCAATGTCCAAGCACCTGATGGAAACATCAACCTACTCAGTAAGGTACTCTATGTCCCTACCATTACAAAGAATTTGCTAAGTGTTGGGCAGATAGTAGAGAAAGGGTTGCAAGTCAGGTTCACAAAAGCAGGAGCATTTGTTGAAGATCCAAGTCAAGGATTCAGAAAATTTGCAAAAGGTGAAAAGACAGGTAGATTGTTCACATTTGAATTACAGGACACTATAAACATTGCTCTCTTTAATTATGGTGGTCAGATACTCACAGAATTGGAAGTATGGCACAAAAGGTTAGCACATATTGGTGAAAGGTCATTAAAGCAAATCTGTAGGGACCAAAGTGTACTTGGACTCCCTAATTTGTCAAAACAACATATGATTTATAAGTGTAGTGCATGTCAATTTGGAAAGTCTCACAGGTTTCCATTCATGAAGAAAGGTTATATGCATGAAGATCTCTTGGAGTTGGTTCATACAGATGTACGGGGACCTAGCAAGGAAGCTTCAATATCTGGATCAAGGTACTACATCTCCTTTATTGATGATTGCAGCAGATGGACTATCCTATTCTTTATGAAACACAAAGATGAAGTTTTTTCATGTTTGAAAAGATATTTGGCTCTTGTGGAGAATCAAACAGGTAAATCACTAAAAAGGTTAAGGTCAGATGGAGGGGGAGAATACTTCTCCCATGAGTTTGATTCTTTTCTTCAAGAAAGAGGAATCAAAAGAGAGGTAACTACACGGTACACTCCTGAGCAAAATGGAGTGGCAGAAAGGAGGAATAAGACAATTGTTGAAGCTATAAGGTCTATGTTAAATGAAAAGCATTTACCAAATTACTTATGGGCTGAGGTTGTATCAACAGCCACTTACTTGATTAATAGATTGCCTTCAAAATCCCTTGATGGGATGACTCCATATGAGGCTTGGAATGGAAGAAGACCAAGCTTAGATCATTGTAAAATTTTTGGATGTATTGCTTTTGCTCATGTTCCTTCACAGGTTAGAGGCAAGATGGATCCAAAGGCAGAAAGGTGTGTATTTATTGGATATGACAACAATCAAAAGGGCTACAGGTTATACAACCCTACCAATAAAGGATTCTTGGTAAGCAGAGATGTAGTTTAACAATTCATGGTATGAAGATTCATGCAGGAAGGTCAATTTACCATATGATCTTGAAAAAGATTTTCCAAAGCTTGGTAGAGGACAAAGGCTTTCAACCAAGCAAGGTAGAGCCTACACTCTTTATTAAAAAGAGTAACTCTGAGGTCATCTACCTATGTGTATATGTAGATGATATTATATTGACAGGAAATGATGCAGATGGTATGAAGAAGATCAAAGATCAGATGAGAGAAGAGTTCAAGATAAATGATTTGGGC
>MU260209.1:25000-27500 GCA_020310875.1 Ceratopteris richardii | reverse complement strand
TGTAAAAGGATAATATAATCCTTCCTTTATAGTTCCTTTGATATATCTGAGAACTCTTTGACCTACAATCCAATGTGGGTCCTTAGGACAATGCATGAACTGTGAGAAAACTCCCACTACATAACTAAGATCAGGTCTTGTTAGTGTAGCATAAATCAAACTACCCACAAGAGATTGATACTTCCTCATATCTGTGTATTCTACACCATCATATTTATTGAGCTTGTGATTAACTTCAAGTGGAGTTGAAGCTTCTCTGCAATTTTCCATATCAAACTTCTTCAATAGATTTAGAAGATACCTTTCTTGTGATACATATATGCCATGATCTGTATAAGTGACTTCCATTCCAAGAAAGCATGATAAATTTCCTAGGTCACTGATCTTGAACTCTTTCTCAAGTAATCTCTTTACCTCCTTGATTACTTCATCTGAAGTACATGTGATTATAATGTCATCTACATAAATACAAATGTAGATTGTACCTTCCTCTGTTCTTTTGATGAGTAGACTTGGATCTGCTTTTGAACTTTGATATCCAAGATCATTGAGATACTTCACCAGTCTGTAGTTCCATGCTCTTGGAGCTTGCTTCAATCCATAGAGTGCTCTTCTCAACCTGCAAACAAAATTTGGATACCTAGAATCTATAAACCCTTGAGGTTGTTCCATGTATACCTCATCTGATATGTATCCATTCAAGAATGCATTCTTTATATCCAATTGACTTAGAGTCCATCCTTTTGAAGCTGCAATAGTAATGATTGTCTTTATGGTTGACATCTTATCTATATGACTGAATGTCTCATCATAATCTATGCCATAGGTTTGGGCATAGCCTTTCACCACCAGTCTAGCTTTGTATCTGGCTATACTTCCATCTGCAAGCTTCTTCACTTTATAAACCCATTTATTTCCAATTACTTTCTTACCATTTGGTTTAGGAACAAGTTCCCATGTCTTGTTCTCCTCCAATGCATTAAACTCTTCCTTCATTGCTTCTTCCCATTGCTTCTTACCCTTAGCTTCATCATAGTTTTGAGGTTCTTCATCATCTTTGACCATGTAAGCATAATTCTTCTGAGTTATGTAAGAAGTATCATAAGAATACCTTTCTGGTTGCCTTCTAGTCCTGCTTGACCTTCTTGGTTCGCATTCTTCATATGTATCTAGATACACCTCTTCATCAAATATAGGAGCTTCTTCATTTCTTCTTGTTAATCCACTTTTGGATGTACTTGCTTGCATATAGTCTTCATCTCTATTTACCTGCACAATTGATTTTCCTTTTTCACATCTTCTTACCTCTTCTTCAAATTCTTCAGTTGTATGACTTTGATCTGCATACCAACTTTTTTGTTCATCAAATGTAACATCTCTAGAAACAAGAAATTGTTTGGTTAAAGGATTCCACAACCTATAACCCATCTGCTTTTCATCATAACCAATGAACACATATTTTTCTGCCTTTGGTTCAAGTTTATGTCTAAGTTGTGATGGCACATAAGCATATGCAATTGATCCAAACACTCTACAATGATCTAGTGTTGGTTTCTTACCCCACCAAGCTTCATATGGAGTCATTCCATTAAAAGATGCACATGGTAATCTATTCACAAGATATGTAGCTGTATTTACAGCCTCAGCCCAAAGATAATTTGGACAATTCTTCTCCTTTAGCATAGCTCGAGCAAACTCAATCAAAGTCGTGTTTCTTCTTTCTGCTACACCATTTTGTTGTGGTGTATACCTGCAGGTTATTTCTCTCTTAATACCTGCATTCTAAAGATAATCATTGAACTCTTGGGAGAGGTATTGTCCCCCTCCATTAGACCTCATTCTTTTAAGCTTTTGACATGTGACTCTCTCTGCATATGCATGAAAATGCTTGAAAGCTCCAAACACTTCTGATCTTTCCTTCAAAACATATAATGTTATCCATCTTGTAGCATCATCAATGAAAAGAACATAATACCTTGAGCCACTGATAGATCCTTCTTTTGTTGGTCCCCATACATCTGTATGAATGAGCTCTGGTAATCCAACATGTTTGAATCCTTTCTTTTGAAATGGTAACCTGTGTGCTTTACCCATTTGACATGCTTCACATTTATAAACCATATGTTGACGATGCACATTTGGTAATCCTAGTACAGACTGATTAGCAACCATAGCTTTAATTCCTCTTTCATTGAAGTGACCTAATCTCTTATGCCAGAGATCAAGTTCTGTAATCACTCCTTCACCATGTGTGAGCAAAGCTTGACCAATGTTCCCTTGTACTCTTAAAGTAAAGAGTCTACCTTCTTTCTTACCAAAGACAATCTGATTATATCCATTCTCTAGATCTTCAACAAATAGTCCTTCATTTGTAAACCTGACTTGAAAACCTTTTTCAACTATCTGTCCCACACTAATCAAGTTTTTAGGTATTGTAGGAACATACAAAACATTGGTTAGCAAATCTGCTCCACTCTTGCATTTCACTTTTCCAATTGAA
>MU260209.1:12500-15000 GCA_020310875.1 Ceratopteris richardii | reverse complement strand
TGGTAGTACCTTATTGAGTAAGGTTCTGTATGTTCCTACAATTCCTAAGAATTTGATAAGTGTAGGACAAATTGTTGAAAAGGGATATGAAGTAAGGTTCACTAATGATGGAGTATCTGTGGAAGACCCTAGTCAAGGGTATAAACAGATTGTTTCAGGGAAGAAAGAAGGAAGATTATTTACATTGAAGATTCAAGGCAATATTGGTCATGCTATGTTCACATATGGAGGACATAAGATCTTTGAGTTAGATCTTTGGCACAAGAGGCTTGGACATTTCAATGAAAGAGGTATTAAAGACATGATTAACAATGGTTCAGTGCTTGGATTGCCTAATGTTGCAGGTCAACATATGACATACAAATGTGAGGCATGTCAATTAGGTAAGGCTCATAAGCTTTCCTACTCCAAGCATGGTTTTATGTACTCAGAGAAGCTTGAATCAGTACACACAGATGTGTGGGGACCATCAAAGGATTTCAGTATAAATGGGTCAAGGTATTATGTGATTTATGTTGATGATGCTACTAGATGGATCACTATTTATGTGATCAAAGATAAGTCAGAAGTGTTCGATACATTTAAACATTATCATGCATATGCAGAAAGAATTACAGGTCATAAGATGAAGAGATTAAGGTCAGATGGAGGGGGAGAGTATTTCTCTAATGAATTCACTAATTACTTGTGGGATGCAGGTATAAAAAGGGAAGTTACTTGCAGGTACTCTCCTCAACAAAATGGTGTAGCAGAAAGGAGAAATAGAACACTTGTTGAGTTTGCAAGATCCATGATGAAGGAGAAAAATTGCCCTAATTATTTGTGGGCTGAGGCTGTAAATACAGCTACTTATTTGGTCAATAGGTTACCATGTAAAGCTTTGCAGGGTATGACACCATATGAGGCATGGTGGGGTAAGAGACCTACACTAGACCATTGCAAAGTATTTGGATGTTTGGCCTATGCATATGTGCCATCACAATTAAGGCACAAATTGGAACCTAAAGCTGAAAAATATGTGTTTATTGGTTATGATGATAAGCAGATGGGATACAGGTTGTGGAATCCATCCACAAAACATTTTCTTGTATCAAAAGATGTTACATTTGATGAGCAAGGTACTTGGTATGCAGGTACAATCAATATCAATACAGGTGATGAAGAAGAAGTGAGTCAAAAGAAAGGTAAGTCAAAGATTCAAATAATTGATGAAGAAGAGAATAATGAAGTGCAGGGTGAAGTTGAAGAAATGCCAAGATTTGATCCTGAGTGTGAAGAACCAGAAACCTCAAGGAGTGGAGAACTCAGAAGATCATCAAGAAATAGGTGGCAACCTACAAGCTATAGTTATGATACTTCTTTTTTGGCCACAAAAGATTATGCTTATATGATGAAAACAGATGAAGACCCTTCTACATATGAAGAGGCAAAAGGTAAGGAAAAATGGGAGAAAGCTATGCAGGAAGAATATGATGCATTATTGGAGAATCAAACTTGGGATTTGGTTCCTAAACCAAATAGTCAAAAAATTATTGGATGCAAGTGGGTTTACAAGACCAAGAGGTTTGCAGATGGAAGTGTGTCTAGATACAAAGCTAGACTTGTTGTCAAAGGGTTTGCTCAGACATATGGTGTTGACTATGATGAGACTTATAGTCCTGTGGCAAAGATGACAACCATCAGGACACTTATAGCTATTGCTGCATGTAAAGGTTGGAAGTTATGTCAACTTGATGTAAAAAAATGCTTTTTTGAATGGTTATATTTCAGATGATGTATTCATGGAGCAACCTCAAGGGTTCAAAGATAAAAGGTATCCTGATCATGTGTGCAAGCTCAAGAGAGCTTTGTATGGCTTAAAGCAGGCCCCAAGGGCATGGAATTATAGACTTGTAAAGTTCTTGAAAGAACTTGGATTTCAGGTGTCTAAAGCAGATAGTAGCTTGCTTGTCAAAGCAAGTGATAAAGGTTTCATATACATGTGCATATATGTTGATGATATAATCCTTACAGGTACAGATGAAGAAGGAATACAAAGACTCAAGAAGCAAATGGAAAAGGAGTTCAAAATAAGTGACTTGGGAGACTTGTCATATTTCTTGTGCATGGAGATTACATATACTCAACATGGAGTATTTGTGACTCAAGAAAGGTATTTGAAGAACTTGTTAATCAAGTTTAAAATGGATGATTGCAGGGTAGCACCTACACCAATGGAGGTGAATCACAAATTGAGTAAATTTGGAGGTGAAGAATTCAAGGACATGAGACAATATCAGAGTTTGGTTGGTAGTCTTATCTATGCTACTTTAACTAGACCTGATTTATCATATGCAGTAGGGGTTTTGTCTCAATTCATGCATTGCCCAAGGAAAGAACATTGGATTGCAGGACAAAGAGTGTTGAGGTACATTAAGGGTACACTCAATGAAGGTTTGTATTATGGGTTTACATCAGATACAAATATCAAAATTTATAGTGATGCAGATTGGGTAGGTAA
>MU260208.1:295000-307500 GCA_020310875.1 Ceratopteris richardii | reverse complement strand
TACATTCATAGACATACACATGCTCTTTTGAAGTAAGGACCAACATTGATTTAGAAAATCAAAATAGTTTTTAAATCACAATCATATGCATAACATACACACATATACACATACTATTGTGAAGTAAGAATCATTGTTAGGTCATCCAATCACAATATTTTTTAAATCACAATCATACACACAAAACTACACCCTAGAGAACAAATTTTGAGGCAAGAATCAATGCTATTTTTTAAACAATCATAATAATTTATAGATTATATTTATACACAAAAACCTACAAATACTTCATGGTATGGCTCATACAATCATTATACTTTTTAAATCACAATCATACATATACATGCACACACATACACATACAATTACGAAGTAAGAAACAATGTTGAATGAGATAATCACAATAGTTTTAAATCACAATCATACACATACATGCAAAATGTACCCATATGTTCTTGGAGTTTGAGGTCTACGGAAGCACATGAATAGGACAAGGAAGAAGAAGAAGCTTGGGGCATAACACACAATACTCAATGTATTAGCAAGAGAATGTACAAAGATAAGTACTAACCCATTAGGGCTATAGGCGTATATACAAGCTAAGAAAAAAAACTCCTAAAGAGGGAAAAAAGTGCTTTGATAGTCCTAGTGTGTTCGTACACATCACTACTTAAATATATCAACACATTCCCCCTAGGAGTGATGCGGTGAATGAGGAGTTGGCACTCATGTATAAGGAAGTGCCAAGCTATGTGGAATCAATCCACGAAACAAAGGAATCGGAAAGCTTTGTGGAAAGCTTCAAACTTTTCCCTAAGCAGAGCCTTTGTGAAAAGGTTTGCAATGTTCTCCTGTGTGGGCATATATGCCAAACTGGTCTCCCCAGCAGAGAACCTCTCCATGACATAATGATAGTGCACCTCAATGTGCTTAGTGCAAGCATGGAACACAGGGTTTCTTGCAACTGCCAAAGTGCTCTGACTGTCAGTGAAGATGGTGGTCATAGAAGATTGACCAACACCCAAATCAGCCATAAGGCGTCTGAGCCACACACACTCAACAATCATTGTGAAATCTTCCCTATACTCAATCTCACACCTGGAAGTGGCCACAGTAGGATTCTCCTTGCTCAACCAAGATATACATGAGCTACCAAGCATGAAGCAAAATCCATTACCAGACACACGTGTCATAGCAACTAGCTCAATCAGAGTCAGAAAAAGCATGTAAATGTTGCGGTAGTGATCCCCCCTTGGGATAAAACAATCCAAGTAGTCATGAACCACTAAAGTAGAAAAAGATGGGCTTAATCACCTACCAATGATTGAGTCCTGGGCAATGCATAAACCTACTCATCTGTGAGACAGCAAACTGAATATGTGGCCAAGTAATCCATAAGTAAATCAAGAATCCAACAGCTTGCTGATAATAACAACATGAAATGCATCTCTAGCATCATGAAGACTCAACTGTAAACCTGTCTCCATAGGACTAGCAATGGGTTTACAGTCTTCAAGGCCAAAACACTACAATAATGTGTTAGTATATTTTGTTTGACACAAAGCTATTTCGCCATTAACGTGCATAAACTAAATGCCCAAATAATGATGCAAATGCCCCAAATTTGACACCTCAAACAAGACATGCAAATCAGCCTTAAAATTTGTAGTATGCTTCTCATTAGGACTAGTGAGTAGCATGTCATCTACATACACAACAATGATCAGAAGCACATCATTTGCATGCTTAACATATAAGGTGATCTCAGTTGGACTGTTATCAAAACCATTTGCAATGAGGTAGGCATGTATCTTTTCATACCAAGCATGTGGTGCTTGCTTCAAACCATTTAATGCATTTTTCAACTTGCACACTTGGTTTTCATGCCCTTTCTACACAAAGCCTCATGGCTGAAAAACATACACTTCTTCATGCATGTCACCATTCAAAAATGCAATTTTAATGTCCAACTAATGTACATTCAAACCATAACGAGGTGCAAGTGCACAAATGCTATAAACAGTAGTCATTCGGCATGTAAGAGCAAAGGTCTCATCAAAATCAATGCATCTTTCTTGAGCATAACCCTTTGCAACAAGCCTAGCCTTATACATGTTAGCTGCTCCATCAAACTAACCCATCAGCTTGTATAACCACTTAGTGCCAATGGTCTTCTTGCCAAGCGAAGTCACATAAAGACCAGGTACCATTTTCACAATAGCATCATATTATGATTGCATAGCAATCATCAAATTTTTCGAATTTTGTGCTTCATCAAACGAAACAGGCTCACTCTCATCACAGAGACTAGAGGCAGCCATAGCATAGCAATCTGATGCAAGAGAAGCACTATGAGAGCCAAAATTAGTACAATATGATAGAGGGGCATCTAATTTGCTATCTTGCAAAGTTTGCACTAGCCATCTAGGCATAATTTTGCCTCCTCTATATCAGTTCTCTCATAAACAATGCATCATGTAAATCTAAATAAAAAATGGAATGATACCCAATGAAGATACAATTTTGTGCTTTTGGATCAAGTTTCATCCTCAATGCATTTACAACATGTGCATATGCAATACAACTGAATACTTTCATATGCAATAAGTCTAGCTTTTTACCTATAAACTTATCTTTAGGTGTAACTTGATGTATAGTAGTGCTTGGCATTCTATTCATGATGTATACAATAGTGTGCACAACTTTTTCCCAATGACAATGATGCATATTCTTAGCCATCCAGGCTTTTTCTATTTCTACAATATTTCTATTTTTGCATTTAACAATGCCATTCTGTTGTGGTGTGTACCTACATGAAACATGCCTTTGAATTCCATAGTTTTTTAGAAAGCTAGTGATTTATTTGATATGTATTCAACTCCTCCTTTAGATTGTAATGTTAGAATATACTTCTGTATCTACTTTTCGACCATAGCCTTGAAATTCTTGAAGTGACTAAACACCTACCTCTTCTTATTCATGAAGTATACCGATACTTTTTGTGTATCTTCATCAATGAAAGCGACATAAAACTTTCAACCTCCCATAGATGTGGTCTTTGTAGGGCCCCAAACATCTGCATGTACTATTTCTAGCACATTCTCACTAACATGCTTGTCATGCGGAAATTATGCTCTTGAACCTGAACCAAATTCACATGCTTAACATGCCTTTTGAAATTTGGTGGTCCATTGACAAGCTCCTTTGATTGCATCAACTTCAGCTTTTGCAAATATGCATGCCCAATTTTCTTGTGCCAATTCTCTATGTCAATGGTAATACCTGCACCTTTTGTAAACATGGTTGCATTCATTTTAGGAATTCTCACATTCAAGGTGAAAATCCTACCCACTTTGTTCCCTTTGGTGATCAAACTTCCATTCAATTTGTACTCTTCTACATGCGGTACATCAAAAAGATGTTTTACCTTCCCATCCTCCATTGATATTGCTATGTTTACTCTACACTTGATATGATGTGATGTATCATCACTTTTTTCAACACATCCAATTTTTGCAAACTACTAAAACATTCTACATGGCTGGTCATATGATTTGATACAAAATATTACCATTTGATTTTGAAACATGAGTAGACATTGTATTCATCATGTGGTGTTGGACCATGAACAACTTCTATAAATCATCTGCACTTGTGGATGCATACTTGTTTTATTGCTTTCTATTGTTTTGATCCTTTAACCTGAAATCATGTTCAAAGTGACTAGATTTACTACAATTCCAACATTGCTTACTATTATTACCCAAATCATTTCTTTGGAAATTTCTATGACCTCCTTGGCTCCCCTTGACCCAAATTTGTCCTCTACCTCTTGCATTAGTTTGTTGTTGACCTTGGTCCTAGTTATTGTTTCCTCTTCCACCTCCAAATCCTCTACCTTGGGCTTCCTACAATACTTGCTTAGAAGAAGCTTTTCCTTGGGAATTTGAGTCTTCACCAAGGTTCTTTTCTTCAATTATCAGTATGAACACAAGACAAACAAAATTTTGAATATTCTCTCTAGTCTAACTGCATATATGGAGCTCCTAAACCATGAAGGCACACTTCAACCTTATCATTATCATCTACATTGATGCCAATAGATGCAAGCGACTCACATATGATTTTTGAATTTTAAGGTGTAGTCACTTATTGACATGCTCTTTTTCTCTAGTGTATGCAGCTTGAGGTGCAATTTCCATGCCCTTGTATTGGCATCATACAATGTGACCAGACTATTCCAAGCCCCTTTCAGAGTATTGGCATCTTATATGTGCCCAATCCTACTATCTTGTATGCTTAAGACAAACAATATATTACCTTATGTGGTCCTTGATTCCACTCTTCATATGATCTTAATTGGTATGCAATCTGATTCCTCTCCCATAATTGGAGAGGGTTTTCATTGTATCCTTTGATGTACTTCTAGTAGCCTTTTTGTTGGAATTTGATGTCTATGAAAGCATGTGAACAACAGAAGGAAGAAGAAGAAGCTTGGAGCACAAAGCAAAATACTGAATGTATTTACCAAAAGAATATACAAAGATAAGTGACCCATTAGGGTTATAAGTGTATATACAAGCCATGAAAAAACCCCTCCTAAAGAGGGAAAAAAATGCCTTGGCCATCCCAATGTGTTCACACTCATCACTATCAAAATATAACAACAAAGCCCCCTTGGGAGTGATGGGGTGAACAAGGAGTTGGCACTCCCAAGCTATGTGGAATCGATTCACAAAAGGAAGTAAGCCCAAACTTTGCGAAAAGCTTCAAACTTCTCCCTAGGCAAAGCTTTTGTGAAAAAGTGTGAAATGTTCTCCTGTATAAGGAAGTTCCATGCTATGTGGAATCAATTCACAAAAGGAAGTAAGCCCAAACTTTGCAAAAAGCTTAAAACTTCTCCCTAGGTAGAGCCTTTATGAAAAAGTCTACAATGTTCTCATGTGTGGGCATATATGCCAAACTGATCTCTTCAACAGAGAACCTCTCCCTGACACAATGATAGTGCACCTCAATGTGCTTAGTGCGAGCATGGAACAGAGGGTTCCTCATGACTGCCAATGCACTTTGACTGTTAGTGAAGATGGTGGTGGTAGAAGACTGACCAACACCCAAATCAACCATAAGGCATCTGAGCCACACACACTCAATAGTCTTTATGAAAGTTGCCCTATACTAAGCCTCACAACTAGAAGTGGGCACACTAGGTTGCTTCTTGCTCAACCAAGATATGCATGAGCTACCAAGCATGACACAAAAACCACTCCTAGACACATGAGTGTCATAACAACTAGCCTAGTGAGAGTTACACAAAGCATGTAAATCTGGTGGTAGTGATCTCCTCTTGGCATATCTTTGATTGTGCAGAATTAGAAAATTTATGCTCATTTACCTTTGCCCTATTGACTATCTAGGAAAGCTTGATCTGCAACACGCATAATGGACCTATTCTACCTAGACTGATCTTCTTGCAATAGAACAAAGAATAACTCCTTAAATGTTAAGGCATTTGGATTACCCTTCATCATCAATTGAAGAATATAAGAAAAACTTTGATATGAATCTGGAAGATTGTTCATAACAGTTTGCACAAGTGAACTGTCTGGCAAGACTTCATTAGCAAAAATCAACTGGTGCTTCAAATCTTTGACCTTTGTCAAAAAACTACAAAATGGTATTTTTCTTGCAATTTATAACTCCTCTTAGAACCCTAGCACTAGAACCTAATCCACTAGATGTGGCCGAGATCTCTAATTCCTTATGATAGAGAACTTACTAGAATGATAAAGGAGCTAGAATAGTCCAAACACCATTGAGGCTCAAAAAAGATGACCAACTAAAATTTTTTGGGAAAAGTTTGGAAAATATCTCCCTAAAAAAATGGAACAATGAAAAACAATGAGAAACCAAAGAGATTATGTGAGAAGTATGTTCTCGTACCAATAAGTTTCTCAAGGAGTAAAGTCTACCACTATGTAGTTAAAAACTTGAGATCTAGAGAAGTTCTGATAGAGTCTCCTCTACAACATGAGCATATGAATGATGTAGAAGACTTAGAAAACTATGAGTACTGACATGTAAAATTGTAGAGTGAATCAATGAATCCACTGCATATAAACACTTAATTGAAAGAAGCCAACTAGGTTTATTGAACACCTATGGACCCACTAGCATACATCTCTGGAAAGGATACATTAGGTCTTCCACCTGCATGAACAAAGAGACCCTGACATTTGGGTGTCTCCACATTCTTAAAAACCTCACCATGACCCTCTTCATCAATGTCAAAGGCTATGCAAAAAATGTAATTGCTATATCAATGACCACATGGGCGTGCATAAGGGGTATCCATAGAAGCATACATAGTGTGTATCTTCTCAGTATATGCAATAAAATGGCATTGAAAAGGCTAAATTTATAGCCAAAAATTATCCAAGAACACCGACAAGTGTATGTCAACTCTGATCTTTAGACCCAAAAAATCTACATAAGCTTGTGGTGGCTCTTCCCCCCCACAATGGCAAGCCTTCAAAGAAACCTATAAATTTACTAGTATGGCTGAAAAAACAACCCCGGAGCTGAATATTCATTGTTCCAAAAGCACAAAGAGCACTCTTCTTGAGGTTCTTGAACCTATGTAAAGAGAACTATCCATGAAAGCACTCAAAGATGGCTCTAAGAATCACCCAAAAAAATGCTTCAAATCAAGCTTCCAAAAGCAAAGAATGAAGCCTTGAGGGGCCAAAACATGCTCAAGGTAATGGAAACGTTTGTCTCCCCCCCCCCCCCTAAAACACCACATGAGTATAGCTTAATGGAACGAGCTTACTAGTTAAGCGAGCTTTGAGGAGAATGGTACTAGGATGGGTGACCTCTCTAGAAGTATTGGGAACCTCTGTTTTCATTGATCGTTGATGTACTCCCTCCCATGCAACCAATAGTGCCAACCATGACTTTGGTGACTCCGATGACAAGCTATGCCAAGGCATATGCCTTGGTCAGTGCCTTAGTCGTAAGCCTTGGAGTTGTTGAGGTGTTTAGTAGGTTGCAGGTTTCGGCAACACTACAATGGATTATCTTTTTGGATGGCGTCACAATGCTTCTGTGTACTTTTCTATGTGGACTTGATGAAATATGAAGAAACTAGAGAACAAAGAGTACGAGTTTGTTGTATGCATGTTGCACAAATGGGTGGTCTCAATAAGGATTACACCATATTGCATGAAGAGGATTATGTGCATCGTTAAAGCCCGTGTATTTTTGACAAGGGGGAATCTTCCAACAAGATGGTTATCCAAAAAGAAATTTCCATTGAGTAGCCAATGAAGTACTGAGTGTCTAACAGTGTGGTATTGCCTCATCTCTTGTGAGCTTTAACCTATATGCTAACGCCTATTTCACATTAAGCTGGTGGGTGACATAAAAGGAACGGCATCAATTTCTAAAGAAAACTCAAGATTTCTGAAGAAATCCTCCACACTTATTTCCATATGGATATTCGAAAGCTCTATGTACAAATTAAACAGTGCTGGTTGTGAACACCAAAGAAAAAGTTTATCACTTCTTTAGCTTGAGACATCACCACATGACGTACATGAGAAACTTGGATATATTTGGGACATATGTATGCGAGCTACTCCGGAATGTAGAAAAAAAAGAGCCAATAAATTTCTCCTTGCCTTTGTCAACAAGGGGCCACTAAATACTTATTTTGATTGATAACGAGCTCAAAGAAAGACGCCCAATATGAAGCCAAACAAAGAAAAGTTTTGTTCTGAGGCACTCGTATTTTTAGTCGTCCATCCCATGAATGATAATTACGTTCGCAACGACTTATAGCCGTTCATGTATACACCTCCAAATTTACATGAGCAAGTTTGAAGCAGAAAAGTTTCATGTCCTCCTCAATGTGAAAAATGAAGCATGGATGGAAGGCGGGCGGGAAAGGAGTGTGTGTCTCAAGCCATAGAAGTTGTTATATGCCTCATACATTCATTCATGCGGGACTCATCATCCAAAGATGTCACGTATTACCACCGTTCTGTATAAATGATCAGAGAAGACACAAAACTTTGTGCCGCGATAGTTTAAGCAACAAAGAAAACTTATTTCTCAAAATCTGTATCATTTTCGCACTTCAGGGTGTACAACGCGAGTAAAAGGCTTACACACCCTTTAAGTCGCGATGATGAGGCCACCATCATATTGAATACTTACATTCATTAGGACAAAACTTTTTCCGCTATGTCTTGAACCCAACAACATCTTGTTTCGTACTATATAATGTTAGATATTTCGAGACATCGAATTTCTATTTGTGAGATACATGTATATATGGTTACAACGCAGAATAACCTTTGTTTTTTATGTATGGGCCGAAGCTACAAACGGCTCGAGGATGAAAAGTGCGAAATGGCGTAATGATATGAATCACCTGTGCAATTTCTGTTGAAAGTAATGTTGTTGCAGGTCTATATATAAAGAGGTAAGTAAATGCTCCAACGTCGGCGGACATGTAAATGCTCCAATGCGCATATTGGTTTCGAAGTGCTGACATGTACGTGTGGGTGGGCGCTGAAGAGCATGAAATTTACAGCGTCGGTGCAGGAATTCCGACCATCGTAAGCTTATGTGATATAGTGGTGTTCAGCTGTGATCCGTTGGGAAACGACGTACGTTTGTCTCTTTTTGAAGGGTTTACGACGTTTAAAGATGATTACGATCTGCAGTACGCAATACGACGTACGTTTGGGAAACGACGTACGTTTTGGGAAACGATGTACGTTTGTCTGAGGGATGTTATCCACAATACGCAGCACATTCAACTCTCTGGTTTCGAAGATCCACCCGATGGTTGTCGCCCTGTGAACACTCACATTGTTCGTTCATAACGATATATGTAAATAAGTATGTGGATAAGATGATCTCATTACCTGTAGGAATTGTGGAGGTCATCTGCACCAAGTTCTGCAGCTCATCATCCCAAGCTCGAGATGCCTGCTGGGGAACCAAAGCACATGATTTACAAAAGATGCTTGTACTAATAGTCTCACTCTTATCATCCTTTAGATGTGACTACCTGCGACACTATGTAGCCAAAGCCCTCCTTGGAAGCCAAGGGAGTGTTTGTTGCTTCTCTCAACATGGTGACTGCATCTGATTTTCCCCCCAGTGAACGTGGAATTACGCCTTGACCTCCTAAACGAATTGGAACCTGTGATGATTGGTTCTGTACAGGTGCGTAATGAGAACTATCCACTGGAAGCATTGAGGGTTGTTGCTGGAATATCTGTTCAAATAAGCGTAAAATGCATGAAATAAAATGGTTCAGCATTGTTCAGTGTATGGCGCTACATTCTTATAAAACCTTCTCCAGTTCTTTTCATAAAAGAAGGCAATGCGAAAAGACGATCCTCCCAGCAGATGGATGACAAAGCTCATCAAAAGTTTGAAGTAATTACATCTCTTCTGAATAGCCTCTCCACGTTGAAGTCTATTCTTGGGTTTACTGCAGCAAGCTTCATGGATAAAAACTGCAAGGAAATCTTTCCTCAATAGCATGAAAAGAAAGTTCAGAATTCATTTGTTCAGAATCCAGAACGGATTAATCATCAAGGAAATCCTCCCTGTTCTCACCTCTATTTGCCTTTGAAGAGACTGGACATAATTAATGATCTCATCAAGCATAACAGCTTTTCCAGTTATCTGTTAAACCCAAATCCATGCCCATTTTATACGGAAGTTAGCCTGGAAGGATTCAAACATGGTGGAGACACTTGTTAGAAGAACAGTTTCCACTTACCTTGCTACAGCCAGGAACAAGATCTTGCAAAAATTTCATCCTCTCACTTATTTTTTCTCTTCTTATCTGTACAATTCACAGAAGAGTTTTCTCCGTCAGCAAATATTGCAACCATGGAAAATGACATTGAGATTTTGTCTCTATAATCTTTGAAAAAGTTTTTTTTTCTCCTTTGCTTTGTTTATTGTCACTTATCGAATTGCAAAATCTAAATCTTATCTGTTTGACTCTTAACTGTGTTAAGTGCAAATGCAAGTGTAAATGGGAAGTAGGAGTGTTGTATTAGTAGTATTCCCTCATCCCTTACTACAAGATAATCCCTATGGTTGCCTCCACATACCCTCACTTTCCATTGTCCCAGACTCTGGTCTTCCTTGAATATCTTGTTAGCTACTGGTCTTGAATCCAAACCAACCATCCTCATATCCCTTGTCTCTTACTATGAAATGACCTCTCCTGTTGAAAGACACACTCATAGGATGGATAAAATCCTGAAATCTGGTATTCTTCCCTCCTTAATAAGATTGGTTTGCTCAATCTATATGATGGGAAGTGCGTACAAACCAAAATTTTCGATAGACAAGTGGAAAATATCAATAGTAGTCCTTTCCAAGCAGCTAAGTATCCTCCACATTGACTGTTCCTCGATTGTTTCTTTTGACAAAATCTACCATACATTATGGAAAATGCTATGAACGTTGTTCTTCTTCCAAACTTTTGGTACTATTTATGAGATTAGCCTCCCTTCAATTTCGGAACATGAAAGAAATGGAGTTTACAATCCGGAGGAAATTCTAAGTAGTATCCCATCACTTGGAAGTGAGCTTTTTCAATCTTTCAAGGTCCATATATTTTCTTTTGTAGAGAATGAAATAGATTTAGCTAGTATGCAAAGGAAAGCTCTATCGTCTTCTTTGAGAAACTTGAGAGATATTTTCTAATATTCATAATGCCTAACCCCATCACTTTGCATCTTGAATTTAGAGATAGTTAGTCTTCTTGGATATTAACATAGCAATAGCGGCTCCACAATTTTGGGACACATTATTGACATTCATTAAAGTTAGAAGCAAAGGAATCAAAACATAGTTCATTTCAAAAGGAGATGTACTATTCACCTCAAGAACTCTATTACTATGGGCGAATTCTCATGTTTTTTATGGAAAAAATAGTATATTCTCTTAGATTATCATCCTTCGAGTCACATGTTCTATGCTTACGAACATGAAATGTCCAATGGATTCTACAGTATGGAGAAAGCTTTGATTAGTATGCAACATGATTGTGCTTTTTAACTATCGTTTTAGGTCCACAATACCTTTGTCAATGCTAAACACACCTTCTTGTAGATACTCAAATAGGCCTAACTTCAACTTGAGAAATACTCCCTCCATTAAAGATTCTATGAGATCTTTCCTTATTCGCATACTCCTTGATTCTATCAAACTGCAAAGTTTTCTTGGAGGTGGGATAAGTACTATAGAAAACTATGAAATTTTCTAGGCATTTCTATTGTACTAGGAAGAGTGGGTTTTATGCCATACTTTATTTAAAGAGTCAAAATGATAGATATAAGTCACCTTATGAGGTCTATTATTATAACTGAAATCTAGTAATGGAAAATAAGTATCCCAATCAATGTGTTTCTCATACACATATGCTTTGAACATAATCTCTAAAATTTGATTGATAAAATCGATCTAATCATTAGTCTAAAGATCTTCATAAATAATCATGTTAAGTTACACTTAAAATTTCTCAAAAACAAACTTCCAAAAATGACCTATAAATGTGGGATTCCTATCTAAGGCTATGGATGGAAGTAGTCCATGCAATCTGAAAACATGTTGAACCACCAATTCAACACCTTGTGGTGCTTCCATTGTCGCTTGCTTAGATGTGAAACAAGCCATCTTATTCAACCTACCTACCTACTACTACTACTACTACTACTACTACTACTACTACTACTACTACTACTACTACTACTACTACTACTACTACTACTACTACTACTACTACTACCTACCCCTACCCCTACCCTACCCCTACCCTACCCCTACCCCTACCCCTACCCCTACCCCTACCCCTACCCCTACCCCTACCCCTACCCCTACCCCTACCCCTACCCCTACCCCTACCCCTACCCCTACCCCTACCCCTACCCCTACCCCTACCCCTACCCCTACCCCTACCCTACCCCTACCCTACCCCTACCCCTACCCTACCCTACCCCTACCCCTACCCCTACCCCTACCCTACCCTACCCTACTACTACTACTACTACTACTACTACTACTACTACTACTACTACTACTACTACTACTACTACTACTACTACTACTCCGGCTACTCCTACTCCGACTATTCCTACTCCGGCTACTCCTACTCCGGCTACTGCTACTGCTACTGCTACTGCTACTGCTACTGCTACTGCTACTGCTACTGCTACTGCTACTGCTACGGCTACTGCTACTGCTACGGCTACGGCTACGGCTACTGCTACGGCTACTACTACTGCTACTGCTACTGCTACTACTACTACTGCTGCTGCTGCTACTACTACTACTACTACTACTACTACTACTACTACTACTACTACTACTACTACTACTACTACTACTACTACTACTACTACTACTACTACTAATATAATATCTTTTTAATTAAAGTAGAATTGGTTTCTTTACCCTTTTTA
>MU260208.1:275000-290000 GCA_020310875.1 Ceratopteris richardii | reverse complement strand
ATATATATATATATATATATATATATATATATATATATATATATATATATATATATATATATATATATATATATATATATATGTGTGTGTGTGTGTGTGTGTGTGTGTGTATATATGTATGTATGTATGCATGCATGCATGCATGCATGCATGCATGTATGTATGTATGTATGTATGTATGTATGTATGTATGTATGTATGTACATATGTATGTATGTATGTATGTATGTATGTATGTATGTATGTATGTATGTATGTATGTATGTATGTATGTATGTATGTATGTATGTATGTATGTATGTGTGTGTGTGTGTGCATGTGTGTGTGCATACATGTATGTATGTATGTATATATATATATGTATGTATGTATGTATGTATGTATGTATGTATGTATGTATGTATGTATGTATGTATGTATGTATGTATGTATGAATGAATGTATGTATGTGTGTGTATCTGTGTGCATGTCAATGTGTATATATATGTGCGTATGTGTTAATGTAAAGAGACATGTCCACATCCACATTCACAAACACATCCACATTCCCATCCATATCCATATCCACATGTACATATATGCGTATGTATAAATGTAGATATGTGTATACATGTACATATATGCGTACTTGTTATATGGGTACATGTATCTATATAAATATACGTGCTTTCATATACATACACACATGGATGAAACATTTTCAAGATGGATGAAGCATTATGACCTTTGCTTCACATCTGTATCTCAGTTTGACATGTATTACATTGAACCGTGTGGTATGCAAGGACCTTGTTTTCTGTTCACAAAGTATTTCATTGTTCCCAAAAGGAAATTGAAAGAAAAAAAAATCCTATTCTGCTTCTTCCCTGAGACAGTCATATTTTGGTTGAAACGAGTTATAACAAAGAGTCACTTCAATGTTAAACATATTATAGGTTCACGTACTATGCCTTAAGTTCTCGAACCTATTACACACAGATGATGAGATTATGTAGATGATAAGATTATGGATGCGAAGTGTCAGACTTACCCTCTCCGCTAGGCTATGGCTATCAGTTGCCTGGCCTCTCCTAGCCCGCACATGGATATAATCTGGTTTGGGAGTCTCTGGAAGCTTGATGGAGGTATCTTTGATGGATGGACGCGTCGAGTCATCAGAATCATCATTCTCAATTCTCTTGTCAGGCTCACCTTCATTAGTGTCATCTCCATTCTTTCGACGTTTCTCTTGAACGTTTTCACCCTCAAAATCCTAAGCATCATGTTCATACATTTTTAGAAGCCAATATTTGAAGCAAGAGATAAGATTATAGAAACCATTAGCCAGATTCAAAACGCTTGATTGAATAGATATGCTTAAGGCATTCAATAATGACACATTAAAACTTTTAAACGAAACAAAAGTAATGGAAAATATAGATAGAGAATTAACTACCTTTGCATCAGAAATATTGTTTACGCTATTCTTGCTCTCCTTTAATCTCTTTTTCTTGCCAGAATCTTGTAAATGCGAGGCTGTCTCCCAGCGATTGTCCCTGTCGCAACCCGAGGAAACTTCTAGGCCCATGCTTCCATCAGATTCTTCCATGGAATTGCTTGGCTTTCCCATGCCATCGCTGCCATCCACGTCTACCGGAATCAGCAAGGGAGGTGGTTTCTTGCTTGAAACCATCTTGGAGCTCTCCATGGAAGACAGTTTGGAGTCAGTGTCCGCGTGACATTCGTTCCTAATATTAGCTGCCAGATTGAAGACCTGTCCTTCGTTCATAGTATTATGCTGAAAATCATCGAGACTATTGTTTATGTTTGCAGTTATAGATGAAAGTGGACATAGTGTGGTGGATACCCTGAGTGATCCAGAATGAGGAGCCGAAATATTTGGAGTGAAAGCTTTATCTCTACTTTCTCCCTGCGGTTGGTGATTCGCCCCATGATTCGCTGCTGAATGAAGGAGGTGGGTTTGTTTGTTTACTGATGAGAACCTTGTCATTCTATCTCCAAGCACGGCAGCAGCCGGAAATGTGTTCAAGGGAGTCTGGCAAGCGTAATCGTTGACGTCCTGAACTGGTAGCCCTCCTTTCAATTGTTCCAATGTTAAACCAGCATTATAACCATTCATTCCCCAAGCATGGCTCAAATGCTTCTCAGTCAGTGGCGACTGTGCAAAACCATCCAGTATTGAAGAGTCTTCATCGGGTGTAAGAGTGCCCGCATTGTTAGCAATCACTTCTAGGAGAGAAATGTTTTCCGGAAAGAATCCTTGAGTGAAAGGGCTTACGGGAGCGCCATTCATTCTGTTATGGCTAAGCCTGCCGTTCCAGGCTCCGAAAGCTAGATCTTGGCAATATTGAGTGTCCTCGTACCTGGAAAACCTTGGAGTGCTTGAACTATCCAAGGCAGACACATCGAAGGATGAGCTAGACGATAATCTACTCAACTCCTCAGGATGAGTTGCAAGCGCTGCACACTGCACTTGGGCTTGATGTCCCTGCTGAAGACTCGCAGAGTGAAGTTGAGCTTCAAACTCGGTTGCGAAAATGCCTGCAGAGTTTAAAGGATTCTGCTGATATTTCTGAGCATCGCTGATATCAGACGAACCATCTAAAGAAGGCATATATGAGCTGAAGAGACGGTTTGTGTCAGCATTATGGGGTAAAGTAGCCATCATACCGTGTAAGTTGGGAAACAATATATGAGCTGCTTCTACACTTTGACTTGCATTTGCATTTGTGGCCAAGATCACATGCAGACAAGCGAATGAATCAGGATTTAGAAACCGTTTGATTCATCTGTTCTGCATTCTCTAGCAATGAGCTGAAGAATTAATGGTTATATGGCTCACGTGACACATCCGATGCTAGAATTGATCACGGCTTTACGGGATCCCAGCTATAAGCTTCGCAATCTTTTTGGGCTGCTGTGGCTTGAGCTTGCAAACCACGGATATGATAATTATTCTGCTGAAAAGAGAGGAAGAGAGAATGAAGGAAGGGCCATCACTGTAACATGCTTAGACGCCGCTGTAGAAAATCCTGCGGTAAGAGAGATCTATTTCGGGCACTGGGTTTCACAAATGTCGTTCTGAACCATAACATGTTCTGCCGGTTGTCCCGCTCAGTGTGTTTGGTTGGTTCTGAGTGAGAAGAAGGGAGGACGAAATTTTTGGCGTTGTGTTTATGAAGAGGACCTGCATTGCTTGCTATGGGTTGCGGGCCAGCGATTATTTAGGAGCTTGAAATCCGAGTCGTGGGACGGTGCGCCTACCTAGGCTCTGCATCATATGCATGTGGATTTGTGTGTTCGCTATTCTGGAAGAGAAGGAAGGAAGGAAAAGGAACCTTTGTTTCTGCTGTTTGAAGCTTGCTATGCGCGATTGCAGATCCACGGTGAACTTTTCTAGATTGACGAAATGGCAGTTTTGGGAACCCGGCCATTGAGTTTAGATGCAAGCAACGAGTAGCTTCAAAATAATGTGATGCAGATCATGGGAGCCTTCGCAATTGGCACTCTGATTGCTATGAGTATTATGTGTGAGAAAAGAGACAAGCAAAAGAGTCCAGTTGAGCTTCACATCAGAACCATCACATCAACCCACCATCAACAGCTTAGAGAATTCTACAGATCAAAAAGGACTATCAAGGGGAATCTGCCCAATTCGAGAGAGAGAGAGAGAGAGAGAGAGAGAGAGAGGACACTGGTTAGATAATGATGAGGATATAGGAAAGGTGCCCCGTCCTTGATCATTGGAGACCATTGATATATGTCTGCCGTTCAGATGACATGCAACGGAATGTGTTATGGTGGGAATCGGGACGAGAGAGAGAGAGAGAGAGAGAGAGAGAGAGAGAGAGGGAACTCAAAAGGATTTTGGAAAGCGGTATGCGCATCGAGGTGAAGTATGGCCAACTGCGCAGTTCAACGTGATTCCTTGTTGCAATGAAAAAGGAAGGACACGGAGCTTATAATTCCACTGGCATATCAACTGATGATACTCGATAATGCCAATAAGGGAAGCACAGTTTGATATGGTCATTGAAGTTTGAAACTGCAGGGATCGGAGAGCTCATAGGAGGTACCCCCGGACCAAGGATTCGGCAGAAGCCGTGCAGGGAGAAAATCGATGAATAACTGTCACTGCTTTGCTTTGGAGTTCCAAATCCCAACAGATCGTAGGAGCTCTGTAGCCTGGCCACGGCTGCAACCAACCACGGCTTCACTCTTCTTATCACTACTTTCGTTACTGATCGCCAGCTGTGAAGAGAGCTTCAAGCCCTGCCTACTTTAATGATAAAACAGGGTTTTGAGCTTGATTGGTGTTAGCTGGGCTGGCTGGGCTTTCTGTCTCTTGAAGCGGGGGTGAAGGATCAATCCACACTTACAACAGGACAGTGTGGGCTTAAAGTCAATGTAAAACCATGTTATTCCAATTGAAATCAATCCTCTCTTGTGTAGTCTTCGAGTTGTCTAACCCTTGCTTTGTAGGATTCGAAAGATCCCATGAGTACTATGCCCATTCACTTGTAGACTTGCAATTTCAAAGTTAAAACTAGGAGGAGTAGACTTTGGTTGAACCTCCATTAAAAAAAGAAACAGGGTTTCGAGAGAGGTGAATCAAGATGGCAATTCGCCACTCTTAGAAGGAGACTAGTGCAGTCCCAGTTCGCTGGCTTAGTGGTTGGGCCTCTCGTCTCTTGAGGCGGTGGCGAGGGTTCAATCCCTGGCAGCAACATGCAAGGGACATGTAATCTGGAATGATGTTGCATTGTGGCTGAGTGCCACCGTTTGTCTATCCCTGCGGTAGTGTTGACCGCCGTTTAACCCAGTATTGTAAACCTCTGTTCTTGTGGGATAAGGGGGGTCCCATGGGTACTATGCCCTTCCTTGTACAGTTGCAATTTCAAAGTTAAAGTCCGGGGGAGTAGGCCTAGGCCGAACCTCCATTTAAAAAAAAAAAAAAAAAAAGAGACTAGTATACCCGCTCATCTTACTCCTAGCCAGCTGGAGAGCAGCAGTAAATCCAGTGGGTTAAAGACTGGACCGCAACTTCCCAAGCCTTTGAAATTTCAACTCTTCCATCATTTCATTCTCGTTCTCGTTCTCTGCTTCCGAACTCCCACAATGTCCTTTTGGCAGACTCCCTTCCACCGTGCGCCTTGCTTCAAAGAAGCAAAGACCACTTTGAAGTTGGAACTCAACAATTCCGAATCTACCGACTTTCTCTACCTGTCAGGCACACGAAGAGGAATACTGATACATACACCATAATCATCTTTCCAACTTAACCTATCCATTTCCCTGTCATAGGGGTAGAGAGCGTAGGCTATTCATCTATAGTCGAATCAAAAGTGGGCACCTACTCCTGAGTTTGTCAACTATGTCTTATTGACAGTTTGGAGATGTGATGCGATGCAGACCGCTTCGGAAATGTGAGACGCATTTCGAATAACTTTGTAATAGGGTTTGAATCCTCGTTAGGTCTCTCTCTCTCTCTCTCTCCAGAAGATAGAGCCTTCTCTCTTCAGTCCAGAAGAGCTGCAGAGGAACTTTTTTCTTAGATACTGAAATTAGATCTTTAGAAGCAAACATACGGTGGGTTCAGACTTTTGCACTGGATGAATGCATCTACTGTGCTGCCTCTACTCTGCATTACAAGGGCAAGGTGGAAGCAGAGTGAGCGATTTTGATCAACCATTCTCTCTCTCTCTCTCTCTCTCTCTCTCTCTCTCTCTCTCTCTCTCTCGCAAGAAGCAGCCGTGCGGAGAACTAGGGAAAGCACTCGTGCGCTAGGATTACTGTATGGTTACTCTCCCTGAGCAGTCACGTATCCACGACTCTCCTGAGTCCCTCTCTCTATGGGCATCTATTTCCCCGCTATTGAGTGTCCTCACCTCGCGGTGGCTTCCCCCGTCAAAGGGCAGGAACGCCCTACATGAAGCACTGCGAAATGGAATATCTTTTCTAAACCGCAATAATCACTTGAAAAATGAAGGTATTGTTCAGGGTATTGCAAGAGAATTGTCGCAATATCGATCGGAGACGTAAGAATTCCCTCGCCGATCGAAGAAGAACACATGATTCTATTATCAACTTGCTTTTTCAAAGCGTGGAGCTGAAATGTAAGTTTCATGGCCCGTCTGCTCATTTAAAGAATTCCCTCGCCGATCGAAGAAGAACACATGATTCTATCATCAACTTGCTTTTTTCAAAGCGTGGAGCTGAAATGTAAGTTTCAACACCTCTTGCATAAAAGCTATGTATGGTAACTGCAAGGATCCTTGAGAACATACTAATCCGGCTCAAATGCTGAAATATTGGTTGCTAAATCTTTCTTTCTATCTTGGTATCATATATTCACAAACACTAAAAGTTATTGGCAAGTCACTTCAAATAAATCTAAATAGGATCTCTACTAATCATTCTTGGGCAAGTCACTTCAAATAAAACTAAATAGGATCTCTACTAATCATTCTTGGTTTCGTAGTTATCACAAAGAGGGAAGACATGAAGCATCGATTGGATTTTTTGGGAAAATTGGAAATGTGGTCTCCCACTCAATCATGACTATGATAAATTAATGGATGCCTATTTTTCTTAGGGATCCTCTTGTTTACGGTGTTCTCAATATTTATGCATTAAATCCTAGATCTAATATAAATATGCATTGACAAAAGTTGCTTGTTATGAATTGTCCATTGTGGAATGGCGACTTTAACATATTTTGTAATCTTAAAGATAGGCTAGACAATAAAGGTTCTTGCATTTCTAGTGTTGGAAAGCAACTCTTGTTTGAATTCACTAGTATTTTTTACCTATTGCATATCTTTAGAAATACCATTTTTAAGTGAAGTGTTGGAGTTTGATGTCTACAAAATCACACAAATAGCACAAGAAAGAAGAAGAAGATTGGAGCAGAACACGATAAAAAATATATTACCAGATGAATGTACAAAGATGCAAGATCCGTTAGGGTTATAGTCATATATACAAGCCAGGGGAAGAAAACACCCCAAAGAAGGAAAAAGATCTCCGACAATCCTAAGTGTGTTCACATACATCACTACCGAAATATATCAACAAATCCCCTCTAAGAGTGATGCAGTGAACAAGAAGTTGGTACTCATGTATAAGGAAGTGTCAAGCTATATAGAAAGAGATCATTCCCCCCAAAAAAATTAAGCCCAAATCTTTGTAAAAATACTCGAACTTCTCCCTAAGAAAAGCCTTTGTGAAAGGTCAACAACATTATCCTACGTGGGCACATAAGATAAACCAATCTCTCTTGTAGATAACCTCTCACTAACATGATGATAGTGCACCTCAATGTTCTTTGAGTGAGCATGGAACATAGGGTTTCTTGCAATTGTCAATGTCAATGAATATGGTGGTGACAACAGATTGAAGAACACCAAAATGAGCCAAACGACACCTAAGCTGCACACACTCAACATTCATTGTGAAAGTTTCCCTATAGCCAACCTCACAACTAGAAGTGGCCATAGTAGGATGCTTTTTCTTAACCAAGTTACACATGAGCTACTAAGGATGACACAAAAACCATTGGTGGAGACATGAGTGTCATAGAAACTAGATCATTTTGAATTTAAAAAAACCATGTAAATTTGGCATTGATCATCCCCCTTTGGGATAAAACAATCAAAGTAGTTGGGTATCTTTTCAACTAGCCAAAAATGCGCTTAACTACCTACCAATGCTTGACACCTAGGCAATGCATAAATATGCTCATCTGAGAGATAAAAACTAAATATCAAGTCATGTATGCACAATTAAATCAAGCATCCAATAGCTTGATGATAGAGAACAACATCAAATGCATCTCCATCATCATGAATATTCAACTTTAAACTTGTTTCCATAGGAGTGGTAATAGGTTTGCAATCCTCAGGGCCAAAACACTACAACAACGTGTCAATATATTTTTGTTTAGCACAAATTTATTCCTCCATCAACTTGCATAAACTAAATACCCAAATAATGATGCAAATGCCCCAAATTTGACATCTCAAAAGAGGCATGCAAATGAGCCTTAAATATAGCAATATATTTCACATTAGGACCAATGAGCAGAATCTCATCAACATATACAAAAAATGATCAGAAGTACATCATCTACGTGCTCAACATATAAGGTGCTTTTACTTGGACTGTTCTCAAAATCATGCACAAGCAAGTAGGCATGTTGTTGGATGTGATGGCTGGATACACTTAGAAGATCAAGCTGGTGCTGCAAAACCTGCTTCACACGTGCCCTCCTTTGACTCCAGATATGCTTAGTAGACTCCTTGAGCTTCCAAATAATACCAAAATATGCTATATGTACTTTGGAAAAGGTTTGAGTAATGACTTGATCAAAACAGACTACTTTTGATTTCAAGGATCCTGAAAAACTTGCTATATTGGTACTGACACCTGCTCAGAGTTATGCTCAGTGTGACCAGCACACTTAAAATTGATCTAATTGCTTTTGGACATAATCGATTAGCTTAACAAGCTTTCATTTGCAAGTGGAATGAGAGGAAATGACAAACTACACTCTGAGAAATCAATTTAGCAAACTTAGGATCATCCCCGACATTTTAGGAACTATACAGAGAAATACCAGAGATCACTTCGAGCGCGATTTCTCCCAGATGGTTGATCCAATAACCTTCAAATTTTGTAGGCATATAGTATGCTTCAAGCTTGTTCCAATGTGCTTTGAATCATCCAATTTGGTTCAGTAGATCTTGAGATATGCCCTGTTGAAGTTGACAGAGTTGAAGTAGATGACTCAGAGAAACCAGAGTTGAAAAGTGTGAATGTATCTATTGATTAATGTAGATGTACAAGCTCATTAGCATGTCAAGCATAGCTAAATGAGGTATTGTGGTGTAGGCTAAGATGTAGCACTAACACACACACAGATACAGTAGTAAAATGCCTCGGGAGATGAGCTCAATGAGTGAGACTAGCCCGCGAGTTTTCTTCATAGCTTTTATAAGAATTGATTGGTCATTTGAATTTGAAATTCAAATTGAAGCTCCCTTGAATCTCTCTACTAAACTTAGGGAGATATTCCCTCAATCATACCATCTGCTTTTCCACGACTCTAATCTAGTAGGTGTGATTACATGATTGATAAAGTCATATAGACTTTTACATGAGATAAATGGTAAAAACAATAAGCCTATGTTCCTATGGTTCATTCTTCAAGTGATATCCTCATGAATTAATCCAAGCTAGGCTTCCAAGATCCAAGCTTTATGTTGTGTCTTCAATATTGATATCCAAGCCAATGTGTGTAGGCTTGTTTTGCACCAATAGCTCCCCCTCAAGCCAAACACTTTGGCTCAAGTCTTCATCTCTAGTCTTCAATTATTTCCTGCAATCCAATCATGGATTTAAATCTGCATAGCTTGCTTCCATCCAGAGCTTTAGTAAGCAAATCTGCACATTGTATATTAGTAGACACATATGATAATTGAATTTCTTTGCTAAGTAACTTCTCCCTCACATAGTGGTAGTGAACCTCTATGTGTTTTGTTCTAGCATGATAAATTGGATTAGCTGCTAGGTGAAGAGAACTTGTGTTATCACCAAATATGATTGGTGACCTTGTGTATAGGCCCAATTCTGAATATAATAGCTTCAACCATATGGCTTCTTGAGTGGCATTGGCTAGCCCTCTGTACTCTACCTCAGTAGATGATAGAGCTACTGTGGGTTGTTTCTTGGATGACCAAGAAATTGGTTTATCACCTGCAAAGCATATATAACCAGATGTACTCCTCCTGTCATCCTTGCAACCTGCCCAATCTGCATCTGAGTATACCTTAATATCAATGTCTGATGAATATGGAAAGTACAAACCATGATTTTGTGTTCCCTTTAGGTACTTTACTATCTTCTTGGCTGCCTCCAAATGTGGTACTCTTGGTTTATGCATAAATTGGCTAAGTACACTAACACCATATGATATATCAATCCTGGTTAAGGTAGCATAATTAAGACTACCTACCAAACTTTGGTAACCTGTAATATCTTTGAGTTCTTCTCCTTCATGTGCACTGAGTTTGTGGTTGACCTCCATAGGAATGTTTGAGACTTTAGCTTCCTGCAAATTAAACTTCTTGACCATGTCCTGAATGTACTTCTTCTGAGTAATAAAGATACTTGAATTTGTGTAGACTAATTCAAGTCCTAGGAAGTACTTCAATAATCCAAGATCATTGATCTTGAATTCCTTCATCATTTGTCCCTTGATGTGTCTTATTCCCTGAACATCATTTCCTGTAATAATGATGTCATCAACATAGACACACAAGTATATTACCTCTGAATTGTTCCTTTTTATAAACAATGAAGTATCTGCTTTACTCATCACAAATCCTTGATCTAGGAGATAGGTTGTCAACCTGTAATTCCATGCTCTAGGTGCCTGCTTCAATCCATACAGAGCCTTCTTCAATTTACAAACATGATTTACCTTATTAGGATCCTCATAGCCAGGTGGTTGTGACATGTAGACCTCTTCAGATATCCATCCATTCAAGAATGCATTCTTCACATCCAATTGGTACATGTTCCAATTCTTGGATGCAGCTACACTCACCATAACTCTGATAGTTGGCATCTTGGCCACAGGAGAAAATGTCTCCTCATAATCAATGCCTTGGGTTTGTGCAAAACCCTTGGCTACCAACCTAGCTTTATACCTGTTTATTGTACCATCTGAGTTCCTCTTGAGTTTGTAGATCCATCTGGATCCTATCACTTTCATGGAGTCCTTCTTGGGTACCAAGTCCCAAGTATCACTCTCCTTGAGAGCCTCCATTTCTTCATCCATTGCTTCCTTCCATTCTGGTTTAGTAATTGCTTCTTCAAATGTACCTGGTTCTTCATTCAAGATATCCTTTGCAAGATATACAGAGTGCTTGGTTACAAGTGAAGTATCATACCCATACCTAATAGGTTTCTTCTTTTCTCTTTGAGATCTCCTCATAGCTTGAGTTGAGGATTCTGGATTGTCTTCTAGTTGCTTCATCTTCATCTTCCCTTTGGATTTCCAAGCCTTGAACTCTTCAATGTTGATGGTGTCTTCATCATCTGAGCTTGTGTCCTCTTTCTGAATTGGTTCTTGCCTGATAAGCTTTGGAAAGTTTTCTTCCATGTCATAAGGTAGGCTAACTTTCCTGCACTCATTTTCATACCATGAATCATTTTCATCAAAGATGACATCTCTGCTTACCTTGAAGCCTTTGTTTGAGGGGTTATAAAACCTGTATCCCTTCTGATTCAAATCATAACCAATGAAGATACACTTTTCAGCCTTAGGGTCTAGCTTTCCCCTTACCTGTGAGGGAATATGCACATATGCAACACACCCAAAGATTTTGCAATGATCTAGAGATGGTCTCTTACCATGCCAAGCCTCATAGGGTTTCATTCCATCAAGTGTCTTTGATGGCAACCTGTTAATTAAGTATGTGGCAGTAGATACACTCTCTGCCCAAAGATAATTTGGCATTTTTTTCTCATTAAGCATAGACCTAGCTGTCTCTACAATGAGTCTATTCCTCCTTTCAGCTACCCCATTTTGTTCAGGTGAGTACCTTGTAGTAATCTCCCTCTTGATGCCTCTTTCCTGCAAGAAATCTTCAAAGTCATTGGAGAAGTATTCTCCACCACCATCTGACCTTAGCCTCTTCAAATGTTTACCTGTTTGATTTTCAACTAATGCAAGATACTTTCTGAAACAATTAAATACTTCATCTTTATGTTTCATGAAGTATAAAACAGTCCACCTGCTATAGTCATCAATAAAGGACACATAGTACCTTGATCCAGATATGGATGGCTCCTTGCTAGGTCCCCAAACATCTGTATGCACCAATTCCAAATAATCTTCATGCATAAAACCTTTCTTGGTATAGGGCAATCTGTGTGACTTACCAAATTGACAAGCCCCACACTTGTATATCATGTGTTGCTTGGATACATTAGGTATCCCAAGCACACATTGATCCCTGCTCATTTGTTTTATGGTCCTCTCTCCAATGTGACCTAATCTCTTGTGCCAAATCTCTAATTCTGATAGGGTTTGGTCTTTATAGTTGTACAAAACAATATTCTTAGTGTCTTCAAGTTCAAAGGTAAACAATCTACCTGATTTCTCTCCCTTGGCTATCCTTCTGAATCCATGTCTTGGATCCTCCACATATGCACCATGTTGAGTGAACCTGACTTGTAGACCTTTTTCAACAATCTGACCTACACTCATCAGATTCTTGGTGATTGTTGGAACATACAACACTCTGCTTAGTAAATTCTGATTACCATCACTTGTTTTGACATTGCCTACTTTAACAACTGAATGTTTAGTGTCATCACGTGTCTGCACTTGGTGTTTGCCTTTGGGTTCTTCCAAATCAGAGAGTAGGGCAACATTTCCAGCTACATGGTTAGAGCAACCTGAATCAATATAGAATAAGTGATCATCATTGATACCTGATTTAGATGTCATGTTCATGATCAACAAGGAATCATCTTGCTCCTCTGCATAATTGTTGTAATCCTTCCTATTCCTGTATCCACCTTGATAATTGCCATTGTGATTGTAGCTATTGTTGTAATTATTGTTGTAGCCATGGTAGCCTTGAGATTGGTTGAATCTGCCTCTGCCTTGAGAGTATCCTCCTCTTTGGTGACCTCTTCCTCTTTGGTTCTTGTAGTTTTTGTAGCATTCATCTGTAGTATGGTTAGACAAGCCACAAATATTGCATGGAGATTGGTTATAGGGTCTCCCCCTACCTGACTTACCTCCTCTGCCCCTACCTCTAGATGATCTACCTCTCCCTGCATAGTTTGCTTGGGAGATAGAGCCTTCTTCATCAACCTTCTTGCTTTTACCCTTGTCTTTAGTCTTCTTATCAGTATATAGGGCAGAGGGATTGTTACCTTTTGATTGCTCTCCATTCTTTGTGATCTTTGCTTCATGTGTAAAGAGTTGTCCAATCAGAGTTGTTAGATCAGGTGCTTGGATGTCCATGTACAAGTCCATTGCAGTGGTAAAGCTCTCCCACTTGTCATCTGCCTTTAGTCCATTGATCACTTGTCTGACTATCTGCTCTTCCTCAATTTCTTCTCCAACACTTGCAAGTTGATCTGCAATGTCTTTGACTTTGGTGAAAAAATCTGAGACACATTGTTTTGATTGCTTCCTAAGAGTTGTAAACTCAATCCATAGCTGATTCTTTCTGGCCCTTGTGCTTGATGAAAAATATGTTGACAAGGTTTCCCAAGTCTCTTGGGAAGTCTTACAATTCCTCACATGAGGTAGAAGGAAATCAGAAATAGAGTTTAGAAGATATGACCTTGCCAAAGCATCTTTTGCACACCATTGGTTGAGCCTCTCATGTTCATCCTTTGTAGGTAGGCCTCTGGTCTTGAATGAGGGCAACTCCTCATCTCCTGATATGTATCCATACAAGCTTCTCCCTTGTAGATAGGTCTTCATTCTCAATGACCAAGCCTGGTAATTATTTCTATCCAATTTGTCAATGAAGGAAGGGAAACCATCACCCATGATTACCTTATTTGCTCTGATACCACTGTTGGATGTGATGGCTGGATACACTTAGAAGATCAAGCTGGTGCTGCAAAACCTGCTTCACACGTGCCCTCCTTTGACTCGAGATATGCTTAGTAGGCTCCTTGAGCTTCCAAATAATACCAAAATATGCTATATGTACTTTGGAAAAGGTTTGAGTAATGACTTGATCAAAACAGACTACTTTTGATTTCAAGGATCCTGAAAAACTTGCTATATTGGTACTGACACCTGCTCAGAGTTATGCTCAGTGTGACCAGCACACTTAAAATTGATCTAATTTCTTTTGGACATAATCGATTAGCTTAACAAGCTTTCATTTGCAAGTGGAATGAGAGGAAATGACAAACTACACTCTGAGAAATCAATTTAGCAAACTTAGGATCATCCCCGACATTTTAGGAACTATACAGAGAAATACCAGAGATCACTTCGAGCGCGATTTCTCCCAGATGGTTGATCCAATAACCTTCAAATTTTGTAGGCATATAGTATGCTTCAAGCTTGTTCCAATGTGCTTTGAATCATCCAATTTGGTTCAGTAGATCTTGAGATATGCCCTGTTGAAGTTGACAGAGTTGAAGTAGATGACTCAGAGAAACCAGAGTTGAAAAGTGTGAATGTATCTATTGATTAATGTAGATGTACAAGCTCATTAGCATGTCAAGCATAGCTAAATGAGGTATTGTGGTGTAGGCTAAGATTTAGCACTAACACACACATAGATACAGTAGTAAAATGCCTCGGGAGATGAGCTCAATGAGTGAGACTAGCCCGCGAGTTTTCTTCATAGCTTTTATAAGAATTGATTGGTCATTTGAATTTGAAATTCAAATTGAAGCTCCCTTGAATCTCTCTACTAAACTTAGGGAGATATTCCCTCAATCATACCATCTGCTTTTCCACGACTCTAATCTAGTAGGTGTGATTACATGATTGATAAAGTCATATAGACTTTTACATGAGATAAATGGTAAAAACAATAAGCCTATGTTCCTATGGTTCATTCTTCAAGTGATATCCTCATGAATTAATCCAAGCTAGGCTTCCAAGATCCAAGCTTTATGTTGTGTCTTCAATATTGATATCCAAGCCAATGTGTGTAGGCTTGTTTTGCACCAACACATGTAACTTTTCATATCATGCATGTTTCGACCTCCATACTTTGTTTTCATGCATGTTCTACACAAAACCATGGGTATGAAATACATAAACTTATTCATGTAAGTCATCATTCAAAAATGTAGTTTTAATGCTCAACTGATGTCATTTGGCATGTTGGAGAAAAGGTCTCATCAAAATCAATGCCTCTCTCTTGAGCACAACCTTTGGCAACAAGTGTCACCTTATACATGTGAACTATTCCATCAAGATTACGTTTAAAATTTTATATC
>MU260208.1:255000-257500 GCA_020310875.1 Ceratopteris richardii | reverse complement strand
ATAATCAATTTTCTGATAAATTGGTGAATGATCTCTAAGTTTGGTGGAGTCTAAAGTTAATCTTGATATAGAGGTGATCTAAATTCAAGGTTAACTTGTTCTTTTGGAGATTAACACTCTCCATTAGTGGTATCAGAGCAGGTTGTGTCAAAATTGAAGTGAAGGAGACTCCAACTACTGCAGAAATACAAAACTTTACATTTCGAAGGTGCAAAAGGTTAAAGTGTGAAGAAAGATTGAAGGAAGACATACAAAGAGCATCAAAAGGATCAGAAGGAGCAACATTCGAAGTAAAGGTACATTCATTATCTGTAAAGGTTAAAGATTTGAAGCTACAGGTGAAGTAAAGATGGGAGATAGTCTCCAAATTGAAAAGTTGGATAGAGAGAACTATCCTGCATGGTCTATGAGGATGGAAGCTCATCTTATGAGCAAAGATCTGATAGGATACATCACAGGAGATGAAGAAAAGCCAGAATTCAGAGATCCTAGTGTTCCAACTAGGGAGGAGCTTGCAGACTTGAAGAATTGGATGAAGAAGGATGCTCAAGCAAGAAGCATCATCTACATGGCAGTCAATGATTATTTGCTTCCTCACATTAGAGGACTTGAAAGTGCATGTGACATTTGGAATGCTTTGGAAGAGCATTTCCAAAATACAACCAAATCAAGGAAGGCTTCACTATGGGCAGAGTTTACTACCTTCAAGAAGAAGGCCTCACAATCAATCTCTGATTATGTGACAAAGATGAAGGACATTGCAGATTCTTTAGGTGCAGTGGATGAAGATATTAAAGAAGACAAATTGGTAAGACAAATACTCACAGGGCTAAGAGGAGATGAGAAGTGGAAGCCTTTCATTTTATCTACAGAACTTTCATTAGATCACTTTACTCCTGATTTGAATCAATTGTTAGGTCATATGCTAACTTTTGAGAATGATGTCAAAGGAGATGTTGATAAGAGTGCAGGTCATGCAATGTATTCTAAAGACAAGAAGAAAGCCAACAAAGGGAAGCAACAATCAGGTGAACAAGAAGGTACTTCAAACCAAGCAAACTTCATAGGAGGAAGAGGAAATGGCAGAAGTAGAGGAAGAGGTAGAAACAACAAAGAGAATGCAAGAGCTTGTTGGATATGTGGTAAGACCAATCATCTATCTCATGATTGTTGGCATAATAATCAAAACAATGGTAATTATCAGAACTTTAATCAAAGAGCAAGAGGTGGTAGATTTCAGAGAGGAAACTTCAGAAGTAGAGGTGGTAGGAATTCTTTTGGAAGAGGTGGTGGAAGAAACTTCCAAAGTCAATCCTATAATAACACCTACTACAACTATGCATCAGATCAAAAGGAGGACTCGACTCTCATTATGAATACATGTGAAACTTCACATGAGGACATGAGAGTGTTTTATATTGATTCAGGATGTAGTAATCATTTGAGTGGAAATATTGCTTTGATGACTGATCTAGATCATAATGCAATTAATCATACAGTTCAGACAGGTGATAATACAAAGCATAAGGTAAAGTCAATTGGTTCAGTCAAAGCTAAGGATGGGAGCACTCTTCTGAGTAAGGTACTTTATGTTCCCACAATTCCAAAGAATTTGATCAGTGTAGGTCAAATTGTGGAAAAAGGTTATGAGGTAAGGTTTACCAATGATGGAGTTTATGTGGAAGACCCTAGTCAAGGGTATAAACAAGTTATTGCAGGAAAGAAAGAAGGAAGGCTCTTCACATTGAAGGTACAAGGAAATGTTGGACATGCTATGTTCACATATGGAGAGCAGAAGGTGTCAGAATTGGATCTTTGGCACAAAAGACTTGGACACTTTATTGAAAGAGGTATCAAAGAAATGATTAACAATGATTCAGTGCTTGGAATGCCTAACATTGCAGGTCAACACATGACATATAGATGTGAGGCATGTCAATTAGGTAAGGCTCATAAGCAATCCTATTCCAAGCATGGGTTTATGTATTCAGAAAGACTTGAATTGGTGCATACAGATGTGTGGGGTCCTTCAAAGGACTTTAGTATAAATGGTTCAAGATATTATGTCATATATGTTGATGATGCTACCAGGTGGATCACAATTTATGTGATTAAAGAAAAGTCAGAAGTGTTTAATACATTTAAACACTATCATGCATATGCAGAAAGGATTACAGGTCAAAAATTGAAGAGACTAAGGTCAGATGGAGGGGGAGAGTATTTTTCAAATGAGTTCAATGATTATTTGTGGAATGCAGGTATAAAGAGAGAAGTCACTTGCAGGTACTCTCCTCAACAAAATGGGGTAGCAGAAAGAAGAAACAGGACACTTGTTGAATTTGCAAGGTCCATGATGAAAGAGAAGAATTGCCCAAATTATTTGTGGGCAGAGGCTATAAACACAGCTACTTATTTGGTTAATAGATTGCCTTGTAAAGCTTTGCAGGGTATGACACCATATGAAGCTTGGTGGGGTAAGAAACCTACCTTAGATCATTGC
>MU260208.1:220000-235000 GCA_020310875.1 Ceratopteris richardii | reverse complement strand
CACCAAATCCCAAGTGTTGTTTTCCTCAAGTGCTTCAATCTCTTCCTTCATTGCATGCTTCCATTCTGTTTTTGCTTTGGCCTCTTCAAATGATGATGGCTCCTCTTGGTTTATGTCCTGTGCTATGTAGATAGAATGTTTAGTTACTAATGAGGTGCCAAACCCATACCTTTCTGGTTTTTTCTTTTCCCTCATAGATCTTCTTAGGCCATGATGTGATGATTCTGCTTCATGTCCAAGTTCCTGCAATTTTGCTTTACCTTTAGACTTCCATGCTTTGATCTTTTCCATGTGAGATTCTTCATCATCCTCTGAGGTGTCTTGTTCTTCAATCTTTGATTGTTCTCTACCAAGCTTTGGAAAATCTTCTTCAAGATCATATGGTAAATTGATCTTCCTGCATGAATCTTCATACCATGAATTGTTCTCATCAAAAACTACATCTCTGCTTACCAAGAATCCTTTGTTGGTAGGGTTGTATAACCTGTAGCCCTTTTGATTGTTGTCATATCCAATAAATACACACCTTTCTGCCTTTGGATCCATCTTGCCTCTAATCTGTGAAGGAACATGAGCAAAAGCAATACATCCAAAAATTTTACAATGATCTAAGCTTGGTCTTCTTCCATTCCAAGCCTCATATGGAGTCATCCCATCAAGGGATTTTGAAGGCAACCTGTTAATCAAGTAAGTGGCTGTAGATACAGCCTCAGCCCATAAGTAATTAGGTAAATGCTTTTCATTTAACATAGACCTTGCAGCTTCAACAATTGTCCTATTCCTCCTTTCTGCCACTCCATTTTGCTCAGGAGTGTACCTTGTAGTTACCTCTCTTTTGATTCCTCTTTCTTGAAGAAAAGAATCAAACTCATGGGAGAAATATTCTCCCCCTCCATCTGACCTTAGCCTTTTTAGTGATTTACCTGTTTGATTCTCCACAAGAGCCAAATATCTTTTGAAACATGAAAAAACTTCATCTTTGTGTTTCATAAAGAATAGGATAGTCCATCTGCTACAATCATCAATAAAGGAAACATAATACCTTGATCCAGATATTGAAGCTTCCTTGCTAGGTCCCCATACATCTGTATGAACCAACTCCAAGAGATCTCCATGCATATAACCTTTCTTCATGAATGGTAACCTGTGAGACTTTCCAAATTGACATGCACTGCACTTATAAATCATATGTTGTTTTGACAAATTAGGAAGTCCAAGTACACTTTGGTCCCTGCAGATTTGCTTTAATGACCTTTCACCAATATGTGCTAACCTTTTGTGCCATACTTCCAATTCTGTGAGTGTCTGACTACCATAATTAAAGAGAGCAATGTTTCTAGTGTCCTGTAATTCAAATGTGAACAATCTACCTGTCTTTTCACCTTTTGCAATTCTTCTGAATCCTTGACTTGGATCTTCAACAAATGCTCCTGCTTTTGTGAACCTGACTTGCAACCCTTTCTCTACTATCTGCCCAACACTTATCAAATTCTTTGTAATGGTAGGGACATAGAGTACCTTACTGAGTAGGTTGATGTTTCCATCAGGTGCTTTGACATTGCCTATTTTCTCCACAGGATGTTTTGTATCATCTCCTGTTTGTACCTCATGCTTATTCCTTGGATCTTCTAAATCTGATAGGAGTGCCACATTTCCTGCCACATGATTTGAACAACCTGAATCTATGTAGAAAACATGCTCATCAGATTTACCTTGTGGCATAGCCATGTTCATGATCAATAATGAATCCTCTTTGTTTGAGTCTTCTGTGTAGTTATTGTAGTCTCTCCTTCCTTTGTAGCCTCCTTGATAGTTTGAATGATTGTAGTTGTTGTAGTTGCCATGGTAGTTGTTGAACCTTCCTCTTGAGTAGCCATAACTTCCTCTATTGTATCCTCTACCTCTTTGATTCCTGGAATTCCTAAAGCAATTTTCAGCTGTATGATTAATTAATCCACAAATAGAACATGAGTTGGAGTCTTGGGATCTCCCCCTGCCTTGTCTACCTCCTCTTCCTCTACCTCTGCCATGTCTTCCTCTACCTGCATAGTTAGCTTGATATGTACCTGCTTCATCATCCACTTTCTTTGCCTTTCCTTTGTTATCTTTAGACTTTCTTTTATCCGTGTATAAAGCTGAAGATTGATTACCTTTAGAGCTTTCTCCATTTTTGATAAGCTTTGCCTCTTGAGTAAGTAGTTGTCCAATGAGTGTGTTGAAATCAGGTACATGCATGTCCATGTACAAATCCATAGCTGTGGTGAATGCTTCCCACTTATCATCTGCCTTCAAGCCATTGATGACCTGCCTTACAATTTGCTCTTCATCTATTACCTCTCCAATGCTTCCCAACTGATCCGCTATGTCCTTGAGCTTTGTGACAAAATCAATCACATTTTGTTTGGGAGCCTTCTTGAGAGTTGTGAAATCCAGCCATAGTTGATGCTTCCTAGCTTTGGTACTTGAAGAAAAGAAAGCTTCAAGTGCAACCCACACTTCCTGAGATGTCTTACAACTTCTAATGTGAGGCAACAAAAAATCTGAGATAGAGTTGAGGAGATAAGACCTTGCAAGTGCATCCTTGGAGCACCATGTGCTCAATCTTTCTTACTCTTCTTGTGTTGGTTGACTTTTGTTCCTGAAACTTGGCATAACTTCATCTCCAGCCACATAACCATATAAACTTCTACCTTGGAGATAAGCTTCCATCCTTAATGACCAAGCTGAGTAGTTACCTCTGTCCAATTTGTCAATTGATGAAGGAAATCCATCTGCCATGTTGTCCAACCTTGCTCTGATACCACTGTGAAGAGATGGATAAGTATGTGTTTGAAGGTGAAGAGGTGTTGCAAAATCCTTGATCTACACCAGCCAAATGAACTCCAGGAGTAGATGGTGGGCCCTTTTAACTTGCCAATGGATGTATTAGACACCCTATGTACCTTGGAAGATCACTCTCAAAAAGATAGATCAAAACAGATAAGTTGGAGTTAGCTCAGAGGTGAAAACTTGCTATTCTTGGTTCATACACCTGTCCAGTGTTTTACATAATTCTCTGAGCACAGCAGCAATTAGCTTAATTCCTCTTGGGAAAGTCTAGGTAGCTTAAAGAGCTAACTTTCAAGAGTAATCTCATCAAAAATAATGAAGCACACACTGAGAATGAGTTTTAACAAGTGATGACATCATCCCGATTTTCACGGGCTGCTACAGAAATAGACCAGTGAGCAGAAAAATCACCATAACTCAAAATGTAGAAATCCAATGATTATGAAAATTTGTATCGTTATACTAGACAGTAAGCTGAATCCAACAAGCTTTAAATCACTGAATTTGGATAAGTAACCACTGAGAAACACCTCTGACAAGATGAGTGAAAAAGTCGGGTACCTGACAGAGAGGTGAAGATGAACAGACCCTTTTGACTTCAAATGAACATAACTGAAGATTGCAACATCCAAATGACATGAAAATTTATAAGCATATAGTAGACTTATAGAGCTAACTTTACCAAGTTAAATCACTGAAAATGATGCACCAAGCTCAGAGAAAACATCTCTGCAAGCTGACTGAGAAAACTAAGAGTAATGGCAGTGAGTAGTACACTTCACAAGAACATGGAAATATGAACCCAAATGATAATTAAAATGAAAGTATATTGCTTGTAAAATACAATGGACTTTGTTGGATGTGATGGCTGGGTACAATCAGAAGATCAAGTTGGTGCTGCTAGACCTGCTTCACACCTGCCCTCTTTTCTCTTTAGATATGGTTAGGAGACTCCTTGAGCTTCCAAATGACACCAAGAAACTATATATGTGCTTTACAAAATGATTGAGTAATGACCAAATCAAAACAGATAAGTTTGAACCTTCATAAGTCCAAAAAACTTGCTATTTCTGTAATGACACCTGCTCAGTCCTAAGCTCAGTGTGTCCAGCACACTTGCAATTGGTTTAATTCCTTCTGGGAGTACTAAATTAGCTTAACTAGCTACCATTAGCAAGTTAAATCACTCCAAATGATAAACTATATACTGAGCATGATGTTTAGCAAAATCAGGGACACTCCCGATTTTTTAGGAATCACACAGAAATATACCAGTGATCACTTCGACAGCGATTTCTCCCAATTGGCTGAATAGATTGACTTGAAATTTTGTAGTGTTGTAGAATGCTTTGAGCTGGTTCCAATGAGCCCTGGATCATCAAATTTGGTTCAGTAGATCTTGAGATATGCTCTGTTGAAGTTGACAGACTTGGAGGTAGTCACTCAGAGAAAACACAGAGTAAAGAACTATGAGTATATGTATTGATACTATCAAATGTACATTCCCATTGGCATGTAGAGTGATGCCCAATGGTACTCAGAGGTGTAGGCTAGGTAGTAGCTCTCACACTCTCACAAATATGCTTGGATTAGCCTCGGGAAGAGTGTTACATCACCCGCGACTTTTACATTGATTTTTATAGGAGTTTTTTGAATGAATTTGAATTTGAATTCAAATTAAAGCTCCCTTGATTCTCTCCACTAGACTTAGGGAGATATTCCCTCAACTAGATCATCTAACTTTTCCACGACTCTAGTCTAGTAGGTATGATTACATTGTTGATGAAGTCACATGGACTTTTACATGAGATAAAAGTAAGAATCAATAAGACTAAGTTCACATGATTATTGACTCTTGTGAATGTATCATCCAAGGGTTCAATCTTTTATGCTTTCCAAGGGTTCAATAGTCCAAGCTTCATGTTGGGTCTTCAAAGGCACAAAGCAAAGCCAAGTGTTAAGGCTTGTTTGCACCAACAGCTCCCCCTCAAGCCAAACACTTGCTTGAGTCTTCATATTTAGTCTTCAATGATATCCTGTAATCCAATCATGGATTTAAACTTGCATAGCTTGCTCCCATCCAGAGCTTTTGTAAGCAAATCTGCACATTGAATATTAGTGGACACATATGACAATTGGATTTCCTTGCTAAGTAATTTCTCCCTCACATAGTGGTAATGCACCTCTATGTGTTTTGTCCTAGCATGATACACAGGATTAGCAGCTAGATGAAGTGAACTTGTGTTATCACCAAATATGATAGGTGGCCTTGTGTATAGGCCCAATTCTGAATAGAGTAACTTCAACCATATTGCTTCTTGAGTGGCATTGGCTAGCCCTCTGTACTCTGCCTCAGTAGATGATAGAGCTACTGTAGGTTGTTTCTTGGATGACCAAGAAATTGGTTTATCACCTGCAAAGCATATGTAACCAGATGTACTCCTCCTGTCATCCTTGCAACCTGCCCAATCTGCATCTGAGTATACCTTGATGTCAATGTCTGATGAATATGGATAATACAAACCATGATTTTGTGTTCCCTTTAGGTACTTTACTATCTTCTTGGCTGCCTCCAAATGTGGTACTCTTGGTTTATGCATAAATTGACTAAGTACACTCACACCATATGAGATATCAATCCTAGTTAAGGTAACATAATTGAGACTACCTACCAAACTTTGGTAACCTGTAATATCCTTGAGTTCTTCTCCTTCATGTGCACTGAGTTTGTGGTTGACCTCCATAGGAATGTTTGAGATTTTAGCTTCCTGCAAGTTAAACTTCTTGACCATGTCCTGAATGTACTTCTTCTGAGTAATGAATATACCTGAATTTGTGTAGACCAATTCAAGTCCTAGGAAGTACTTCAATAATCCAAGATCATTGATCTTGAATTCCTTCATCATTTGACCTTTGATGTGTCTAATTCCTTGAACATCATTTCCTGTAATAATGATGTCATCAACATAGACACACAAGTATATTACCTCTGAATTGTTCTTCTTTATAAACAATGAAGTATCTGCTTTACTCATCACAAATCCTTGATCCAAAAGATAGGTTGTCAACCTATAGTTCCATGCTCTAGGTGCCTGCTTCAATCCATACAGAGCTTTCTTCAATTTGCAAACATGATTTACCTTATTGGGATCCTCATAGCCAGGTGGTTGTGACATGTAGACCTCTTCAGATATCCATCCATTCAAGAATGCATTCTTTACATCCAATTGGTACATGTTCCAATTCTTGGATGCAGCTACACTCACCATAATTCTGATAGTTGGCATCTTGGCCACAGGAGAAAATGTCTCCTCATAATCAATGCCTTGGGTTTGTGCAAAACCCTTGGCTACCAACCTAGCTTTGTACCTGCTTATTGTACCATCTGAGTTCCTTTTGAGTTTGTAGATCCATCTGGATCCTATCACCTTCATGGAGTCCTTCTTGGGTACCAAGTCCCAAGTATCACTCTCCTTGAGAGCCTCCATTTCTTCATCCATTGCTTCCTTCCATTCTGGTTTAGTAATAGCTTCCTCAAATGTACCTGGTTCTTCACTTAAGATATCCTTTGCAAGATATACAGAGTGCTTGGTTACAAGTGAAGTATCATATCCATACCTAATAGGTTTCTTCTTTTCCCTTGAAGATCTCCTCATAGCTTGAGTTGAGGATTCTGGATTATCTTCAAGTTGCTTCATCTTCATCTTCCCTTTTGATTTCCAAGCTTTGAACTCTTCAATGTTGATGGTGTCTTCATCATCTGAGCTTGTGTCCTCACTCTGAGTTGGTTCTTGCCTGACAAGCTTTGGAAAGTCTTCTTCCATATCATAAGGTAGGCTCACTTTCCTGCACTCATTATCATACCATGAATCATTTTCATCAAAGATGACATCTCTGCTTACCTTGAAGCCTTTGTTTGAGGGGTTATAGAACCTGTATCCTTTCTGATTCAAATCATAACCAATAAAGATACACTTCTCAGCCTTAGGGTCTAGCTTTCCCCTTACCTGTGAGGGAATATGCACATATGCAACACACCCAAAGATCTTGCAATGATCCAGAGATGGTCTCTTACCATGCCAAGCCTCATAGGGTGTCATTCCATCAAGTGTCTTTGATGGCAACCTGTTGATTAAGTATGTGGCAGTAGATACACTCTCTGCCCAAAGATAATTTGGTAGTTTCTTCTCATTGAGCATAGACCTAGCTGTCTCCACAATGATTCTATTTCTTCTTTCAGCTACCCCATTTTGTTCTGGTGAGTACCTTGTGGTAATCTCCCTCTTGATGCCTCTTTCCTGCAAGAACTCTTCAAAATCATTGGAGAAGTATTCTCCACCACCATCAGACCTTAACCTCTTCAAATGTCTACCTGTTTGATTCTCTACTAATGCAAGATACCTTTTGAAGCAATTAAATACTTCATCTTTATGTTTCATGAAGTACAAGACAGTCCATCTGCTATAATCATCTATAAAAGATACATAGTACCTTGATCCAGATATGGATGGCTCCTTGCTTGGTCCCCACACATCTGTATGCACCAATTCCAAGTAGTCTTCATGCATAAATCCTTTCTTGGTATATGGCAACCTGTGTGACTTACCAAATTGACAAGCCCCACACTTGTATATCATGTGTTGCTTGGATACATTAGGTATCCCAAGCACACATTGATCTCTGCTCATCTGCTTTATGGTTCTCTCTCCAATGTGACCCAATCTTTTGTGCCACATCTCCAATTCTGATAGGGTTTGGTCCCTATAGTTGTACAAGGCAATATTTTTAGTATCCTCAAGTTCAAAGGTAAACAATCTACCTGACTTCTCTCCCTTGGCTATCCTTCTGAACCCATGTCTTGGATCCTCCACAAATGCACCATGTTGAGTGAACCTGACCTGTAGACCTTTTTCAACAATCTGACCTACACTCATCAGATTCTTGGTGATTGTTGGAACATACAATACTCTGCTTAGCAAATTCTGATTACCATCACTTGTTTTGACATTACCTACTTTAACCACTGAGTGTTTAGTGTCATCACCTGTCTGCACTTGGTGCTTGCCTTTAGGTTCTTCCAAATCAGAGAGTAAGGCAACATTCCCAGCTACATGGTTAGAGCAACCTGAGTCAATATAGAACAAATGATCATCATTGATACCTGATTTAGATGTCATGTTCATAATCAACAAGGAATCATCTTGATCCTCTGCATAATTGTTGTAATCCTTTCTGTTCCTGTATCCTCCTTGATAATTGCCATTGTGATTGTAGCTATTGTTGTAGTTGTTGTTGTAATTATTGTTGTAGCCATGGTAGCCTTGAGATTGATTGAACCTGCCTCTGCCTTGGGAGTATCCTCCTCTTTGGTGACCTCTTCCTCTTTGGTTCTTGTAGTTTTTGTAGCATTCATCTGTAGTATGATTAGACAAGCCACAAATATTGCATGGAGATTGATTATAGGGTCTCCCCCTACCTGACTTACCTCCTCTGCCCCTACCTCTAGATGATCTACCTCTCCCTGCATAGTTTGCTTGGGAGGTGGATCCTTCTTCATCAACTTTTTTACTTTTACCCTTGTCTTTAGACTTCTTATCTGTATATAGGGCAGAGGGATTGTTACCTTTTGATTGCTCTCCATTCTTTGTGATCTTTGCTTCATGTGTGAATAGTTGTCCAATCAAAGTTGTTAGATCAGGTGCTTGGATGTCCATGTACAAGTCCATTGCAGTGGTAAAGCTCTCCCACTTGTCATCTGCTTTGAGTCCATTGATCACTTGTCTGACTATTTGCTCTTCTTCAATTTCTTCTCCAACACTTGCAAGTTGATCTGCAATGTCTTTGACTTTGGTGACAAAATCTGAGACACATTGTTTTGATTGCTTCCTAAGAGTTGTAAACTCAATCCATAGCTGATTCTTTCTGGCCCTTGTGCTTGATGAGAAGTATGTTGACAAGGTCTCCCAAGTCTCTTGGGAAGTCTTACAGTTCCTAACATGAGGTAGAAGGAAATCAGAGATAGAGTTTAGAAGATATGACCTTGCTAAAGCATCTTTAGCACACCATTGATTAAGTCTCTCATGCTCATCCTTTGTAGGTAGGCCTCTGGTTTTGAATGAGGGCAACTCCTCATCTCCTGATATGTATCCATACAAGCTTCTCCCTTGTAGATAAGTCTTCATTCTTAATGACCATGCCTGGTAGTTATTCCTATCCAATTTGTCAATAAAGGAAGGGAAACCATCACCCATGATTACCTTGTTTTGCTCTGATACCACTGTTGGATGTGATGGCTGGGTACAATCAGAAGATCAAGTTGGTGCTGCTAGACCTGCTTCACACCTGCCCTCTTTTCTCTTTAGATATGGTTAGGAGACTCCTTGAGCTTCCAAATGACACCAAGAAACTATATATGTGCTTTACAAAATGATTGAGTAATGACCAAATCAAAACAGATAAGTTTGAACCTTCATAAGTCCAAAAAACTTGCTATTTCTGTAATGACACCTGCTCAGTCCTAAGCTCAGTGTGTCCAGCACACTTGCAATTGGTTTAATTCCTTCTGGGAGTATTAAATTAGCTTAACTAGCTACCATTAGCAAGTTAAATCACTCCAAATGATAAACTATATACTGAGCATGATGTTTAGCAAAATCAGGGACACTCCCGATTTTTTAGGAATCACACAGAAATATACCAGTGATCACTTCGACAGCGATTTCTCCCAATTGGCTGAATAGATTGACTTGAAATTTTGTAGTGTTGTAGAATGCTTTGAGCTGGTTCCAATGAGCCCTGGATCATCAAATTTGGTTCAGTAGATCTTGAGATATGCTCTGTTGAAGTTGACAAACTTGGAGGTAGTCACTCAGAGAAAACACAGAGTAAAGAACTATGAGTATATGTATTGATACTATCAAATGTACATTCCCATTGGCATGTAGAGTGATGCCCAATGGTACTCAGAGGTGTAGGCTAGGTAGTAGCTCTCACACTCTCACAAATATGCTTGGATTAGCCTCGGGAAGAGTGTTACATCACCCGCGACTTTTACATTGATTTTTATAGGAGTTTTTTGAATGAATTTGAATTTGAATTCAAATTAAAGCTCCCTTGATTCTCTCCACTAGACTTAGGGAGATATTCCCTCAACTAGATCATCTAACTTTTCCACGACTCTAGTCTAGTAGGTATGATTACATTGTTGATGAAGTCACATGGACTTTTACATGAGATAAAAGTAAGAATCAATAAGACTAAGTTCACATGATTATTGACTCTTGTGAATGTATCATCCAAGGGTTCAATCTTTTATGCTTTCCAAGGGTTCAATAGTCCAAGCTTCATGTTGGGTCTTCAAAGGCACAAAGCAAAGCCAAGTGTTAAGGCTTATTTGCACCAACAGACTTACTGATACATATGTGTGCCTTGTAATCACACCTTGATATGGCATAAAGCTCAGCTCTTGGAGGTCTTCACATAGGTCTCTCTAACCACGACTAAAACTGCCATCTATTTATAGTTGAGTTTGGGAGGCTAACTTCCCTCAATCACTCTCCAATCAATCAATGATTGATTTGATTCTCTACCTACCACAAATCACGAATTCGTGGCTCCTCTTTCCATTCTTGATCAAGTGGACTCAACCACTTAAGATTCTCTTACTTTTACATTAAGTAAACTCTTCAAAAGTTACAAGAGGTAGTTCACAAGTGAACTTTACATAGTCTTGTTTTTAAAGCTTCTTCTAAGACTTTGTGAGACTCAAGCCAATACTTAGGCTTGTCATAGACTTGCTCCAACAAGATAGATAGATAGATAGATAGATAGATAGATAGATAGATAGATAGATAGATAGATAGATAGATAGATAGATAGATAGATAGATAGATAGATAGATAGATAGATAGATAGATAGATAAGAGACAGACAGACAGACAGATAGATAGATAGATAGATAGATAGATAGATAGATAGATAGATAGATAGATAGATAGATAGATAGATAGATAGATAGACAGATAGACAAATAGATAGATAGACACATAGATAGACAGATAGACAGATAGACAAATAGACAGATAGATAGATAGACAGATAGAGAGATAAATGTGAAGAGAGATGGTGGATGCAATCCAAAGATGAGTAGGTGCCGCTACAACCAGCTTCACACCAGCCAACTGAGACTTCAGAGTTGATTAGTAGACCCTTTGAGCTTCCTAATTCCACCAAAATATCAGCCAAGTACTTTGGAACATGTATCCCAAAAGTTTAAGTCAAGACAGACTAGTTGCGAAATGACTAGCTCCCAAAACTTGCTATTTTTGGACATACACCTGCTTGAAAAAATGAAGAGTGCTCTCAACCTGGTAAGAATTTGAAAAATTCCTTTTGGGCATAGCAAATAGACTTAGCAAGCTTCCCAATCCAAGTTAAAACACTTCAAATGATGGACTGAGCACTGAGAACAAGTTTCAACAATTTCTGGAACCTCCCCACAATTCTCGGGGCTCTACAGAGATAGACCAGTAAGCAGTAAAATGCAGATATCTCTAAACGTATTGATTTAATGACCTTGAAAATTTATATGAAGAAAGTAGACAGTAAGAGCTATCCAACGCACTTTAACACACTGAAAATGGACCAGTAGAACTCGAGATATGACCTTCTGAAGGTACTGCTCTGAGTGAGTATAACAGAGAACAAAACAGAGAAGTAGATTATAATAAATGTATAGATTCACATATGATTACAACCACATTGGCAATGAACCTTTGCACAATGGGAGTAGAATGATAGAGCTATGGAGTAAGCTCTTCAATCTCTACAAAATGACATGAAGTGGTCACGTACAAGGCTTGCTAATTGCCTCTTCCTTCTTGCTCTTTTTATAGCTATTCTTGGAGGGAGTTTTGAATTCGAATTCGAATGGCTCCACCTAAAAGTGATCCCCAAAGTTAGGAGAGATTCCCTCAGCTCTAAATTTCGTGGTTTTAGGTAGTTAGAACCACGAATTTTCTTTTACATCATGGATGAGGTAAGCCATCCTTTTCCTTTTTTCTTTTTCCATTTACAAGAGATAAAATGTACTCTTGTACAAGAGGTGTTCACATGACTACTCATGTGACTTACAAATGAGAATAATATCAAGCATATCAAGCATGTAGGCTTGGGCAAAATGCACCAACAGCTCCCCCTCAAGCCTAACATGCTTGGCCTTCAAATAAGTCTTCAATTGTCCTTGATTTCCTGCAAGCCAATCATCAACTTGAATCTACTTAATTTTTTACCATCAAGAGCTTTAGTCAACATGTCGGCACATTGCATATCTGTAGAGACATAGGATAGTTGAATATCCTTGCTCATTAGCTTCTCCCTTACGTAATGGTAGTGGACTTCAATATGCTTGGTTCTAGCATGGTATACCGGATTAGCTGCTAGATGTAGTGAGCTTGTGTTGTCACCAAAAATGTGAGGTGTTGAAGAATGAAGTCCAAGATATGTGTACAAAGACTTTAACCACATGATTTCTTGAGTTGCATTAGCCAAACCTCTATATTCGGCTTCGGTAGACGATAATGCCACGGTTGGTTGCTTCTTTGATGACCAAGAAATGATTTTTGAACCTGCAAATGATATATACCCTGATGTGCTTCTTCTATCATCTTTAGATCCGGCCCAATCTGCATCTGAGTAGACCTTTAGCTCAATATCTGAAGTAAATGAATAAAACAAACCTTCATTCATGGTCCCCTTTAGGTACTTGAGGACTCTCTTGGCCGCTTCCATGTGTGGTCTTCTCGGCTTATGCATAAACTGACTCAATATGCTAACACTATAGCATATATCCACCCTTGTGAGTGTTGCATAGTTCAAACTTCCAACCAAGCTTTGATAGCTTGTGATGTCTTCAATTGGCTCTCCTTCATAAGCACTAAGCTTATGATTTTGCTCCATAGGTGTACCTGCACACTTGGTATTTTCCATCTTGAACTTGACGAGCATGTCATGGACATACTTCCTTTGTGTGATGTATATACCTGAATCTGTGTAGATCAACTCCAATCCAAGAAAATAAGTGAGTGGTCCGAGGTCACTTATTTTGAACTCCTCCTTCATTTGACTCTTTACCTGTTTGATTCCTTCAAGATCATTGCCTGTGATAATAATATCATCAACATACACACATAAATAGATCACTTCAGATCCATTCCTCTTTATGAACAAAGAGGTATCCGCCTTGCTAGCTTTGAATCCTTGGTCCTGCAAATAAGTCACCAATCTGAAATTCCAAGCTCTTGGAGCTTGCTTCAATCCATACAAAGCTTTCTTTAGTTTGCATACATAGTTAGGATGATGTGCATCCTCATATCCAGGAGGTTGTGCCATATACACTTCCTCAGAAATCCATCCATTCAAGAAAGCATTCTTTACATCAAGTTGATAAAGATTCCAATTTCTAGATGCAGCAAGACTAATGAGAACCCTAATTGTAGGCATTTTTGCAACAGGAGAGAAAGTCTCCTCATAATCAATACCATGGGTTTGAGCAAACCCTTTAGCAACTAACCTTGCTTTGTGTCTATTTATACTTCCATCTGGATTCCTCTTGATTTTGTATATCCATCGAGATCCAACTACCTTCATAGATGGCTTGTTAGGTACAAGCTCCCAGGTGTCATTCTCCTTCAAGGCTTCCATTTCTTCATCCCCTGCATCTCTCCAAGCTTTCTTGCTTTGTGCTTCTTCGAATGTGGTAGGTTCTTCATTAGTTGAATCCTTTGCAATGTAGATTGAGTGCTTGGTGACCAAAGAAGTATCATAACCAAACCTTTCTGGTTTCTTCTTCTCCCTTGAAGACCTTCTAAGTGGTTGATGTGAGCTCTCCGGTCCATATGTAGCATCCTGCATCTTTGCTTTACCTTTGTTCTTCCATAGCTTTAGTCTTTCCAAGTCTTCTAGTTCAATCTCCGAATCACTTTCTTCAATCTGCTTTGGCTCCTTTGGTTGAAGTGATGGAAAGTCTTCATCCAAGTCATACGGAAGCTTCACTTTCCTGTCATCATCAAACCATGATTTGTTTTCATCAAAAATTACATCTCTACTCACAGAAAATCCTTTATTGGTTGGATTGTACAATCTATATCCTTTTTGGTTTTGGTCATAACCAATAAATACACACTTCTCTGCCTTGGGATCCAATTTCCCTCTTACTTGAGAAGGAATGTGAGCATAGGCTAAGCATCCAAAGATTTTGCAATGCTCTAGACTAGGTCTTCTTCCATTCCACACTTCATATGGAGTGGTTCCATCTAGTGACTTAGATGGAAGTCTATTTATGAGATATGTGGCTGTAGACACAGCCTCTGCCCATAGGTAGTTTGGCAATCCCTTTTCGTTGAGCATGGACCTTGCAGCTTCGACAATAGCTCTGTTCCTCCTCTCTGCTACACCATTGAGTTCGGGTGTATACCTTGTAGTGACTTCCCTTTTAATGCCTCTTCCATGCAAGAAGGCATCAAATTCAAAAGAAAAGTATTCTCCTCCACCATGATTTGCTCCTCTTCAATTACCTCTCCAATGCTTCCAAGTTGGTCGGAAATCTCCTTCATCTTTGTGACATAATCAGTCACATTTTGCTTCGGGCTTTTCTTCATTGTTGTGAACTCCATCCACAATTGGTTCTTCCTTGCTCGAGTGTTGGAAGAGAAGAAAGAAGCAAGTGCATTCCAGGTTTCTCTTGATGTCTTGCACCCCTTGACATGAGGTAAAAGAAAATCAGAGATTGAGTTTAGAATATAGGACCTTGCAAGTGCATCCTTCGAACACCAATTCGAAAGTCTTTCCACTTCTTCATGTGATGGTTGCCCTTTGTTCCTCATGGTTGGCATTGCTTCATCTTCGGATATGAATCCATATAGATTCCTCCCTTGAAGGTAAGCCTCCATCCTTAGAGACCATGCCGGGTAGTTGTTTCGATCCAATTTGTCAATTGTTGATGGAAATCCATCTCCCATGTTGCTTGACTATGCTCTGATACCACTGTGAAGAGAGATGGTGGATGCAATCCAAAGATGAGTAGGTGCCGCTACAACCAGCTTCACACCAGCCAACTGAGACTTCAGAGTTGATTAGTAGACACTTTGAGCTTCCTAAATCCACCAAAATATC
>MU260208.1:175000-177500 GCA_020310875.1 Ceratopteris richardii | reverse complement strand
GCACATGCATACACACATGCACATGCATACACACATGCACATGCATACACACATGCATATGCATGTGTGTATGCATACACACATGCATATACATACACACATGCATATGCATATGTGTATGCATACACACATGCATATGCATACACACATGCATATGCATGCACACATGCACATGTATACACACATGCATATGCATACACATTCATATGCATACACATGCATATGCATACAAACATGCATATGCATGTGTGTATGCATAAAAACATGCATATGCATACACACATGCATTTGCATACACACATGCATTTGCATACACACATGCATTTGCATACACACATGCATTTGCATACACACATGCATATGCATACACACATGCATATGCATACATACATGCATATGCATACACACATGCACATGCATACACACATGCATACACACATGCATATGCATGTGTGTATGCATACACACATGCATATGCATACATACATGCATATGCATACATACATGCATATGCATACATACATGCATATGCATACACACATGCACATGCATAAACACATGCATATGCATACACACATTCATTTGCATACACACATGCATATGCATATACATGCATATGTATGTGTGTATGCATACAAACATGCATATGCATACAAACATGCATATGCATACACACATGCATATGCATATGTGTGTGCATACACACATGCATATGTATACACACATGCATATGCTTACAAACATGCATATGCATACACACATGCATATGTGTATGCATACACACATGCATATGCATACACACATGCATATGCATACACACATGCATATGCATACACACATGCATATGCATACACTCATGCATATGCATACACTCATGCATATGCATACACACATACATATACATACACATGTATATACATACACATGCATATGCATACAAACATGCATATGCATACAAACATGCATATGCATACACACATGCATATGCATACAAACATGCATATGCACACAAACATGCATATGCATACACACATGCATATGCATACAAACATGCACACATGCATATGCATATGCGTACACTCATGCATATGCATACAAACATCTCCACATTGGATGAGATGGGATGTCCACGTACACCTTGTGAAGCACATGATCATGATGACTCCAAAATATATCACATACGTAATGGAGCTTTAGTCATGGATGCAGCCAGAAAGTCCATGCATCAGCGCATTCGACAACTTTGCTCCATAGAATTTGGACATTCTGTAATGTTAAAATGGAGCGAAGAGGATAAGGATTCCAAAAATTATATCACACAATCGATATTTGAAGAGTACCGGCCAGCACTTGGGCATCCTATTGTGAGTTTTGAATGGATTCAGCATACGGCACATGAGGTGATGTCTCATTGACGGTCCGAAGCTCGCAATGCTTTTAGAGCAGACTTACCAAAGCTTGTATGGTTAGATATTGAAGAGTGGGAATCAATTTAGGATGAGTAGCAACATACTCCTGATCGATATCGTCAACAGCGAGATGTGGCGGCCACACGTTTAAATATGGTTGGAATGTCACATTTAGGTAGCGCGGATACGATAGTATGCACTACCAATTTGTAAGTATCATTTTAATTTTTGAATTTTTCTGTGTTAAGCTCATCATGTATGTTCATCTAACATTTTGCATATTTATTATAGGAGTTGGCAGTGGGTCGTCCTCCGATACGAACCGAGGAAGCTATGGATATCGTCATGGATTGGATGCACTATTGCAGGACTTAGAGGGACGCGGTGCAATCATTTCATGGGAGAATCTATGATGAGATAAACATATAGCTTGGTTTTGTATTTTTAGTTGTTATTTATAAATGTCATGTCAATTTGTTTCATTTTACACAGATGCTTTGTTGGAGAATTGTAGGTGTAAATGTTTTGATCCCCTTGCGTATATGTATGGTAACACTTTGCCACAATTTTGTATTACACTTCTATGTGACAATGATGTACCATACTTTTGTATTTGATTCTTATATGGAAGTGCTTTGTCACATTGCCATAATTTTGTATTACACTCCTATGTGGCAATGATGTACCATAATTTTGTATTCGATTCCTATATGGAAACATTTTGTCACATTTTGTATTCGGTTCTTGTATGGAAGTGCTTTGCCACTCTTGTACATCCTTCATTTATGGAATATACTACTTTTTGTAGATGATTCATGGTTCACTTTTCCTCATATAAAATCATGTTTTGGTTTCCATTAGAGTACATAACACATGTACTCGGTATAGAGTTGGGTAAAGTGTATTGTCTTTTGCTAAACACCATCATGCTGTAGCAAAAGACAACACAGTCTGCACAAATAATTTGTGCAGATATGGTCGTTGCTATTAGCGTCGGTATACCATGCACAGTCATCGGTATAAGCGTCGGTACACCCAGTAGTGTCGTCGGCATGAGCATCGGTATAAGCGCCGGTATTACCAACGATTAT
>MU260208.1:155000-157500 GCA_020310875.1 Ceratopteris richardii | reverse complement strand
GTCAGGTATCAATGATGATCATTTGTTCTATATTGATTCAGGTTGCTCTAACCATGTAGCTGGAAATGTTGCCTTACTCTCTGATTTGGAAGAACCCAAAGGCAAGCACCAAGTGCAGACAGGTGATGACACTAAACATTCAGTTGTTAAAGTAGGCAATCTCAAAACAAGTGATGGTAATCAGAATTTACTAAGCAGAGTGTTGTATGTTCCAACAATCACCAAGAATCTGATGAGTGTAGGTCAGATTGTGGAAAAAGGTCTACTGGTCAGATTCACTCAACATGGTGCATATGTGGAAGATCCAAGACATGGATTCAGAAGGATAGCCAAGGGAGAAAAATCAGGTAGATTGTTTACCTTTGAACTTGAAGACACTAAGAATATTGCTTTGTACAACTATAAGGATCAAACCCTATCAGAATTGGAGATTTGGCACAAGAGATTAGGTCACATTGGAGAGAGGACCATAAAACAAATGAGCAGGGATCAATGTGTGCTTGGGATACCTACTGTATCCAAGCAACACATGATATACAAGTGTGGGGCTTGTCAATTTGGTAAGTCACACAGATTGCCATATACAAAGAAAGGTTTTATGCATGAAGATTATCTGGAATTGGTGCATACAGATGTTTGGGGACCTAGCAAGGAGCCATCCATATCTGGATCAAGGTACTATGTGTCCTTTATTGATGACTATAGCAGGTGGACTGTCTTATACTTCATGAAACATAAAGATGAAGTATTTAATTGTTTCAAAAGGTATCTTGCATTAGTTGAAAATCAAACAGGTAGACATTTGAAGAGGCTAAGGTCAGATGGTGGTGGAGAATACTTCTCCAATGACTTTGAAGATTTCTTGCAGGAAAGAGGCATCAAGAGGGAGATTACTACAAGGTACTCACCTGAACAAAATGGGGTAGCTGAAAGGAGAAATAGACTCATTGTAGAGACAGCCAGATCTATGCTAAATGAAAAGAAATTGCCAAATTATCTTTGGGCAGAGAGTGTATCTACTGCCACATACTTAATCAACAGGTTGCCATCAAAGACACTTGATGGAATGACACCCTATGAGGCTTGGCATGGTAAGAGACCATCTCTGGATCATTGTAAAATTTTTGGGTGTGTTGCATATGTGCATATTCCCTCACAGGTAAGGGGAAAGCTAGACCCTAAGGCTGAAAAGTGTACCTTCATTGGTTATGATTTGAATCAGAAGGGATACAGATTCTACAACCCCTCAAACAAAGGCTTCAAGGTAAGCAGAGATGTCATCTTTGATGAGAATGATTCATGGTATGAAAATGAGTGCAGGAAAGTTAGCCTACCTTATGATATGGAAGGAGACTTTCCAAAGCTTATCAGGCAAGAACCAATTCAGAAAGAGGACACAAGCTCAGATGATGAAGACACCATCAACATTGAAGAGTTCAAGGCTTGGAAATCCAAAGGGAAGATGAAGATGAAGCAACTAGAAGACAATCCAGAATCCTCAACTCAAGCTATGAGGAGATCTCAAAGAGAAAAGAAGAAACCTATTAGGTATGGGTATGATACTTCACTTGTAACCAAGCACTCTGTATATCTTGCAAAGGATCTCTTGAATGAAGAACCAGATACATTTGAAGAAGCAATTACTAAATCAGAATGGAAGGAAGCAATGGATGAAGAAATGGAGGCTCTCAAGGAGAGTGATACTTGGGACTTGGTACCCAAGAAGGACTCCATGAAGGTGATAGGATCCAGATGGATCTACAAACTCAAGAGGAACTCAGATGGTACAATAAACAGGTATAAAGCTAGGTTGGTAGCCAAGGGTTTTGCACAAACCCAAGGCATTGATTATGAGGAGACATTTTCTCTTGTGGCCAAGATGCCAACTATCAGAGTTATGGTGAGTGTAGCTGCATCCAAGAATTGGAACATGTACCAATTGGATGTGAAGAATGCATTCTTGAATGGATGGATATCTGAAGAGGTCTACATGTCACAACCACCTGGCTATGAGGATCCCAATAAGGTAAATCATGTTTGTAAATTGAAGAAGGCTCTGTATGGATTGAAGCAGGCACCTAGAGCATGGAACTACAGGTTGACAACCTATCTCCTAGATCAAGGATTTGTGATGAGTAAAGCAGATACTTCATTGTTTATAAAGAGGAACAATTCAGAGGTAATATACTTGTGTGTCTATGTTGATGACATCATCATTACAGGAAATGATGTTCAGGGAATTAGACACATCAAAGGACAAATGATGAAGGAATTCAAGATCAATGATCTTGGATTATTGAAGTACTTCCTAGGACTTGAATTGGTCTATACAAATTCAGGTATCTTTATTACTCAGAAGAAGTACATTCAGGACATGGTCAAGAAGTTTGATTTGCAGGAAGCTAAAGTCTCAAACATTCCTATGGAGGTCAACCACAAACTCAGTGCACATGAAGGAGAAGAACTCAAAGATATTACAGGTTACCAAAGTTTGGTAGGT
>MU260208.1:135000-140000 GCA_020310875.1 Ceratopteris richardii | reverse complement strand
AACTTTGTACGAATCATCTCCTAGAGATTGCGCATCACCTCCAAGTTAAAGTTCTCAAAAAGGTTTAGTATAACTTGAGAAGTCAACTTCACAAGTTACCTATGTCCAAATCTGTGCTTCTGAGAAGTCGATTTGACACCCCTAACTTCTTAGCTTTGGTTCTCACAATGTCGAACCCGTTTTACAAAATCCTTTTAGCTGTAGATAGCTTATCTCTCAACTTAGATTTTGAGCTATCATATGTGTAAAACTTTACACTGTGCACTGAGCACTACTCATTTCTTTCAACTCGAAATATGCGCCAGTTTCAGAGAACTGTGAACATTCAACACATATGAATGTTCCTACTTACAATTCTCCTAGCCTGTTTTCAATTAGACTCTGAAACTCAGGTCACAGGCTCATTAACTAACAACTTAGATATCCTCAAAAGGATTTCTCAATTGATCAAACACAGACGGAGCAGACGCAGAAACATCGGGCGCAAGATTTTCAATTACTCAGAAAAGTTTACAACTGAGTGATGAGAGCTAACTCAACTAACTTTTCCTCTATCTCATGACTTCTAACTTCCTCAATCTTGGCTCCTAACTATTGTCACATATGCTCTCATACATGCCCCGACTTTTCTTAAAGTATTTATAGATAATTTGTACAAGATTCTTACTCAAGCAAAGATCTAAGTGAACTATGTACATATGTGTACATTTCTCATATACTCTGAATGTGTCTTTCTTCCAAGCTTCAATAGTTGATCCTTCCTTCATCCTTTAATCTTCCAAGCCTTCAATTGGTGATTGGTCTGCACCAACAGCTCCCCCTCAATCATCAATTGAGGTTTTCTCTGTCTTCTTTATACCTGCCATGTCTTTGAACCTTTGTAACTTTGGTCCATCCAAGCCTTTTGTAAGCATATCAGCTATCTGATCTTTTGTTGAAGTATAGATTACTTCAATCTCTTTATCCATCATCTTCTCTCTTAGAAAGTGATACTGAATCTCAATATGTTTGGTCCTGGCATGAAAAACAGGATTAGCAGCTAAATACAATGAACTCATGTTATCTCCATATATAATTGGTACCCCATGCATAATGTCAAGACTCTTCATCAAGGTCTTGAGCCAAATTACTTCCTTTGCAGCTTCAACCATGCCTTTATACTCTGCTTCTGTAGAAGACAAAGCAACTGTATGTTGCTTCTTAGAACACCATGAGATTAACTTATCTCCCACATAACACATGTATCCATAGGTTGATCTTCTATCATCTGGATTACCTGCCCAATCTGCATCACTATAAATTTTGATATTTGTATCTGAGGTAAACCCATAATACAAACCTTCATTGAGTGTACCCTTAATGTACCTCAACACCCTTTGTCCTGCAATCCAATGTTCTTTCCTTGGGCAATGCATAAATTGAGACAAAACCCCTACTGCATATGATAAATCAGGTCTAGTTAGAGTAGCATAGATAAGACTACCAACCAAACTCTGATATTGTCTCATGTCCTTGAGTTCTTCACCTCCAAACTTACTCAATTTGTGATTCACCTCCATTGGTGTAGGTGCTACCCTGCAATCATCCATTTTAAACTTGATTAACAAGTTCTTCAAATACCTTTCTTGGGTCACAAATACTCCATGTTGAGTATATGTAATCTCCATGCCCAAGAAATATGACAAGTCTCCCAAGTCACTTATCTTGAACTCCTTTTCCATTTGCCTCTTGAGCCTTTGTATTCCTTCTTCATCTGTACCTGTAAGAATTATATCATCAACATATATGCACATGTATATGAAACCATTTTCACTTGCTTTGACAAGCAAGCTACTATCTGCTTTAGACACCTGAAAACCAAGTTCTTTTAGGAACTTCACAAGTCTATAGTTCCATGCCCTTGGGGCCTGCTTCAAGCCATACAAATCTCTCTTGAGCTTGCACACATGATCTGGATACCTTTTATCTCTGAACCCTTGAGGTTGCTCTATGAATACATCATCTGAAATGTAACCATTCAAAAAAGCATTCTTCACATCAAGTTGACATAGCTTCCAACCTTTACATGCAGCAATAGCAATAAGTGTCCTTATGGTTGTCATCTTTGCCACAGGACTATAGGTCTCATCATAATCAATACCATATGTTTGAGCAAAGCCTTTGACAACAAGTCTAGCTTTGTATCTAGACACACTTCCATCTGCAAACCTTTTTGTCTTGTAGACCCACTTGCATCCAATAATCTTTTGACTATTTGGTTTTGGAACCAAATCCCAAGTTTGATTTTCCAATAGTGCATCATATTCCTCCTGCATAGCACTTTCCCATTTTTCCTTACCTTTTGCCTCTTCATATGTAGAAGGGTCTTCATCTGTATTCACCATATAAGCATAATCTTTTGTGGCTAGAAATGAAGTATCATAACTATACCTTGTAGGTTGCCACCTATTTCTTGATGACCTTCTGAGTTCTCCACTCCTTGAGGTTTCTGGCTCTTCACATTCAGGATCAAATCTTGGTGTCTCTTCCACTTCAACCTGCACTTCATTATTCTCTTGCTCATCAAATATCTGAACTTTTGATTTACCTTTTCTTTGACTCACTTCTTCTTCATCACCTGTATTGATGTTGATTGTACCTGCATACCAAGTGCTTTGTTCATCAAATGTAACATCTTTAGAAACCATAAATTGTTTTGTTGATGGACTCCACAATCTATACCCCATCTGCTTGTCATCATAGCCAATGAAAACATACTTTTCAGCTTTGGGTTCCAATTTGTGTCTTAATTGTGATGGCACATATGCATATGCCACACACCCAAATACTCTGCAATGATCCAAGGTAGGTCTTTTACCCCACCAAGCCTCATATGGTGTCATACCCTGCAAGGCTTTACATGGTAACCTATTGACCAAATAAGTGGCTGTATTTACAGCCTCAGCCCACAAATAATTAGGGCAATTTTTCTCCTTCATCATGGATCTTGCAAACTCAACAAGAGTTCTATTTCTCCTTTCTGCAACACCATTTTGTTGAGGAGAGTACCTGCAAGTAACTTCCCTTTTTATACCTGCATTCCATAAGTAATCACTGAACTCATTTGAGAAATACTCTCCCCCTCCATCTGACCTTAGTCTTTTCAACTTATGACCTGTAATTCTTTCTGCATATGCATGATAGTGTTTAAATGTATTAAACACTTCTGACTTATCTTTGATCACATAGATAGTGATCCACCTAGTAGCATCATCAACATAAATCACATAATACCTTGATCCATTTATACTGAAATCTTTTGATGGTCCCCACACATCTGTGTGTACCAACTCAAGCTTCTCTGAGTACATAAAACCATGCTTGGAATAGGAATGTTTATGAGCCTTACCTAATTGACATGCCTCACATTTGTATGTCATATGTTGACCTGCAACATTAGGCAATCCAAGCACTGAACCATTGTTAACCATATCTTTAATACCTCTTTCATTGAAATGTCCAAGCCTCTTGTGCCAAAGATCTAACTCAGAGATCTTATGTCCTCCATATGTGAACATAGCATGACCAATATTGCCTTGAATCTTCAATGTAAATAATCTTCCTTCTTTTTTTCCTGAAACAATCTGTTTATACCCTTGGCTAGGGTCTTCCACATATACTCCATCATTAGTGAACCTTACTTCATATCCCTTTTCAACAATTTGTCCTACACTTATCAAATTCTTAGGGATTGTAGGAACATACAAAGCCTTACTCAATAATGTGCTTCCATCCTTGGCCTTCACTGATCCAATTGACTTCACATTGTGCTTTGTGTTGTCACCTGTTTGAACGACATGATTAAAAACTTTACTCTCCAAATCAGTCATCAAAGATATGTTACCACTCAGGTGATTGCTACATCCTGAGTCAATGTAGAAGACTCTTTGATTTTCATTCTGCCTTTCACAAGTTGCATTCATTATCAATGTTGAATCTTCCTTTTGATCTGAAGCATAATTGTAGTAGGTGTTGTTGTATTGTTGACTTTGGAATCCTCTACCTGCATTTCTTCCAAAGTAATTCCTTCCACCTCTACCTCTGTAATTACCTCTTTGATTTCTGCCACCTCTTCCTCTTGAATTATAATTTTGATTGTATCCACCATTATTCTGATTATTATGCCAACAATCATTAGCTAAGTGATTTGTCTTACCACAAATCCAGCAAGCTTTGCCTCCATCTTTGTTGTTCCTGCCTCTTCCTCTACCTTTGCCACCTCCTCTTCCTCTTAGGAAGTTGGCTTGAGTAGTTGTTCCTTCATCTTCACCTGCTTGTTGTTTTCCTTTGCTATTCTTCTTCTTGTCCTTTGAGTACATTGCATGACCTGTACTCTTGTCACCATCTCCTTTAACATCCTGCTCAAATGTTAGCATATGACCTAACAATTGATTTAAATCAGGAGTGAAATGGTCAAGTGATAGTTCTGTAGACAAAATAAATGGCTTCCATTTGTCATCACCTCTCAACCCTGTAAGGATTTGCCTTACCAATTTATCTTCCTCAATGTCTTCATCAACAGCTCCTAAAGCATCTGCAATATCTTTCATCCTTGTTACATAGTCTGAGATGGATTGAGAGGCCTTCTTCTTGAAGGTAGTAAACTCTGCCCATAAGGATGCCTTCCTTGACTTTGTAGTGTTCTGGAAATGCTCCTCCAAAGCATTCCATATATCAGTTGCACTTTCAAGACCTCTAATATGAGGTAACAAGTAATCATTGACTCCCATATAGATAATGCTCCTAGCTTGAGCATCTTTCTTCATCCAATTTTTCAGATCTGCTAACTCTTCCCTAGTTGGAACACTAGGATCTCTGAACTGTGGCTTCTCTTCTTCTCCTGTGATGTAACCAATTAAATCTTTGCTCATAAGATGAGCTTCCATCCTCATTGACCATGCAGGATAGTTTTCCCTATCCAATTTCTCTATCTGTAGAGCATCTCCCATCTTGTATCCACC
>MU260208.1:122500-130000 GCA_020310875.1 Ceratopteris richardii | reverse complement strand
TCCTTTCTTGTTGAATGGTTGTCTATGTGATTTGCCAAATTGGCATGCTCCACAGTTGTAAATCATGTGTTTCTTGAACACATTCAGAATGCCAAGCACACTTTGATCCCTGGATATTTGCTTTAGTGTTCTTTCACCTATATGACCTAGTCTCTTATGTCATATCTCTAGTTCAGATAGGGTTTGATCTTTGTAATTGAAGATGCAATGTTTTTGGTATCTTCAACTTCAAATGTAAAGAGTCTACCACATTTCTTACCTTTTGCAATCCTCTTGAAGCCTTGTTGAGGGTCTTCCACATATGCTTCATGCCTCATGAATCTAACCTGTAAGCCCTTTTCAACAATCTTCCCAACACTGATTAGGTTTTTTTTGTTATGGTTGGCACATAGAATACCTTACTTCAAAGGGTCATATTACCATCAGATGCTTTAACATTTCCAATCTTCTTATATAGAGTGCCTAGTATTATCACTTGTCTGGACTTCATGCTTCCCTTTAAGTTCTTCAAGATTAGATAGCAATGCTAAATTTCCATCCACATGATTGGAACAACTAGAATAAATATAGAATAGATGCTCATCATCTTTACCTTGCTTGGATGTCATGTTCATGATCAATAGAGAATCCTCTTGGTCTTCTATATAATTGTTATAATCTCTTCTTCCTCTAAAGCCTCCTTGATAGTTGTTGTTGTAGCCTTGGTTGTAGTTGTGATGGTGATTGATTCCTCCATTGTTGAACCTGCCTCTGGATTGTCATTAGCCTCTTCTCTGGAAGCCTCTTCCTCTCTGATTCTTTGTGTTCTTAAAGCACTCATCTGTGGTGTGATTGCTCAAGCCACAGATATTGCAAGGTGAAGAGTTGTATGATCTCCCCTTGCCTCACTTTCCTCCTTTACCTCTTCCTCTAGTACCTCTTCCTCTACCTGTGAAGTTCAATTGAGAGGTACTTGCCTCTTCTTCATTCTTTTTACCTTTTCCTTTATCCTTACTTTTATTCCTATCTATATAAATGAAACAAGATTGATTACCTTTCGAGTTGTCTCAATTCTTGTTGAGATTTGTCTCACGTGTGAAGAGTTGCCCCATCAATGTGTTGAGGTCAGGTCCATTGCTGTCGTGAAGGATTCCCATTTATCATCAGCCTTAATGCCATTTATGATCTACCTTACTATATGCTCCTCTTCTATTTCTTCTCCAATGCTCCCAAGTTGGTCAGCTACATCCTTCATCTTGGTCAAAACAAGGTTGTGAACACCATCCAAAGTTGGTTCTTCCTAGCCCTTGTATTTGATGAAAAGTATGTACTTCCCAAGTCTTTTCGAAGGTCTTGCAATTCCTAATGTGAGGTAATAAGAAATCATGTATTGAGTTAAGTATATAAGACCTGGATAGAGCATCCTTTGCACACCATGTAGTTAGCCTTTCTTGCTCTTCTCTTGTAGGTTGATGTTTGCTTTTGAATATTGTCATTTCTTCATCTCCAAAGATGTATTTATATAAGCTTCTTCCTTTAAATAAGCTTGCATCCTCAGGGACCATGTTGGATAGTTGCCCTGTCCATTGTCAATGAATCATGGAAACCCATCTCCCATCTTGGTTTGATGTTGCTCAGATACCACTGTCAAGGGGAGATAGTGGATAGATTCCAGAAATCAAGTGGTGCTACAATTCCCTGCTTCACAACAGCCAAAAACAAGCTGTGGAGAGTAGAGAAGACCTCTTGAGCTTCCCAATAATCACAAATAATCACCTAAGTGGTTTAGAGCATGATTCTCTAATCAATGGATCAAAACATATATGTAGAAAATTCAACTATGAGCTAAAACTTGTTATTTTGGTCTCTACACATGTTTAGTAAAATGAATAGAGCTCTTAGCCTACTAGCAATTGGTAAAATTACTTTTGGGACTATCTAATTAACTTAGATAGCTACCCATCACAAGTTGTTTCAATAAAAATGATCAAGTGTACACTGAGAATGATGCTTAGCAAATTGAATAACTATCCCAATATTTTTGGGCTATTAGCAAAGATATGAAGATATCTCCACATTGCAAAAAGCAATGATAATGAAATTTTGTAGCTATCAAATAGAGAGTATCCTAAATCTATAATACTCTTAAACACATCAACTAGCAGAGATATGAAGATATCTCCAGATTGCAAAAAGCAATGATAATGAAATTTTGTAGCTATCAAATAGAGAGTATCCTAAATCTATAATACTCTAAATCACATCAATGATCATACGATGAGAACCAATTCTAAGAAGATCACTATTCTGAGATGAACTTGACAGAGAAGTGAAGTAGAGATGTGATCAATGTATATGTATTAAATCACATAGAAACACAATGGCAATTTATCTTTCCACAATGTTAGTGTAGTGAGTGAACTCACTAATCACACAAATTCCTTTGAGAATGATCTCCAAATGAGGCCTCCATGTATGCAAGAGTTTGATCCATTTTTATAGCTTGGAGTTAAAGCCAATATTTGAATTCCAATTGAAGTTCTCATCATAGACTGAGTCCTAAACTTTAGGGACTTACTTTCTCATCAATCAACTACCAAGTAATTCGAGATTTGAATCTTCCTAACTCCACATGTGAGTAGTGCAATTAAAATATGCACTTTTACAAGGATAAAAGTAAATTGATTTTTACAAAGGAATAGTCATATGAGACTATATGAAGCAAATACTAATTATACAAGTATGTAGGCTCGGACTCATTTGTGCCAACAATACATACCTAAATACATAAATAAATAAATACATACATACATAAATAAATACATACATACATACATACATACATACATACATATATAGATAGATAGATAGATAGATAGATAGATAGATAGATAGATAGATAGATAGATAGATAGATAGATAGATAGATAGATAGAAAGATAGGTAGATAGATAGATATGTAGATAGATAGATGGATCGATAGATAGATAGATAGATGGATAGACATAAAGATAGATAGATAGATAGATAGATAGTCATATATATATATATATATGTATATATATATATATATATATATATATATATATATATATATATATATATATATATATATATATATATATATATATATATATATATATATATATATATATATATATGTAGATAGATAGATAGGTAGATAGATAGATAGATAGATAGATAGATATATAGATACATAGATAGATAGATATATACATAGATATATATATAGATAGATAGATAGATAGATAGATAGATAGATAGATAGATAGATAGATAGATAGATAGATAGATAGATAGATAGATAGATAGATAGATAGAAAGATAGATAGATAGACACATAGATAGATAGACAGATAGATAGATAGAAAGATAGATAGATAGACATACAGATAGATAAACAGACAGATAGATAGATAGACAGATAGATAGACAGACAGATAGATAGATAGATAGATAGATAGATAGTTAGACGGATAGACAGATAGACGGATAGATAGATAGGTAGATAGATAGATAGATAGATAGATAGATACATAGATAGATAGATAGATAGATAGATAGATAGATAGATAGATAGATAGATAGATAGATAGATAGATAGATAGATAGATAGATAGATAGATAGATAGATAGATAGATAGATAGATAGATAAATAGATAGATAGATAGATAGATAGATAGATAGATAGATAGATAGATAGATAGATAGATAGATAGATAGATAGATAGATAGATAGATACTTAAATAGATAGATAAATAGATAAATAAATAGATAGATAGATAGATAGAGAGATAGATGATGGAGAGTGTTAATCTCCAAAAGAATAACCTACTCTTATGATTAGAGCACCTCTATACCAAGAGTAAGTCAAAATCTTCACCAAATTAGAGGTTCAATCTCCAAATGATCAAAACTTGAAAAATTCTGTGAAGAAGATAAAACACAGAAAGTCTGCTGCACAATTTCTTCTCATTGACCTATCAAACATGTAAAGTTTTCTATGAAATTTTTTATGAAGTGTCGCCTAGAAGTTGGGCACCTCCTCCAAGTTAAATTTCTTCAAAAGGTTTAGTATAACTTGAGAAATCAACTTCACAAGTTACCTATGTCTAAATCTGCACTTCTGAGAAGTCGATTTTGACACCCCTAACTTCTAACACATAGTTCTATCAATCTCGAACCCGTTTAAACAAATGCTTGTAGATACAGGCAGCTTACCTTCTAACTTAAAGATTAAGTGCTTGCTTGCACAAAACTTTAAACTGTGGAGTGAGAACTGACCAAAAAATCAAGATCAAAATTTGCGCCTGTTTCAGAGAACTGTGAACACTCATCACATATGAATGTTCCTATTAAGAATTCTCCTAGCCTGTTTACAATTAGACTCTGAAACTCAAGTCATAGACTCATTAACTATGAACTTAGATATCCTCAAAAGGATTTCACAAATGATCTAACACAGACGGAGCAGACACAGAAACATCGGGCGCAATATTTCTTCGATTACTCAGAAAATTACAGTTGAGTGATGAGAGGAAAACTCAACTAACATTTCACATGTCTCATGACATCTAACTTCTCCTTTCTTTACTTCTATACTCACTCATCTATTCTTTCAAATGCTCTCATATTATGCCTCGACATTTTCAAGGTATTTATAGAGAAATTTGTACAAGTCTATGACTAATCAAAGATCTAAGTGAACTATAACTATACTAATGTACATATGTGTACATTCCTCATATCCTCTGAATGTATCCTTCTTCCAAGCTTCAAGAATTGAATCTTCCTTCATTCTTTAATCTTCCAAACATTCAATTGGTGATTGGTCTGCACCAACAGCTCCCCCTCAATCATCAATTGAGGTTTCTCTTATCTTCTTTATACCTGCCATGTGTTTAGACTTCTGTAGCTTTGGTCCATCCAAGCTCTTTGTAAGCATATCAGCTATCTGATCTTTTGTTGAAGTTATCGATCACTTTCTCTCTTAGAAAGTGATACTGAATCTCAATGTGTTTGGTCCTGGCATGAAAAACAGGATTAGCAGCTAAATACAATGAACTCATGTTATCTCCATATATAATTGGTATCCCATGCACAATGTCAAAACTCTTCATCAAGGTCTTGAGCCAAATCACTTCCTTTGCAGCTTCAACCATGCCTTTATATTCAGCTTCTGTAGAAGACAAAGCAACTGTATGTTGCTTCTTGGAACACCATGAGATAAGTTTATCTCCCACATAACACATGTATCCATAAGTTGACCTTCTATCATCTGGATTACCTGCCCAATCTGCATCACTATAAATTTTGATATTTGTATCTGATGTAAACCCATAATACAAACCTTCATTGAGTGTACCCTTAATGTACCTCAACACTCTTTGTCCTGCAATCCAATGTTCTTTTCTTGGGCAATGCATAAATTGAGACAAAACCCCTACTGCATATGATAAATAAGGTCTAGTTAAAGTAGCATAGATAAGACTACCAACCAAACTCTGATATTGTCTCATGTCCTTGAATTCTTCACCTCCAAATTTACTCAATTTGTGATTCACCTCCATTGGTGTAGGTGCTACCCTGCAATCATCCATTTTAAACTTGATTAACAAGTTCTTCAAATACCTTTCTTGAGTCACAAATACTCCATGTTGAGTATATGTAATCTCCATGCCCAAGAAGTATGACAAGTCTCCCAAGTCACTTATTTTGAACTCCTTTTCCATTTGCTTCTTGAGTCTTTGTATTCCTTCTTCATCTGTACCTGTAATGATTATATCATCAACATATATGCACATGTATATGAAACCATTATCACTTGCTTTGACAAGCAAGCTACTATCTGCTTTAGACACCTGAAATCCAAGTTCTTTCAAGAGCTTTACAAGTCTATAAATCCATGCCCTTGGGGCCTGCTTTAAGCCATACAAAGCTCTCTTGAGCTTGCACACATGATCTGGATACCTTTTATCTCTGAACCCTTGAGGTTGCTCCATGAATACATCATCTGAAATATAACCATTCAAAAAAGCATTTTTCACATCAAGTTGACATAACTTCCAACCTTTACATGCAGCAATAGCTATAAGTGTCCTGATGGTTGTCATCTTTGCCACAGGACTATAAGTCTCATCATAGTCAACACCATATGTCTGAGCAAACCCTTTGACAACAAGTCTAGCTTTGTATCTAGACACACTTCCATCTGCAAACCTCTTGGTCTTGTAAACCCACTTGCATCCAATAATTTTCTGACTATTTGGTTTAGGAACCAAATCCCAAGTTTGATTTTCCAATAGTGCATCATATTCTTCCTGCATAGCTTTCTCCCATTTTTCCTTACCTTTTGCCTCTTCATATGTAGAGGGGTCTTCATCTGTTTTCATCATATAAGCATAATCTTTTGTGGCCAAAAAAGAAGTATCATAACTATACCTTGTAGGTTGCCACCTATTCCTTGATGATCTTCTGAGTTCTCCACTCCTTGAGGTTTCTGGTTCTTCACACTCAGGATCAAATCTTGGCATTTCTTCAACTTCACCCTGCACTTCATTATTCTCTTCTTCATCAATTATTTGAATCTTTGACTTACCTTCCTTTTGACTCAGTTCTTCTTCATCACCTGTATTGATATTGATTGTACCTGCATACCAAGTACTTTTCTCATCAAATGTAACATCTTTAGAAACCATGAATTGTTTTGTAGATGGACTCCACAATCTATAACCCATCTGCTTATCATCATAACCAATGAAAACATATTTTTCAGCTTTAGGTTCCAATTTGTGTCTTAATTGTGATGGCACATATGCATATGCCACACATCCAAAAACTCTGCAATGATCCAAGGTAGGTCTCTTACCCCACCAAGCCTCATATGGTGTCATACCCTGCAAGGCTTTACATGGTAACCTATTGACCAAATAAGTAGCTGTATTTACAGCCTCAGCCCACAAATGATTAGGGCAATTTTTCTCCTTCATCATGGATCTTGCAAACTCAACAAGTGTTCTATTTCTCCTTTCTGCTACACCATTTTGTTGAGGAGAGTACCTGCAAGTAACTTCCCTTTTTATACCTGCATTCCACAAGTAATCACTAAATTCATTAGAGAAATACTCTCCCCCTCCATCTGACCTTAATCTCTTCATCTTATGACCTGTAATTCTTTCTACATATGCATGATAGTGTTTAAATGTATTAAACACTTCTGACTTATCTTTGATCACATAAATAGTGATCCATCTAGTAGCATCATCAACATAAATCACATAATACCTTGTCCCATTTATACTGAAATCCTTTGATGGTCCCCACACATCTGTGTGTACCAATTCAAGCTTCTCTGAGTACATAAAACCATGCTTGGAATAGGAATGCTTATGAGCTTTACCTAATTGACATGCCTCACATTTGTATGTCATATGTTGACCTGCAACATTAGGTAATCCAAGCACTGAACCATTGCTAATCATGTCCTTAATACCTCTTT
>MU260208.1:112500-117500 GCA_020310875.1 Ceratopteris richardii | reverse complement strand
GTTGAGTTAGCTCTCATCACTCAGTTGTAAACTTTTCTGAGTAATTGAAAATCTTGCGCCCGATGTTTCTGCGTCTGCTCCGTCTGTGTTTGATCAATTGAGAAATCCTTTTGAGGATATCTAAGTTGTTAGTTAATGAGCCTGTGACCTGAGTTTCAGAGTCTAATTGAAAACAGGCTAGGAGAATTGTAAGTAGGAACATTCATATGTGTTGAATGTTCACAGTTCTCTGAAACTGGCGCATATTTCGAGTTGAAAGAAATGAGTAGTGCTCAGTGCACAGTGTAAAGTTTTACACATATGATAGCTCAAAATCTAAGTTGAGAGATAAGCTATCTACAGCTAAAAGGATTTTGTAAAACGGGTTCGACATTGTGAGAACCAAAGCTAAGAAGTTAGGGGTGTCAAATCGACTTCTCAGAAGCACAGATTTGGACATAGGTAACTTGTGAAGTTGATTTCTCAAGTTATACTAAACCTTTTTGAGAACTTTAACTTGGAGGTGATGCGCAATCTCTAGGAGATGATTCGTACAAAGTTTCATCAAAAACTTTACACGTTTGATAGGTCAATGTGAAGAAATAGTGCAGCAGACTTTTCTGTGTTTTATCTTCTTCACAGATTTTCTCAATTTTGATAAGTTGGAGATTGATCCTCTAAATTAGTGGAAGTTTTGACTTACTCTTGGTATAGAGGTGCTCTAATCACAAGAGTAGGTTGTTCTTTTGGAGATTAACACTCTCCATCAGTGGTATCAGAGCAGGAGACATCAAATCAAGGAAAGGAGGATCCCGACTGCTGCAGATTCAAGAAATTCAACACTTGAAGTACTAAGAAGTGAAAGCTTGGAGTAAAAAGCCTGAGGAGAAGACTACTCGACATCAAGAAAAGCAAAAGGAGTCTAATTCGAAGTAAAGGTACATACATTGTTTGTAAAGCTTGAAGATTTCAATACACAGGTGGATACAAGATGGGAGATGCTCTACAGATAGAGAAATTGGATAGGGAAAACTATCCTGCATGGTCAATGAGGATGGAAGCTCATCTTATGAGCAAAGATTTAATTGGTTACATCACAGGAGAAGAAGAGAAGCCACAGTTCAGAGATCCTAGTGTTCCAACTAGGGAAGAGTTAGCAGATCTGAAAAATTGGATGAAGAAAGATGCTCAAGCTAGGAGCATTATCTATATGGGAGTCAATGATTACTTGTTACCTCATATTAGAGGTCTTGAAAGTGCAACTGATATATGGAATGCTTTGGAGGAGCATTTCCAGAACACTACAAAGTCAAGGAAGGCATCCTTATGGGCAGAGTTTACTACCTTCAAGAAGAAGGCCTCTCAATCCATCTCAGACTATGTAACAAGGATGAAAGATATTGCAGATGCTTTAGGAGCTGTTGATGAAGACATTGAGGAAGATAAATTGGTAAGGCAAATCCTTACAGGGTTGAGAGGTGATGACAAATGGAAGCCATTTATTTTGTCTACAGAACTATCACTTGACCATTTCACTCCTGATTTAAATCAATTGTTAGGTCATATGCTAACATTTGAGCAGGATGTTAAAGGAGATGGTGACAAGAGTACAGGTCATGCAATGTACTCAAAGGACAAGAAGAAGAATAGCAAAGGAAAACAACAAGCAGGTGAAGATGAAGGAACAACTACTCAAGCCAACTTCCTAAGAGGAAGAGGAGGTGGCAAAGGTAGAGGAAGAGGCAGGAACAACAAAGATGGAGGCAAAGCTTGCTGGATTTGTGGTAAGACAAATCACTTAGCTAATGATTGTTGGCATAATAATCAGAATAATGGTGGATACAATCAAAATTATAATTCAAGAGGAAGAGGTGGCAGAAATCAAAGAGGTAATTACAGAGGTAGAGGTGGAAGGAATTACTTTGGAAGAAATGCAGGTAGAGGATTCCAAAGTCAACAATACAACAACACCTACTACAATTATGCTTCAGATCAAAAGGAAGATTCAACATTGATAATGAATGCAACTTGTGAAAGGCAGAATGAAGATCAAAGAGTCTTCTACATTGACTCAGGGTGTAGCAATCACCTGAGTGGTAACATATCTTTGATGACTGATTTGGAGAGTAAAGTTTTTAATCATGTTGTTCAAACAGGTGACAACACAAAGCACAATGTGAAGTCAATTGGATCAGTGAAGGCCAAGGATGGAAGCACATTATTGAGTAAGGTTTTGTATGTTCCTACAATCCCTAAGAATTTGATAAGTGTAGGACAAATTGTTGAAAAGGGATATGAAGTAAGGTTCACTAATGATGGAGTATATGTGGAAGACCCTAGCCAAGGGTATAAACAGATTGTTTCAGGAAAAAAAGAAGGAAGATTATTTACATTGAAGATTCAAGGCAATATTGGTCATGCTATGTTCACATATGGAGGACATAAGATCTCTGAGTTAGATCTTTGGCACAAGAGGCTTGGACATTTCAATGAAAGAGGTATTAAAGATATGGTTAACAATGGTTCAGTGCTTGGATTGCCTAATGTTGCAGGTCAACATATGACATACAAATGTGAGGCATGTCAATTAGGTAAGGCTCATAAACATTCCTATTCCAAGCATGGTTTTATGTACTCAGAGAAGCTTGAGTTGGTAGACACAGATGTGTGGGGACCATCAAAAGATTTCAGTATAAATGGATCAAGGTATTATGTGATTTATGTTGATGATGCTACTAGGTGGATCACTATCTATGTGATCAAAGATAAGTCAGAAGTGTTTAATACATTTAAACACTATCATGCATATGCAAAAAGAATTACAGGTCATAAGTTGAAAAGACTAAGGTCAGATGGAGGGGGAGAGTATTTCTCAAATGAGTTCAGTGATTACTTATGGAATGCAGGTATAAAAAGGGAAGTTACTTGCAGGTACTCTCCTCAACAAAATGGTGTTGCAGAAAGGAGAAATAGAACTCTTGTTGAGTTTGCAAGATCCATGATGAAGGAGAAAAATTGCCCTAATTATTTGTGGGCTGAGGCTGTAAATACAGCCACTTATTTGGTCAATAGGTTACCATGTAAAGCCTTGCAGGGTATGACACCATATGAGGCTTGGTGGGGTAAAAGACCTACCTTGGATCATTGCAGAGTATTTGGGTGTGTGGCATATGCATATGTGCCATCACAATTAAGACACAAATTGGAACCCAAAGCTGAAAAGTATGTTTTCATTGGCTATGATGACAAGCAGATGGGGTATAGATTGTGGAGTCCATCAACAAAACAATTTATGGTTTCTAAAGATGTTACATTTGATGAACAAAGCACTTGGTATGCAGGTACAATCAACATCAATACAGGTGATGAAGAAGAAGTGAGTCAAAGAAAAGGTAAATCAAAAGTTCAGATATTTGATGAGCAAGAGAATAATGAAGTGCAGGTTGAAGTGGAAGAGACACCAAGATTTGATCCTGAATGTGAAGAGCCAGAAACCTCAAGGAGTGGAGAACTCAGAAGGTCATCAAGAAATAGGTGGCAACCTACAAGGTATAGTTATGATACTTCATTTCTAGCCACAAAAGATTATGCTTATATGGTGAATACAGATGAAGACCCTTCTACATATGAAGAGGCAAAAGGTAAGGAAAAATGGGAAAGTGCTATGCAGGAGGAATATGATGCACTATTGGAAAATCAAACTTGGGATTTGGTTCCAAAACCAAATAGTCAGAAGATTATTGGATGCAAGTGGGTCTACAAGACAAAAAGGTTTGCAGATGGAAGTGTGTCTAGATACAAAGCTAGACTTGTTGTCAAAGGCTTTGCTCAAACATATGGTATTGATTATGATGAGACCTATAGTCCTGTGGCAAAGATGACAACCATAAGGACACTTATTGCTATTGCTGCATGTAAAGGTTGGAAGCTATGTCAACTTGATGTGAAGAATGCTTTTTTGAATGGTTACATTTCAGATGATGTATTCATAGAGCAACCTCAAGGGTTCAGAGATAAAAGGTATCCAGATCATGTGTGCAAGCTCAAGAGAGCTTTGTATGGCTTGAAGCAGGCCCCAAGGGCATGGAACTATAGACTTGTGAAGTTCCTAAAAGAACTTGGTTTTCAGGTGTCTAAAGCAGATAGTAGCTTGCTTGTCAAAGCAAGTGAAAATGGTTTCATATAGATGTGCATATATGTTGATGATATAATTCTTACAGGTACAGATGAAGAAGGAATACAAAGGCTCAAGAGGCAAATGGAAAAGGAGTTCAAGATAAGTGACTTGGGAGACTTGTCATATTTCTTGGGCATGGAGATTACATATACTCAACATGGAGTATTTGTGACCCAAGAAAGGTATTTGAAGAACTTGTTAATCAAGTTTAAAATGGATGATTGCAGGGTAGCACCTACACCAATGGAGGTGAATCACAAATTGAGTAAGTTTGGAGGTGAAGAACTCAAGGACATGAGACAATATCAGAGTTTGGTTGGTAGTCTTATCTATGCTACTCTAACTAGACCTGATTTATCATATGCAGTAGGGGTTTTGTCTCAATTTATGCATTGCCCAAGGAAAGAACATTGGATTGCAGGACAAAGGGTGTTGAGGTACATTAAGGGTACACTCAATGAAGGTTTGTATTATGGGTTTACCTCAGATACAAATATCAAAATTTATAGTGATGCAGATTGGGCAGGTAATCCAGATGATAGAAGATCAACCTATGGATACATGTGTTATGTGGGAGATAAGTTAATCTCATGGTGTTCTAAGAAGCAACATACAGTTGCTTTGTCTTCTACAGAAGCAGAGTATAAAGGCATGGTTGAAGCTGCAAAGGAAGTAATTTGGCTCAAGACCTTGATGAAGAGTCTTGACATTATGCATGGGGTACCAATTATATATGGAGATAACATGAGTTCATTGTATTTAGCTGCTAATCCTGTTTTTCATGCCAGGACCAAACATATTGAGATTCAGTATCACTTTCTAAGAGAGAAGGTGATGGATAAAG
>MU260208.1:90000-102500 GCA_020310875.1 Ceratopteris richardii | reverse complement strand
TACTCTTCTTGCATTGCCTTCTCCCAATTCTGTTTACCTTTGGCTTCTTCATAAGTAGTTGGATCTTCTTCTGTTTTCACAATGTAGGCATAATCTTTTGTTGTTAGGAAAGATGTATCATAACTATACCTTATAGGTTCTTTCCTTTCCCTTGTAGATCTTCTGATTTCTGCACTTCTTGAAGTTTCAGCCTCATTTGATTCTGGATCAAATCTTGGCCCTTCTTCTACATGATCCTGCACTCTACATCTAGAGTCAACTTCATCAACAATTTCTTCACAAACTTTTACCTTTGCCTTTCCTTTCCTTTGTATTTCTTCAACACCTGTATACTCATTTGGTGATCCTGTATACCACATATTTTGCTCATCAAATGTCACATCTTTAGTAACAAGAAATTGCTTTGTGGATGGACTCCACAACCTGTAACCCATCTGTCTATCATCATATCCAATAAACACATACTTCTCTGCTTTTGGTTCTAGCTTATGTCTTAATTGTGAAGGAACATAAGCATATGCAATACATCCAAATACTTTACAATGATCAAGACTAGGCTTCTTACCCCACCATGCTTCATAAGGGGTTCCTCCATCCAAAGCTTTGCAAGGCAACCTATTCACAAGGTATGTTGCAGTGTTAATGGCTTCTGCCCATAAGTAATTTGGACAATTCTTTTCCTTCATCATGGCTCTTGCAAACTCTACAAGAGTCCTATTCCTCCTTTCTGCTACTCCATTTTGTTGAGGGGAGTACCTGCAAGTCACTTCTCTTTTGATACCTGCATTCCACAAATAATCATCAAACTCTTTAGAGAAATACTCTCCCCCTCCATCTGATCTTAACCTCTTGAGCTTTTGCCCTGTGATCCTTTCTGCATAAGCATGAAAGTGTTTGAATGTCTTGAAAACTTCTGATTTGTCCTTGATTACATACAAAGTAATCCACCTGGTTGCATCATCAACAAACAACACATAATATCTGGATCCATTTATGCTATAGTCCCTTGAGGGTCCCCATACATCTGTATGAACCAATTCAAGCATATTTGAATACTTGTACCCTGATTTGTTATAAGAACCTTTATGTGCTTTACCTAATTGACAAGCTTCACACTTGTACACCATATGTTGCCCTTCAATGTTTGGCAATCCAAGCACCACCTGATTCTTTGACATCTCCTTTATAGCTCTCTCATTGAAATGACCTAGCCTTTTATGCCATAGGTCTAATTCAGACACCTTTTGACCTCCATAGGTAAACAATGCATGTCCCACATTACCTTGGACTTTGAGAGTGAACAATCTTCCTTCCTTTTTACTTGCAATTATGTTTCTATATCCCTGATTTGGATCTTGTACATAGACACCATCATTTGTGAATCTTACTTCATATCCTTTCTCCACAATTTGCCCTACACTTATCAAATTTTTAGGAATAGTAGGAACATAAAGTACCTTGCTCAGAAGTGTACTTCCACTCTTTGTCTTCACTGATCCAATGCTCTCCACTTTATGTTTGGTATTGTCACCTGTTTGAACTGTATGTCCATTCACCCTTGCTTCCATATCAGTCATCAAAGATAGATTTCCACTCAGATGGTTGCTGCACCCTGAGTCAATATAAAACACTCTTTGATCTTCTCCCATTGATTCATGAGTTGCATTCAAGATAAGAGTCATGTCATCCTTCTGATCTGATGCATAATTGTAATAATTATTGTTGTAGGACTGAGATTGGAAGTTTCTTCCACCTCCTCTACCATATGATGTCCTACCTCCTCTTCCTCTGAAATTGCCTCTTTGGTTTCTGCCTCCTCTACCTCTTTGACTATAATTCTGATTATTGCTTCCACCATTTTGATTGTTATACCAACAATCATTTGCCAAATGATTTGTTCTGCCACAAATCCAACAAGCTTTAGCATTATCTTTGTTCTTACCTCCTCTTCCTTTACCTCTGAAATTTGTCTTCCCTTTTGTGAAATTAGCTTGATTTGAATTCCCTTCATCATCATTTGATTGCTTTCCCTTGCCATTCTTTTTCTTGTCTTTGGAGTACATAGCTTGACTTGTACTTCTATCATTGTCTCCTTTAAGATCCTGCTCAAAGGTTAGCATGTGTCCTAGCAATTGATTAAGATCAGGAGTAAAGTGATCAAGTGACAATTCTATGGACAATATAAAAGGCTTCCACTTCTCATCTCCTCTCAAACCTGTAAGTATTTGTCTTACCAACTTTTCCTCTTCAATGTCTTCATCCACTGCTCCCAAGCTATCTGCAATATCTTTCATCCTTGCCACATAATCTGAAATTGATTGTGAGCTCTTCTTCTTGAAGGTTGTGAACTCAGCCCATAGTGAGGACTTCCTTGACTTAGTTGTATTTTGGAAATGCTCTTCCAAGGCATTCCAAACATCTGTGGCACTTTCCAAACCTCTGATATGAGGTAGAAGGTAATCATTTACAGCCATGTAGATGATGCTCCTTGCTTGAGCATCCTTTCTCATCCAAGTCTTCAACATTGCAAGCTCTTCTCTAGTAGGAATACTAGGATCTGCAAACTCTGGTTTTTCTTCATCTCCTGTAATAAATGATATAAGATCTTTGCTCATGAGGTGTGCTTCCATCCTCATGGACCATGCTGGATAGTTCTCCCTATCTAGTTTATCAATCTGCAAGCTCTCTCCCATCTTGTGTCCTCCTGTGTATTGAAATCTTCAAGCTTTACAAACAATGTATGTACCTTTACTTCGAATTGAACTCCTTTTGCCTTTCTTGATGTCAAATAGTCTTCTCCTCGAGCTTTGACTCCAAGCTTTCACTTCTTAGTCCTTCAAGTGTTGAATTTCTTGAATCTGCAGCAGTCGGGATCCTCCTTTCTTCAAATTGATGTCTCCTGCTCTGATACCACTGATGGAGAATGTTAATCTCCAAAAGAACAACCTATTCTTGTGATTAGAGCACCTCTATACCAAGAATAAGTCAAAACCTTTCACTCATTTAGAGGATCAATTACTAACTATCAAAAGATTAACAATTCTGTGAAGAAGATGATACACAGAAAAGTCTGCTGCACTATTTCTCCACATTGACTTATCAAACGTGTAAAGTTTTTGATGAAACTTTGTATGAAGTATCTCCTAGAGATTGCGCATCTACTCCAAGTTGAATCTCTTCAAAAGATTAAGTATAACTTGAGAAATCAACTTCTCAAGTTACCTATGTCAGAAACTGTCATCCAGAACAGTCGACTTTACACCTGTAACTTTTAAGACATGGTTCTCCTTGAATAGAACCCGTTTTACAAAATGCTTCTAGATATGAGTAGCTTATCTTCCAACTTAAAGATTAAACCCTCACTCATGCAAAACTTTAAACTGTGCTAGGAGAAATGACCAAAACATTAACTTCGAAATCTGCGCCTGTTTTAGGAACCAGTGAACATACTTCACATATGAATGTTCCTACACTTAATTCACTCAGCCTGATTACAATTGGAAGCTAAAACTTTGCACAGAGGTCAAGCAACTTTCAACTTAGACTTGTACAAAAGCATTTCACAATTGATCTACTGTAGAAGGAGAACACGCTGTGGTCAGGATTTGGATTCATGATTGATAGTCAAGCAGGGAACACCATCTTATAGCTCTGCTAAAGGTACACTAAAATCAAATGAAATTGTTAAAGATGCTAACTTTCCTGATTGCAATGGCAAGATGGAAGCTACTCATTGGAAGGAATTAAGGTGATAAGATGTTGAAGTCAAATCAAACATATAAAGAATCTAATAGACTCTGGTGATTTCTATCCTTTATATATAGCTTTTATCATGTATGAGTGCTTGAGATCATTGTTTGCAATACATTGGTGATAAGAAGCATGGATTGCTTCTCTTTACATATTTCTTGTACTTGCAAGAGCATTTGCACATGTGTATATCCAAGTGTATGCTCGCAAATTTCCATGCACCCATGTGAATGCATCCATGAGTATGTGTGTATGTATATGTTCATATATGTGCACATGCGTGTTTCACGTATATGCTTAAATGTGTAAGTGCATGAGTAATAGTTCATTTAAAAATGAATACATGTATGTGTGAATTCATGTGTAATAATTTGTGTATATATGTGTGTTAGTATATATGAATTTATGTATGTGCACAAGTATGTATGTGTATTTTCGTGGTGCTGACAGATATCAACAACGAAAGAGGAAACTTTCCATTCGGGAGAAAAGGAAGCACACAATTCTGTTGAAGGCACGCATATGATCTGAAAAGAGGGGGAAGGGCAAGAGGGAAAATATATCGGCAATTCATGAGAGAGAGAGGGGGAGAGAGAGAGCATCGAACCATATGATAGAGGTGGCAATGACCATGATTGCTTTGTATCCAGATCATATGCAGTAGGAACTAAAAACACAAACGGAAACAGATTTATCTATGGCATCTTGCGCGGAAACAGGAGAAGGCGGAAAGCTTGTCTCACAACAACGCTGTTTGTGGATCTTGGAACGCTCTGCAACAAGGATTAATGGAGAGACTGGTATCCGCAAATATATATGAGAAGGTATGTTTTCCTTTTATCCACTCAGAAGTTCATAGTGAAGCGGTGACATGCAAGCAAGAAGAAGGAACATGGTGACGAAGAGGATCCTTTGGAGAAAGGATGTCTGAATACAGTCATTGGGCTGCCTGCGTGTCAAGAAATTAATGATCGATGAAGAGATGGGGAGTGGCAATGAAGAGTCGTTGAAATCATCATTCCGTATGCCGTTTTCTTGCCAGCCTCTTGTGTTGTAGCAGCTGGATAAGTCAAAGTTTTGCGCAGCTTCTTGTGTTGTAGCAGCTCCTCTTTCATTTTTGTAAGGAAGAGTGCTGCACGAAGAGGGCATGAGCATTATTGTGAGAAGTCTTGGAGCAGCTCAGGCACATGAAGTATTGGCAGAGGAACACGGGTTTAGTACTGTGAACAACCAGAGTGAATGGTGATTGATATGCAACAGAGTAAGATTTCTGGACAATAGATTAAATGCAGATTTTTAAAAAAGACATCGTTAGTTGATCATACTCAATTTTAAGCAAAGGTAGGACAATTATACTGAATCTGGAGTCATTTAAATGTTAAGTTGAGGAAACAGATTGAAGTTTGTGCTGATTAAATAGATATGTAGTCTGTATTTATATTGATAATGCTGCCTTTGTCAGAGAATTAGAAAGTGCCTTGCTGAGTGCACTCGTTTCTAATGTATTGTTTGAAATTGAGTTAAAGAGGGACAGTGAAATCCTCTCAGGTATGCGCAGGTGTTATATATACCTTCCCTTCTGTTAGACGGTTAATTGGAAATCATGGAAGGATAGGTTTTGGATGTAATTCAGATATCATTCTAAAGCCTCCGAAAGTAGAGTCTGGATGTCCCAACTTCTATATCTTGTTGTGTGTCTGTGTTCTTATTGCTGCCTTAACTGCAAATCTTTGGGCCTATCTCTGTCATTATGTCTGTTCGGTAAATAGGTGCGCAATATATTTTATTTTAGAGGGATGAAATCTATCAATGATGCTCTAAAATTATGACTGGAGATGTAAGTCCACGAAAGCATATCACAGTCTTCTCATAGTGAAACTGCATATCCTTTTGATCCTTATGATCGACAAAGTGCGTGTGTCCTCAACTCCTTGTATTCTAAACTAAAGCTTATCTATTGCATGTGTACATAACTAGGATCTTTGTCATGGGAGCTTTGTTTTGCATGTGAGTATACATGCATCCATAATATAATTTATTACTCCTACCATTGGGCGTTGATGATGGCAGTAGGAATGCTCTTCTCAATTGTCATGACAGTGTAGTTGATGGGTGTAGCTTTGTAATCGAGCCTACGGATGCAGATTTTGCCTTGGCCCCAAAGTTGCGGCATGCGCGGGTTGCGTTGAAACATTACATGGCTTTGTGATTCCACAGGAATTCGCTGCAGCGCACAAATATATAGAGGCTTCCTATGCACAGACCGTTTCTGTCCACATAGTATTTCAGGATATTGCTGACCATAACAAGTCTTGCAAAGTCAGAAGACTGTCTCCTGGCAGTCCATTCATACTAGCAAGCTAGCAAATGTAAAGAGTGTCTCCTGTCAGTTCATCCGGACAAGGGAGCTAGACAATCATAGGTCTTAGATTATTCGGAAGTAGAATGAATCAACTTTCTCCCGTTCTCCATAAAATCTCTCAAGAGTTCCACTGATCGTCATCCCTTTGTCAAACAAAGAATGGTCTGTTTATCCTTGAGAAAGAGAAAATCATTGGCTCTTAACCTGCTCGGGACATAAACCGAACCAATTTCCGTGAATTGGTAAATTTTAGACCTTAAACTTGGAACTTTAAGAAACTATAGTTTCTCATACAAAGCACTCCTTCTTTGAGCATAAATATACAAGTATCCATATACCCCCTATTCCTCTCTCCTTTCTATGAACCCCGCGACATACCTGGTGAACCCGACGTGAAAGGAGGGGGTGAGTAAATCATAGTGTTAGTGAATTAAAAGAACCAAGTTAGCAACCGAAATTTAAGCGATTTAGCACATTAGACATGGAAGATCTCCTCGCTCAATTCATACGATTTCAAGAAGAAGATAGGCGTCAAAAAGCCATCCAATCACTTCATGAACGTCTAGTCAATCGATGTGGCTTTTTCAATGGCAAAAATATATCTAAGTTCTGCAAAGAATATGAACTCGAGGCCAAATATCTAGGTGTCGGATTAAGTCCAATGACGGAAAAAGAACTATGCGAAAACTTTATCTATGTGTCGGGATACGACATGCGAGACCAAATAATGCGAATAAATCAAACGACATGGTCTCGATACAAAGCGACACTTCTTAGGCAGTTTATGCTAGAAGACCTTGATAAAGTAACTCGTAGATCTTTTTTGAGGTGGGTTCATATGCCCAAAGACCAGCCGATTCTCGAGATCAAAAGAGAATTTGAGCGACAATACGATGATCTTCCTGAGCACGATAAGAGGTGCATAAGTCATGAAAGGGTGTCATTGTTTCTTCGAACAATCGATGTTAAAGCCAGAGAGGAGTTAATTCCACTTCTACAAGATATAGACTCCGACTCGGGGCTCACAGAGGATTGGACACTTGTCCATGAAGCTGTGATGAGATATGTGAAGAAACAACAAACAATAGAAAAATTTTTAAACGATTGGCAAGCTGACATTTATGCAAATGAAGAAGATACACAAATTCCATGCATTTCAGAAACTAAAAATAATTTGCAATTCTATAGAATAATAGAAACCCAAGCTGGGCATAAAGAATATATGCATGAAATACACGTACATGCTTATGAAGGGGATCACTATAAAGAACCTATAAACATAAGTGATGCAATCTCTGAGGATTCAAGGTACCAAGAGCCTGTAGATACTTTGATCACATCTACAAATACTGTATATGCACAAACCCCAAAGATGGGAGGAGCAAGGGAATATGTGGAAGCTAAACAAAACAAAATCAAACCAATATCAAACATACAACAAAACAAAAATAAACAAAACACACCAAGAAACCAACATGAGGCTTCCTATAATCTGATAGACTCCTCGCTTCTAAGGGATGATAATCAAACAAACAAAGAGGCAAGATATGATAATAACCAAGATTTAAAGATATCTACCGGAAGTCGAGGTAATCAGAAAGAGATTGCAAATGAAATAACTCAAAATAATCCAGTGAATCCATGTGAGTATCAAGCACAAGATGATTTCTTAAATGACGAAACCAAGAGTGAAATATCTCTTGAAGCATATGATTCAAATATGAATTATGGCCAAATGATTGATTCGCATAAAGAGAATGCAAGGGAGCATGATGCTAATCAGGAGGGCATGCAAATTATGAGTCCTCTAAAGAATGGTATGTATGCCGATGGTGAAAAGCATGATGCTAAGCCTACTGATTGTTTAGATCAAGATCAAGAATGTGAAAAACTCTTGAGTGATACCACATTAAATGAGTCGTTAGAGGTACAAGAGAGTGATCTGAATTATAGGTGTAAGAATGAGTTGTTGATTGAGCTTCAATATAATGATATGTATGTGAACGATATTGTACTCCATGAAGAAGGACATATGAATGATCATGAGAGCGATGAGGATACTCCACTGATTACTCCTCTTTACATTGATATGTATGTTAAGAATGATCATGTTGAGTTGAGTTCATGTATCAAAGAAATCAAGGATGAAGTGGAAGATACAACGTTTAATGAGATGTATGATAAATATGATGTGTGCATAGCATCAAAGAATATTGAATGTGAAACCGTTGAGTCAAATATTTGCATTGATGAAGCTAGATATAAATGTTACCAGATGGATGAAGTTTCAATTGACTCAAGCGTCTATGATGAGATATTCAGGTATGAAGTATTTGAGCAAGATTCAATGATAAAAGAAATGTATGAGGAGTGTGGCAAAAACACCTCCTCTAAAGATAATAAACAAGAAATAATTGAGATAGATAAAGAATCTGATGATGGTATCTTGAATAGGAAAACTGATTTGACATCAAATTACATGTATATCTTTGAAAAGGATCAGGAAAATATAGATGAATGTAGATTTTCCAATGAATCTTACTTGGAGAAGCAAGAATTTAGTGACTTAGATGATCAAGATTTTCTTGATTGTGATGATATTGAGTTTCTTCATGATAATGGGCAAATGAATCTGGAAAAAGAAGAAGATGAGGAGTTCTTGGAGAGATTAGAGATAGAAGCAGATTCTATAATTTGTAGCACTCAAGTAAGGAGGGATTATGATAGACTGAATCACGAAAATGAACATAATTTGCAGTCAAAGAATGATGAACCTTCCTATTCAGAGTGTGAATCTTATGAATGTATTCAAACCCTTAATGGCAATAAAGAAGAAAGATTGGATAATCATAATGGAAATGATGAAATCCTTTCAAATGATTTCAACCTTAAAATAAATCAAAACATATGTATGATTGATTTGTTTGATGATGTTCTAAATACTCCAAATTTTAATAATCTATATACATGTGCTCATTTATCATGTGCATCTTCATATGATGCATTAGAGAGAAATGTAAATAAAAGCAACTATGCTCAAATGATTAAATCATGGATTTTCAAATTCTCTAAAAGCTTTGTATGCCAGTCGAGCCTACAAGGAATGGACGAGCAAATGAAATGGCTTGTCCACATATCTAACTTGTTTAAGAATGCTACCTTGATTGATGCAGTTCAGAGATGGCTTCTTTTCAAGCACAGTTTCTTTGGTGAGTATGTTTTAAAGAAGGTGAGATTGAAGGAAGAATTTTTTTTCAATAAAATTCCATAAAGCTTAAAGGAATGTTTTTGTAAATAGGAATGTATATATCTTATGTTTTTGCTTTGATTTGAAGAAAGACGCAGGAATCAAATCAATACATTGAAGATAGCGACTCAGAATGAAACAAGAAGAGGAGGTTGGATGCGACAAGCTCAAGCGGCTTCCGACTTCATACTGGTGAGATGTTATCACTTCAGTTTTTTCTTCTCTCTTGTATATGTGTATATAAAAAGACTGCATGATTAAGCATATAATGCATATAGAAACGTATAAATAAGAAAAACTAAGTAGAAATATATATCTTGTGCCACTAATTAGATTACTTATAATGTATAAGGGCCAGGATTATATGAGTAAGGTTAGAGGATGGACTAGAACTTTCGAAAGCAAGACCTAGGAAGGTGAAGGGAAGACCTAGACTAAGTATCTGTATATAGTAGTGTTTACAAATACTTGATGAGTGAGACACTTTGACTTCTACTCTTGATCTCTCATCTGGCCTGATCTTCAGACAAATTATATCTTGAGAAAAGAATTCTTATACCAGCCAACTTTTTATATGTATGTGTATGTGTTGTTGGGTGCTGCGATGAGCTAGTAGGCGGGTGGAACTACCCTGGTCGGGTGATCAGGGCCACGAGCTGACGCTAGTTGTGTCGTATGGCCTGACCTATATGTTGTTACGCGCTCATACGGGTTGATAGGCGGGTGGAGTCACTCTGACCGGGTGGTCAGAGCCACGAGCTGACGTTGATTTCGTATGAGGCTGACATTGTGCATCGTGCGCTATGTCGGGTCGGTAGATGGGTGGTCTAAACCTGGCCGGGTGGTCAGGTCCACGAGTCGCATCCGATTTCGACATAGGCCGAAAAATGTGGAAAAATAAATAAATAAAAATAAAAGCAAAGATATAAAGGTTGAGCTGGGATAAAGAATTAAAATAAAGAAAAACAGAATAAAAATATGAGAAAAATAAGAAAAGGGTCTGAAGGGGCTTCAGATGATAGAAGATCAATGGGGAAGCCAGAAGCGAGTTTCATAAATCGAGTTAGTGAAGACTGGTATATGCAAATGCTTCGGATAGGCTACTAGATCCGACTGGGTCGAGTTAACGAGAGAGCTAAGAAGTTTTCAATTTACTCATATGATTTCTAGTCTAAGTGCATTAGTGTAATCTGGTATGTTGTATGAGATGCTTTTGTCTATTTTCTTCTCTTAATTCATGGCAAGACTAATGCATTTTCAGGTTTCATGCATCAAGTTAAAATTTTCTTTAAGTTCTGTTTATATGCTACGACTGCTTGATCCTTGCTTGTGTTTGATGTTATGTATGCAGGTTGGTGCATCCAGAGGATGCACAGGTTCAGAGGGGGTGGATGTGGTCAGGATTTGGATTCATGATTGATAGTCAAGCAGGGAACACCATCTTATAGCTCTGCTAAAGGTACACTAAAATCAAATGAAATTGTTAAAGATGCTAACTTTCCTGATTGCAATGGCAAGATGGAAGCTACTCATTGGAAGGAATTAAGGTGATAAGATGTTGAAGTCAAATCAAACATATAAAGAATCTAATAGACTCTGGTGATTTCTATCCTTTATATATAGCTTTTATCATGTATGAGTGCTTGAGATCATTGTTTGCAATACATTGGTGATAAGAAGCATGGATTGCTTCTCTTTACATATTTCTTGTACTTGCAAGAGCATTTGCACATGTGTATATCCAAGTGTATGCTCGCAAATTTCCATGCACCCATGTGAATGCATCCATGAGTATGTGTGTATGTATATGTTCATATATGTGCACATGCGTGTTTCACGTATATGCTTAAATGTGTAAGTGCATGAGTAATAGTTCATTTAAAAATGAATACATGTATGTGTGAATTCATGTGTAATAATTTGTGTATATATGTGTGTTAGTATATATGAATTTATGTATGTGCACAAGTATGTATGTGTATTTTCGTGGTGCTGACAGATATCAACAACGAAAGAGGAAACTTTCCATTCGGGAGAAAAGGAAGCACACAATTCTGTTGAAGGCACGCATATGATCTGAAAAGAGGGGGAAGGGCAAGAGGGAAAATATATCGGCAATTCATGAGAGAGAGAGAGGGAGAGAGAGAGCATCGAACCATATGATAGAGGTGGCAATGACCATGATTGCTTTGTATCCAGATCATATGCAGTAGGAACTAAAAACACAAACGGAAACAGATTTATCTATGGCATCTTGCGCGGAAACAGGAGAAGGCGGAAAGCTTGTCTCACAACAACGCTGTTTGTGGATCTTGGAACGCTCTGCAACAAGGATTAATGGAGAGACTGGTATCCGCAAATATATATGAGAAGGTATGTTTTCCTTTTATCCACTCAGAAGTTCATAGTGAAGCGGTGACATGCAAGCAAGAAGAAGGAACATGGTGACGAAGAGGATCCTTTGGAGAAAGGATGTCTGAATACAGTCATTGGGCTGCCTGCGTGTCAAGAAATTAATGATCGATGAAGAGATGGGGAGTGGCAATGAAGAGTCGTTGAAATCATCATTCCGTATGCCGTTTTCTTGCCAGCCTCTTGTGTTGTAGCAGCTGGATAAGTCAAAGTTTTGCGCAGCTTCTTGTGTTGTAGCAGCTCCTCTTTCATTTTTGTAAGGAAGAGTGCTGCACGAAGAGGGCATGAGCATTATTGTGAGAAGTCTTGGAGCAGCTCAGGCACATGAAGTATTGGCAGAGGAACACGGGTTTAGTACTGTGAACAACCAGAGTGAATGGTGATTGATATGCAACAGAGTAAGATTTCTGGACAATAGATTAAATGCAGATTTTTAAAAAAGACATCGTTAGTTGATCATACTCAATTTTAAGCAAAGGTAGGACAATTATACTGAATCTGGAGTCATTTAAATGTTAAGTTGAGGAAACAGATTGAAGTTTGTGCTGATTAAATAGATATGTAGTCTGTATTTATATTGATAATGCTGCCTTTGTCAGAGAATTAGAAAGTGCCTTGCTGAGTGCACTCGTTTCTAATGTATTGTTTGAAATTGAGTTAAAGAGGGACAGTGAAATCCTCTCAGGTATGCGCAGGTGTTATATATACCTTCCCTTCTGTTAGACGGTT